>JAOWBP010004554.1:9739713-9751795 GCA_028571105.1 Tragopan temminckii
AAGGTGTTTTTTCTTGGTTAGGTGACAAATCATGCTAATAATTTTTGGGTAATGGGGGCCAAACATTTCCAGCTCCAAGTGTATGTGTAGGGATAGCATTCTTTTTATTAAGATATTTGAATATATATATTTCAAAGACGTTTATGCATCACTGAAGGAAAGTTTTAGGATGAGTCTTTAAGAAATATGATGTCTGAGATTTTGAGATATGAAATAATTGTATTTCACATAAAACTCATCATAAGAGTTAGGCTCCTAAATGTTTATGCTATGTGAGGAACCAGTGCTCCTGCTACACAAAACCAATCTGGCTCAGTAGCATCTGTCTTTGATTGTGGCTAGTCTAGGGAAAAGTAAAACAGTTAGGATAAGGATATAGACTATTTCTCCCAGAGGCTCTGCTGACACTGCATACAACAGCATTGTTTGCAGCATGCACAGATGTGCCTAAGGCCCCATCTAGCTAATGCAGCTTTTGGTAGTACTGAAACTGTAGCATCACAGATGTACCCAGAGGGCTGAAGAAGCCCTGATGCTATGTTGGATGCTCACACTTTCCACTGCGTGTGTCTCTTAGCATCCTCCCCACTTTCCCAGTGATAAGCTAATAACTGTCTCCATCACAGAGCACTCTGTGCCACGTCTGCTGGCACCTCCAGCAGCAGTGCCCCAAAATAATTTTAATGCATTTTTAATAAAAATCTGTGATAAAGTACTCTCAACTTGAATTATATTTAGTAGTTTTAAAGTTCAAGTTTTAATTACCAGTATGTTTTGTTTTCCTCTGATAATAAACAGTCATATAAGGTACAATACCTACTTGTTTATCCTCTTTGTCATTTTGCTTAACGTGGGTAAGGGTTTCAATATGGGAGAATATTCCTGAGTTACTTTTTCCTTCTTTCTTCCTTATGCAAAGCAGCTTATCTGAGGCAGAGCAAGACGAGTCCTTTTGCTGGTGTAGATAATTTTCTATTGAAAAAAGGTTTGAATAAACTTTTACTTTGCGTGTTGTTCCCCCACATGCCAGAATTAGTGAATGTCTCATCATTTCACTCATCTAACTTTCATGTATTTACTGCGTTCTGTAACTTTTTATCCTAAGCCTTATACATTTTCCCAGCTACCTTTTCTCAACTTTCTGTTTTTAATGGCAATTAAGATGTCTTGCAGAGTAATACCTATTCATATCTGCTATGAAAAGGACACAAGATAATGTCTCTGTTTCAAAGGTGGTCACAACACAAACATTTCCATTACTACCACTCATTTAAATCAAGGAAGCAGAATATTTTCACTGAGTTACTGAAACCAAGTCAACACACCAGACTCACTTCATACAGCAAACATACAATCTTGTTTCAGAAAATGATAAATATTGATCCTAAACTGTTCAGGCTCCTAATGGAACGTTATTTTGTGTCATTTATTTTTTAAATGAACTCATAACTTGGAAGTTCACTTATCTAAGTATATGTATGAAAGTCATGTGTTTATATTTTCACTTGCAGAAGATACTGAAAGCCAAAAGCATTTTTACAGTTCATATCAGGTACATATCAGAAATACTGCTAACGTTCAGCCTTTTCAAAGCCAAACATTCAGTACACTCAAAAATATTGGAAATGCTTACCTTGTACCTTTGACTGAGGAGAATGGCACTTCTTATACTGGTTAAATTTACAGGCTTGTGATGAATAGCTCTTTTTCAAAACATCCAGTGTTCTATTTGGAAAACAGTGTCTCTTGTTCAGTCGGTTCATTTTCAGCTGAGTATATCCATGTATGTGCCTTCCTCCGTACCTGCATTGCAAGTGGCATTGAAAGGCTAAACAGATATGTGCTAAGACTGGCCATGGTAGAATAAGAATAATACCACAACATCAGGCTTTTTTCCTGGGAATTTAGGAATTTACTTCTGTGAAGGAGATGTTAGTTCATGTTAATTCAAAAATCAAGATACTCCAACAATTATTTTATTGAACTTCTCTGTGTTAGATTTCAGTATGTCCTTGGAGTTAGAGACCTAGAAACACTTTTCTGTACTTGGAGTTTTAAAACAGCATGCTCATAAATACTGAAATGCACAAGAATCATATGTGAGTGCATAGTTGTTGATATTTTGCTTTTCTTTTTTGTACTTCTTACATGCAACCTATTTATCATCACTGCTGAACAACATGTTTCAGATATTTAGAGAACTCACACTGGATAATGCAACTACTTTGTTATCTACTTCATCTAGTTCAGTTAATTTTAATGATTGGGACAAAATTATGTTGGAAGTTTCCATTCCTGTATCAATAGAATCAAACATTATACACACAGTGCTAAGTAAATCTAACAGCTTATTTAGATGTTTGGTGTATAAGAAAAATATATTACATTTCATTATTAAAAGTTTGGCCAGCTAGCTACTGATATAGATTGGCTTTCAGATGTCTGTACTCATTTGAATCTCTGTACTTTTTTGTCAATTCTGAGACCAGCAGAAAAGAAATGGGGGTGAAGAAGGGAAAAAAAGAACCTGAAAGTGTAGAAGAATGCCACAAGACAGCTTGGGTAATATAGACCTGAGTATTCGATCTGTGTTCCGATGAGCCTTCAAAATTGAGGTGCCGTTTGTGAAGGTAGACATGGCGCTTAAGTTACCAACAGTGATTGGTAGAAAGAAAAGCTCTGTTTTTGGTCATAAGATTAAATAAGAGGGATGTATGCACACAAGATGTGTTTCTTACTGAAGCATTTCATCAGGCGTTCTGCTGCCTCACACTCCTGAAACATCAGAGGCTAAATCTTCCACCGATACGAACTGCCATTGAAGTCAGAGGAACTGCCCTGACTAATACAATGTGCCTTCAATAGCTTTATGTTCTTTCAGCTTCACATTTAAACTGAATGATCATTTAAACTACGGCTGGCTTTATTCATTTAGTGCTAAAACTTGATTTTTTCTTCTTCATTCTCTTAATAAAAGATACAGATCTGAGGACAGAAGGGTCTTGCATACAGCTTTTAACTGTAACAGGAATAAAACTGAAGTCTTTTGCTTCCCTTCAAACAAAACAGAGTGCTGACAATTTTGACAGATAAGAATCAGTTCTAAAGCACAATAACAGTCACCTGACCAGCCATCATCTTTCTTTGGTGTATGTCTCTTTCGCTTAGAAAAGTTTGCTCCTGATAGCAAATAATACATTGATACTTTTGATACTTTTGATAATTTACCTTTGTGGAGCTCCTGCAGTGTGGGAATAGATCTTTCTATGAGATTTATTTTCTCCCCCAGTTTTGACAAGGCTGAACTTTGGGGGTGGCTTTCTGTTTTCTGTGGACATTTTTACACCCATCACAGCAAAATGATGTTTGTATCCAGGGAAGATGAAACCATATGAAGCCATATTCCTTACCATTTGGGGGGGATTTTAATTTTTTTCTGTTTGTGGCTCCTCTTCAGTTTATTTGTTGCTGGTTTTTCCTTTTTGCAAACTGATGGTTTCTTCTTTTTCTCTGATATGTTTTTGAAAGCACCACCAGGAGCTGCTGAGCATAACTATTAAAAATATTGAAAAAATTGAAAGCACGTTAAAAATTGTGAATTACATTAACTGAGATAGTAGGAATCTATGCTCATTAGATAGATTAGATAGAACAACTATCAACAGTAGTTGGTAGTATTCTCTGATGTTTTTCCTAGAATTTTCATGTTCGTTTTTCTAATCACTTTGTCCGTCTGATTTTATAAAGTTTAAACAACCCATTGCTTTTGTGGACCTGTACAGAAATCAGTGCGTGTTCTTTTTCATTCTTCTCCCTTTATAAAAAGCAAGCTGAGTCTTATAGAGCTGTTCTAGGATCTGTATAGACTAGTTTATCTTCACTTACTTAAAAACAAAAAGCTTTCAGGCTTTAAGCACTTACAGAGTATTAATGCAATTTGATTTTGTTGATGTTTGTCTCTCACCATGAGGAAACATCTAATACATAGCCTGCCTTTAACTCTAAATATCTCCAAGTAGAACAAAGTCTTGAGCTTGACTATCTCATAAGTCCTACTCTAATTCAAATATTAATTTAAAATGAAAATTGTGAAATACAAATACTGTCACAAAAGAATATAAGAAATACCCCAGGGGGAAAAACTGAGGAACAGAAATTATGGTCTTCTCACTATACAGCATTTCTACTGAAATTCTCAAGTGAAAGATACCTACACAAAATTATGCATGTTTTATGCAGCAAACAAATATGACTTATCTTGTAACGATGTAACTGATAAATTCTGCATCCACAAATGCCTGCAAATGTCCATAAACATGGACATTAGTTTCTTAATTTGTTTCTTAATTCTCTTGTTTTTCTATTAAAATTGTCCTTGTAAGCTGATTACACCCTTTTGAGAAAGGAAATAGGATCCTTAACCTTACCTCCTGCATCTGTTGTCCTTGAGAAAAGGATGAAGGCAGTGTTTTTAAGCTCTTGTTCGTTAAGCTGTAGGCCACAGTCTTGCTAATATTTTTCATTTTGAAAATGGAAATATCACATTTTGACAGTGTGCACTCATTGCTGGATTCCTTGTGGATGTGCATGGAGGAATAAGCAGAGTCTGCGTTCCCTTTCTGCTCAGCAGGCAGAGGAAGGCTTTTTGTTAAACAGCACCAGGTTAATCGAGTTTCAGCATTTAGTGATGGGAAGGTGCTCTTGGTGCTCAGTACTGTAAAACTTTCAGAGTAGGAAGTCAGGCTATTGCTGCGTAGTGCTGGGAATTCTTCGCAGTGAGTGGTGAGAGCGTGGCAATAAAACGTGCCAAAGGAATGGCACAAATAAGTGGAGCTGTCTTTTGATCTCTGAGTCTGCTCCATATCCTCTGATGTTGGTGACGTGTCCTTAAGAATGCCTGGGCTTCCACCTGTGTCCCACCCCATGACCGTTGACTCTGCATCCCTGCTAGAAGCTTCCCTTTGGCCTGATGCTGTCATCAAAGAGTCGCCTCCTGAGCAAAGTTGATGTAAAACTTTTTCTTCTTTGATGTCGGCTGATATGACAAAACCACTCGAATACACAGAAGTAAAGCATATCTTCTTCTTTGGGGTCTGTGCTGATGAAGTAGTTATGCTCATCCACTTCCCTTCTGTTTGTTTTTGATAATTGAGTTTATTTTTGTTCTGTTTGTTTTTCCAAGCCCCTCTCATAATTTCCTCCTTATAAAAGGTGCCATCTACTGTCGTTAAGATATTTGTTGTTTCTGAACTGACTGGTGAGCACAATACTGGAGTTTTCCAGTTTGCATGTAAGTTCCATCGTAGCTCTCCTTTGCTGCCTTTTTGTCTCACTTCAACTTTTAAAGGGGACCAAAGCACATCATTGGAATGAGAACAGGGTGATCTGCTGTTGGAAGAGCAGGGTGGGTTGGTTAAGGAATCTGTCACAGAAGTACGAGGTGTAATCTGTTCAGATTGAAGCAGAATCGACAGATCAGAGTTTCTCTGGTCTTGTGGCAATTTAAGGATATATTTTGGAGAAAAGGCATTTTTCAATGGGTCTGGAGTTAACTGACCAGATTGCAGATGATGGATTTTGGAAGGTGCGTTAGCAGTGTTGTCACTGAAAAGTGGTCCTCCTGTTTTCACAAGACGTGTTTTGACATCTTTATCTGTTGTGTTGTGCAAAGCAAAAGTATCGCAATCACTTCCCCTGAAGTCAGGCCTCAAAAATCCCACAGATGAAGCTTTTGAGATCCCTGCTGAATGTGAAAGAGGGTTAATGTCACCGTAATGAACAACTGTAGTGGGGAGTCTGGGTGTTTTTATACAATCCACGTTCTCAGCACCTCCAGCTGATTCATTAGTTCTTGTGCTTACTTTTTGCTCCTCGGTTTTACTGGAGAGTTTCACCGGTGCTGTGGAAAGACATGGAGTGATAGTGCAACAGGCAGTCTCTGCTTCGTTTACTGCACTGCTTTCACTACAGGGACTAGGGTAGCACTTCGAAATAATGTTTTCTTTCTTCTCCACTTCAACTTTCAGCTTTTTTCTTTCTGATGGTAAATTCTGGGATTTCCCTAAGGATTCTCTGTTGCTGCAGTGGACCCACAGGGGCATCAGGGCATGCTGGACAGTTTCCTGATTCCTGTTATGGTTTCCATAATTGTTTGAAGTGCTTTTATAATCTGATTCAAATGTACTGGATTCTTTCCCAGGACTTGATTCTTCCCATTTGCTACTCATTACTGGCAAGCAGTCATCCTTCATTCTGTTAGTGTTGGATTGACACTGAGTATTCTGCAGCCTGTACTCTCGACTGCTTGGAGCTGGTAACGTGTTGTTGCCACCTGTGTGTTTGTCTGTGTCGCTGCCATGGGGATCTTGGGAAGCTTTGCTCACTGCAGTATGCGCACTCATATTTACTGAATGTGATGTCTCCATTACATAGGTTAAACTGTCTGTGGTTTCCTCTAAGGATGCGTTGTGTGGAATATGGTTACCATTAGCACCAGTTTCTGATTTAACAATGTTTAATTCTGTTGTCACAAGGGAGGAAAGGCTGTCACTTGCAGAGCTCTTGACATCTTTTTCTTCAGCAGTGTCAGTACTGACTGATTCCTTTGAATCAGGAGTAGAGCCTGTAATATCTGTAATTTTATTTCCCCTTTCTTTGATTTTCCTGGCATGTTGACTGCTTTTCATTTTTTGGTAGATTTTCTTAAAGGTTTCATCTCCATACATTTGCCATTTTTCTTCCGAGAACATCTTTAGCTTCCTTTGATTGTGTTTCTTGTTTTTAGCGCTGACTGTTTCTCCAGCCCCGAGCCTCGCACTCATCTGCAGCTCCTCCGAGGGAGGATGATCAGCCACATTACTTAGTGGTAAATCATCCACTGCTGTCTGTCTGACTAGAGCTCGAGGATGGCTGCTGGGAAAATCCACCGAATCTACAACGAGATTGTTGCTAGGCAGCAAAGCAGCAGCGCCTGTATTTACAGACTGCTTAGTAAGAGACAGCGGTTTCGAGCAGCCTGCGTTGTCATGCACCGCTCTTGTGCCTTCCACAAATGGCAGAGAGTTGCTTCGTGTGACAGGCACAGCATCTATCGTTGTGGAGAACTGCGTGGGGACTGAATGAAAAAACATGGGCTTGCATTTCTCTAGGGGCGCTAAGGTAGATTTTGCTGAACAGAGAGAGAGGTTCTTTTTCCTGTTGGTGTCAGAAGTCCTGATGTCGAAATGGAAAGAGTCTTTGTATGTATAAGGCATTGGCAGATCTATGCTTCCCTGTTTAGAAAGGACAGTTTTTCTGGGCCTAACATTGTCTAACTGAGTGTCATCCACCACAATTTTGTTATGAGAAATAAGTTTTGAAATGTGTTCCTCCAGCCTCTTTTTCTCTAGCATCAAGGCTGTCGCTTTCTCAGCTGGCTCTGACTTTGCACTGCTTCCGGCCGTGCACCTTGAGCTGCTGAAGGCAGTTTCGTTTTCCAGTTCAGTGCTGTGCTCGCAGAGGCTGTGCAGCGGGCTGGAGGATGCCAACTGTTGTTCTGTGCTATCAGAGCGTGACAGATACCCTGAGTCGGTGCTCTCACACTTCTTTAGCTTGCAATCAAATGGCTTGTAATCCCACTGTTTTTCTGAAGAGGTTGCTTGCTGCCTTTGCAACTGAATGTGTTTGTTGGCAGCTGGAGTTCTTTGCTCCTGCATCTTCTTTATCTGGCACTGACCGTTTGGCAAGGCTACTGGAAATGATAAACTTGGAGGTTCTTTTTCAGAAACTTCCTGATCAGTCTTTGAGCTAAAAGACTGATGAGTTCTTTCTTGATTTTCTGAAACTACTGACGAATTGCTTGTTGCTGGCACTGAAAGGTCATTAAGTTTCTTACTGTCTGTTACAGCACTGGTCTCCAAAGTCACCTGTTTCATCTGCGTCCCCCGGTCTTCATAGCTGCTACCATGTCCTTTGGTGCCTTGCTGTGCCGTGATGCTCTCTGTTGCTTTCTCATTTTGCTCCAATGTACCAGTGTTGTCAGAGTCTGAGGGTAGTTTGGTGTTGTTGACGTGTGTTTGAGTTCTTCTGTGTTTGTACAAATTACTTTGAGTTTTAAATGCAATACCACAAGTGGTGCATGGGAAGGGTCTCTCTCCTGTGTGAGAGCGAATATGTTTCTCAAGGACACTTGGCTTCAAACAGTCTCGACCACAGTGTTTACAGATATATTTCCCAGCATTTTTTGACTTTCCTGGGCTTCCGATAGGTGCGTTGACAGAAGAATTTGGTGATGATAAAAGTGGTAAAGTGCTCACTATGTTCAATGTTAGAGTTTGCCCAAGTTGTTTCTGAAACACTGGCTGGGGCTGATCTGTGCCTTCGGAAGGAACAAGTGGGTTCAGGATCAGAGGTATGTTACTGCTATCCAGGTTTCCACAGCTCCTGCCAGCCACCAGCTGACTGCTTGGCTGAAAGCATCCCGGCTGGACAGGCTGGTACAGGGGAATGGTGAGGGCTTTTAGATACACAGGTTGAGGCAGGGCTTGTTCCTGTGGAGGAGCCGCACTGCTTTGGCTGAGAGCTGAAGGACCCTGTGTGGGCTGAAGAGAAGAGGTTGGAAGTGGCTGGTCTGCTAGTACAGCTGTCAGACCAGGGTGCTTCTGTGCCTCCATTTCAAAGGCTGTCTGTCAGGTACTCATGTATCTGTAGGGAAGGGGAAACAAAACCAGTAGGAGTCTTCAGATAGCTAAATAAAATAAACATATTTTTATTAGTATGTGTAAGTCAATCACTGGACTTGAAATGCTAACAAATAATATAACAAATCATGTATAGGCATTATACAGACTATAATTACTATATTTTCCAGTTAAATTGATTCATCTTTCATTGCTAAGCTAGAAATTAAAGAGTTCTGCATAGTGTAAAGAAAAATGCACTTAAAACCTCCAATAGGTGCACAAAGCATTAGAAATAAATCTGAGTATCAGATCTGCAAACGCAGGCTCTAGCCTGAACTCAGCAAAGCCAGGTGAGCTCTGAGGTACGTTGAGGTCACTCCGTGTGTTATCGAGGCTGGATTCGAAAACCACTGAGGGTAAAACATCTTTGGGCAACTCGTTCCAAACACAGAATATTAAACATGGCTGTATCATCTGAGTTTAACCAGATATGGCTAAAATTGGACCAATTTTTTTACACCAAAGAGATTTACATAAATATGTACAAAGTAGAGAAGATGGTATCACAGTGAAATAGCAGGGTAAATTAAAGCTGTTGTTTGTGCAGCCCACGTTCAGTCTGACTAATTAAAGGGAATAGGATGGTACACTGTTTATTTTTAGATGTTTTCAATTCCAGCTGAAAACATTTTATAGACAAAGTTTTTGGATGAAGTAAAGCCATTCTTATGAAAATCTGCCTATATATATTCGGGGTTGGTACTGGTCCAGACTAATTTTTTTCCTAAACAAAAAATTTTCTTGCCTTTTTCTTTCCCTCTTAGAAATAAACTGTTTGAAACAAGCTAGCTGACAATTATTTTTGGAAAACATAGTAGACATCAGCATCACCTCATTCTAGTTTGGGTAACAATTAGAAAGTGATCTTTGAATGCTTATTCAAATTATTATTATTCTGCCATATTCACAACTACTTATTTATTGCTTGTGATGTATATAACTGCTCTTGTGCAAACAATCACAAAAATAAACACTTAAAATAACATCAGTGGCTAAACGTGAAATACGCAATTTGTTGCCTTACTGGATAGTCTGTAGCAGCGTTGCAGTACCTTCCTTACATAGTTTTAATAGTTAACCATTACTGGAAAAGAGTAATAAGTGCTTACCCCAAAAATGTTCTTTGATTAGTGCCATACGGCGCACAGTATGTTAGCATTATTCAAAACAAAATCTCCGTTGCATGCAGTTACTGAGAACTTTCCAAATGATTCATATGAAGTAGAAATGGAAAACTCAGTACACTTGTTTTCAAGTATTCCTCATTTACTGTTTGATCTCCTGATAGAGATGATAAATTGACAGCTGAATGAAAATCCAAGTCCTACTTCATAGCTGAAAATGGTAGCACCTCACACCACGTGAAATAATGCGAAAATAACTTTCTATTAATTATCAAGTGGAATAGAAACAGGTCAATGGGCTATATGCTCAGTGATAAATCTATTTAGCACCTTAATAAACAGATTAGGAATTCAGGTACTTTGCATATGAAATATATGCACCATTGAAACAGGACAATAAAGCAACGCTCTCAGCAATCCTTTGCAAATGTAAAAGTTTAGTGTTGTAGGAAATTACCTTTCATCCCTTTGATTATGTCATCCCTATGAGTGGCTCACAATGCAGCTATAAGTACTTGTCTTGAAAATCCAATATACCTGGTGCCTAATACTGCACTCTTCTAATTCTACACCACATCTGGAGAGTGCTTGCTGACTGGCAACCCTTCCTTCACTGCCAAAGCTTCTTCCTATTTCTTTCCAATATGTTTGCTTACTGCAAGAATTGGAAAAGGGAAGGAAAAGGCAGCAATGCAGTCCCTGGGATGCGTTTTCTGACTTTCCTTCTGGAAACAATCTTTTCTTCTTTCTCATGAATTCTGTGAATCAAACTCAACATATCGAGTCTGGAGTTTTCTTGTCCACTCCCTGCTGCTTTATAAAAAAGCATAATAAATAATATTCTTGTCCACATAGCTGCTTTATAATAAAGTTGTTGACTGTATTCATAAGGATGTTACAAGATCATGGCTTATTAGTGGAATTAATTTATTATCCATACTCTGCACTGCGGTTAACCCTACACGATAGATTGCTCTAATTTGCAAAATGAGGCTGTAGACATTTCACATCCCTTCTGGGTTCTTAAGCTGCTTTCATATGTAGGCACTTACACACTGTAAATTTGACTGATTGGTAGGAGCTGTGATGGCACAACCCATGAAATACCAGGTGTGGTATAGAAATAAAGTCTAATATTTGCTGCAAAATGTATAATAGCATGCAGGATTTATCTGCTCAGTGCAGATAAACTACAACTGTACTTAACAGACACAGCAGCAAGTAATACAACATGAGTCATTGGCACTCATAAACTAGGCCTGCAGTAGTTCTGCCCAGGATGTTATATAGACAGGACTCGAAGAAAAGTGAATCATGTATAGCTAGAAGATCTCACAAATAAACCACATCAGACAAAACAGATCATAGTGTCTGTGCTCCCCACCCTCCCCTGGAGAAGTGTGAAAATGTGGAATTCATATTTTCACCCCATTAAGCCTCCTCCAGAGTCACAGACTTATCCCTCTTTGAACATCCTCCTATGCGTGCACAGCTGATGGTCACTGTGAGGTCAGACTGGAAATTAGTAGGACTTGTAATGGAAAGGTGTTTTTAATATTTATCCTCTAGTTCCAAGTACCAGAATCTGTGTAATTTCACTCAAACTGTTAAGTTTTCTGAGACTCCAAAAACAGTATCATCCCATAAATCTTTTCAGTGTTCTGTAATATTCTATGAGGAAAATACCCAAGTGCTTGCAGAATAGTCTTAAGAGTTTTATAAACCAGCTATGGAAGTTTGCTACAGTCTACAGCAAACAAAATATACTTCTGTGGCTTGTACTCTGTACAAACATATTCTCTGTAGTAATCTGTATTCTGAAAGATGGTATTTTTCACATCCGTTGTTCATATGCAGAAGTTACTGTATTTCTTTGTACACTGACAAAAATAGCTTATCTCAACTTAATGCTACCCCAGCACTCATTCTAGACAGTCCTTGCTTAAAGTGGGAAAACTTCCTTTGCTGATTATCCTCCAGACTGTTACTGGGCGGCTCCTACACAACCACCTGAGCTCCATTTGTGGCTTGTAGCATGGAACTACCAGTATCAAATCCTGAACATCCTTAGATAAATAAACGTTTCCAGTAAGCAAAACTAAGTGCAGGATTTGCTATGCCCGAAATTTAAAAAATTAATTTCTTAGGCTATCAAAACTTGTCAAGAAAACTCAGTTAAATGCAATTATTTTGTCCCTAGTTTGAACTATACCTTCAGGTATGCACTGTAGGTAGGCC
>JAOWBP010004554.1:9787493-9800617 GCA_028571105.1 Tragopan temminckii
GAGGCCTGGAGTACCTGTGGCACATTGCAGAGTTTCAGGATTGAGCCTGATAAGCTCCCAAACAACCTGATCTGGATTTTAAATTTTCTCTACCTAAAAACTGAGAATGAAGTTGTAACAGGTGATCTCTAAGGGTTTTTGCCCAGGATTTATACTATTTATAACTTGATTTTCCTTCTATTGATCTTGTTCACAGCGTGGTCCCACAAACTGTTGTGTAAGCTGTAAGGCATGTTGTACAAAAAGACAGCCAGGATGGAAAGAGAAAAGAGTTATCAAAGAAAACCTCATAAATAGGCTTCAGTGCTGGGTGCATCAGAAGTGGATGTGTGCCAATAGGCACTCCTGGTGTTTGTCCTCAGCTTTTGCTTTATGCCAAGTGCTCTGTCTGATGTCACTTCTGGCCTAATGGGCACCATATGGGAACAAGTGATCGAGCAAAAATCACCCTGAGCAATACAAATTGCTTGAATCTGGATAGAATCTAGGGACTGAGAGCTATATATGGGAAGTCATGAATGGTATGATGGGTCAGTACTGCATGCAGGCACCAGGTGGACTGGTATCAAATATCAGTTTCCCAGTTTTGGTACAAAAATCACGATCTTGATCTTGGCTTCTGATAAATGTTTCCTTGTCATGATTCTATCAGTCAAAGCATTACCTAGATCTTAATTGAAAGTGCAACAATGTGTAATCCTATAGCTCTGTATTTGAAAGAATGACAGAAGGAGAAGAAATACTGCAGTAATCACATCTGAGTAGACAAGAAAACACATATGGAATGCACATGTAGGTAGGTATGTGGGGAGGCTTACTGAGATTCTTGCAGATATAAGGGAATAAGCGGGAAAAAAAAATCCTGTTGTAACCACTAAAAGCTAAAAATTCACATTTTTTTTTTTCCTTCAAAGGTTTTAAATCATTCTCGGACTTTAATAAGCTAGGCTTGAGTGCAGGGCATGTGCTGTTTTGTAAGTATTAACAGGACTCAATAAAAATTCTACACTGTGGCTCAGAATCGTAATTTCTGCACAATTATATTCCAGATGTCTTTACTGATATCTCCATGAACACATTCGATGATGGACTAATGCTTTTTTCAGTCATGGTAATGACAGGATGCTGGTAGAGGCAGGGCTGGGAGCATTAAACTTTGGAGTGGACTAACTACTTTGTTGTGCTAGAACACTGAGAAAAATACTGCTGTAGACTTTTATTTCCTAAGATCATCTGTGTTTTGGGGATTTGATGCTGTCCCTGAAATTAGCACTACAAATTGTGTACTGCCAGTAGCTGAGCCTTAGCAAAACGACAGCTGAAAAATGCAAATAAATGCCAGTTCTTTATCACCTTGTACTAGCAAAGGTAGATTCCTTTTTATTCCTTCCCTAAATCAAAAGGGAAGAGAATGAGCAATTAAAACCAAGATGACTTAAAGTCCAAATACAGTAAGTATACATTCTCCTCTTTTATGGCTTCTGGTTATAGCCTGTCTTACAAGCACGATGGAGCCATCATGAGGCTGCTACTTTAACTGTCTGCTGGCAATGAACCTTGAGGGACTGGAACTTTTGGGAGTGGTTTTTGCAGGTACAAATGAAGGTTGGTTGGCTGAGAGACAAGGTGTAATATCTCTTGTAGGTTACAGGATCCAAATACAGTTTTAGTTTTGGCTTTAATAGTTTGGCTTCCGTGCTGTGGGTTACACACATTCCTCTGATGTGCTTCTATGTATCTTTCCTATTAGTCTGTCTTGTTTATTAGGTAGTAAACAGCAAAGATTTTGTC
Source organism: Tragopan temminckii (assembly GCA_028571105.1). Classification (NCBI taxonomy): domain Eukaryota; kingdom Metazoa; phylum Chordata; class Aves; order Galliformes; family Phasianidae; genus Tragopan; species Tragopan temminckii. The sequence goes on from JAOWBP010004554.1 coordinate 9,789,285, forward strand.
TGAGTGGAGGTTCTTGGAAGCATAATTACATAACTGATCCCATTAAATGTCATTCTTCACGATTCTTTATTGCCCTCTTCCTCTTTCAGGTTCTGTGTTGTTAGCTAAGCCATCACAGTTTTCCCTTTGCTTTTGCTTACTATTTTTCTTTCTAAAACTTTCATCCAAATCAAATGACTGATTTGCTAATGTTTGCTCCTACTTTGTGGAGTCTGTCCTCTTCTAACTGTGTTAACGAGGCTCCATATAAATACAGATGCACTTGCAACATGAACTTGAATTTTGCAAGATATTATGTATTTAAATTTCTGAACCCTAAAATGCTGAGATAACCCCCAGGATGAACACGGTCTTATTGTTAGAGTGTTGTTTCCAGATGGTGAATTTAGGAAATGCATTGCTCATTTCACAGTCTTGGTTTGTTGGCTGTGAAACAGAAATGGTGATAACTTTTTATGTGCCTGCATTGCTTTGAGAACGGTGGATAAATTATCAATGTCAAAATGATAACAGTGATCTCCAAGCCTGTGTGGTAGAACCTCTGCAGTCCTCAAGGAGGCTAAATACGTTCTTTTCTGGCAACACTTCCAAAGTGAACAGCTATTTCTGCTTTCCCCTCGGAAAGGTTTTTCACATTAATTCCTGGAAAATTGCCATTGTTTCCAGTGGATTTTATGACCAGCACTGAGTTTTGTAAAGATAAGGTGTGCCACAAAATCTAATCAGCCAAGTCTTCAGGGCTGGATAGGCCATAATGTGACTTAATTGTAGATAATCACCCTCAGTAGAAAATGAACTGTAGTTTTTCTTTGTCCTTTGCTAGAGACTACTCTCAAATAGTCCCTAAACTCTACATTGGTTAAAAAAAATAATTAAAAAAATTTTAATTAAATATTGATTATAAAGGTAACTGTAATACTTACCACTGTCTTGCTGCTCTCCAGTCTTTCATTTAAACCTTCAGGAATTACTGCAAAAGTTGGATTTTTGAGAAAAATTGCAGTTCTTTTATTTCCTTAGATGGAAAAGTACCAATGTGGAAGACAACACAGTTAGTAACTTCGGCATATCAAAGCTTTGTTACCTAAAGTCAAGGCTTAAAAATACTGAGAAGTTGTTATTACGTGGCTGCTACAGACTAAGACCTACTTAACACAAGTATTATAGCCTTAAATCTAAATAAATTCTGTTGCCTCCAGTGCTTTTTAAAATCCAGACCATTGTAATAGAATGTGTGAGGTGGCGCGTGACAACAAAAGAAAGCAACTCGCACGAGCATTTGGATATTTCAGCAGATACTCATGGATTAACGTTTATATCAATTAAGTCCAGATCAGATTGTTCTTGACCACAAATCATTCCCATATGAGGACATCTCTGTAAGTATGAGAAACAAATCTGCATGAAACCAGGGCTGCCAATAGCCTGCAATGGTGGTGTCAGAGGAAAGGGACAATGGGATATAGAAATGAAATGATATTTGCCTGAACCAGGCCATATTCACATGAACTGTTCTTTAGACTGAAACGCTTTGGAGCAGCACAGATATCCTGCAGCACTTCTGCTGTTGCTGCACAGAGAAGACCTTTTGTGGTCAGTGAGGCATCACTCACAAGAACTTCATGTAGCCATGGTGCATGCCATGCAATAAGGAAAATGTGAGAATGTAGGTGTGTTCTCTGTAGAACTGAGATGGTCGAGTGGTAGATGGTCAAATCATAGCATCTTAGAATGGTGAAGACTTCTTGTAATGCCACAGAATGGCATTAGAAGAATGCGGTCCTTGGTTAGCTGCTGCTTCAGAAGCAGTATGGCTAAACTCTCTTGGATATATATATTTATTTTTTGCGGCGTTGCTCAATCAGAAAACTTGTCCTTTATTTCAAATGAGGTGCCATAAATGAAAGAAAATGGATTTTATTAAAGTTTTAAAATGCACTTACTGTTTGCAAGAGGGAAGGGCTGTGTGAAAATGCATTAGTTGAGTAGTATATCATCATCTTGTATTACTTTGCCATATCCTGGAATTCCAAGCATTTTAGTTTTCTTCCTATAGAGGCCAAACTTTTGCCTTTTAGGGAAATGGTCTGAGTGTGTCCACCTTTCCAACTTCTCACTGCTTGCAATCACTTTTGTCATGTGGCTGGATGACTTAATAACACCAAAATGTCTAGAAGTTTGGGTTTTCTCCCTGTCTTAATTATATGAAAAGCATTTCTTACTGATGTTTAGCCTTGAACAAGGTCTCTCTTTGCTTGTGTAGGAGTAGGGATGATTCAGCAGTGCAGAGATAAGTTATTTTTGTTTGTGTAGGTCAGGAAAAAAAGTTTTATAGTTGAGCAATTGTAAGAATAACTGGTCAGTAATGCCGTTTCTATGATGCTGGTAACAGGAGACATAGATAAACAATATGAATAATCTCTTTGTAATAGGTCTACATCTACAGCAGTAGATTATTTAAAAACACCTCAAGTTCTGACACTGCATCAAGTGAGGATCCTCAGCAAGGTAATTGCTTAATCACGATGGACTGAGTTAATGTGCACGCTGTATGGAACGTGTAGTGGTGTGAGGAAGATAGGGAGGGTGAATGAGGAAGGGACAATAATTTAAGAGGAGCTGCTGGTGAATGCAGGCAGATTAGTGGTATGTATGTTTGATAGAGAAATGAAAAAGTTGTGATGCTTTGTGCAATGTTCCTGTGGCTTTCAAGTGGGGAAAAAAAAAAACAAGCTCAATAAATATCGTAAGGCTATTTTCCATAAATGAGATCTGCAAAGAGTGCAGTCTGAAATAGGAGAAACAAATGAAGCACAAAAGCTAAGGGTGAGAACTGCATTCTATAGAGACTGAAAAAAACTTGCAGTGTTGACTAATTGAGGAATTTTCTGGACTGCTGATGTTCCAGTTCACGCTGTTAGACATCCTTCTATAAGAGTAATATTAAAAATGTTTTTTTAAGTCATGCCTTATTCAGCCCAGATGACATACTTATCAAAAATGCTGGCAGCTGTTTTCTAATAGAGCTGTTGAAAGATTGTGCTGAACTTACTCTTGCTGCAGTGGAGGTAACAGATGCTGAAGGCCCCTCTGCTTCACATTCTGTATCTACGCAGTGATCTTTCTTCAGCATTATTTCTTGAAAATTAGGAAAGAGGAGATTGGAACTTTAAGTTTCTTCCAATAGATGGTGTTTGTTTTGAACTTGATACTTCTTGTTGCAGTGAGGCAGGCAAGGCAGAAGCAGCTTTGGAAGCAGGCAGTGCCTTTTTGAAGGAAGGCATGAGTAGCGCTGCATGTGTTGTACCATGGGCTGCATGTCCTCATCTCTGGTGCTGATAACGAGATGTTGCAGTATGGAAACATTTCTGAATATGCTGACATAGTGGACTCTACGTGTGTTAGTTGCATGAAATCTATATTGCCAGTGAGTTAATAATCAAATGGTTTCTTGCTCAATTTTCTTTAGGCTTCTGCTAATGCTACCTAACATTACCTAACAGTAATGACATATCAGCTTTCATTTTTACACGTTTCTAAGCCGTTTCGTTGAAATAGGTCAGCGTGGGGGTTCCAGGGAGGCTGGAACCAATCAGCCAGAGCAATAAAAATTGTTTTAGGGCAAACACTATGGGCCTCAACATGCCAGCCCAACTGCTCAGGCGTGCTGTGACTCAGTGCTTCTCTCAATCACCACTAGAACCAGATGTTTAAGCTTGTAGTTTGTGTATATGCTCCTCCAGGCATTTTACTGCTGTGTTTTGTGTGTTTAAAAAAAAAAAAAATTGCTGGGTAATGGGAGACCCAGTCCTGAAAATATCTGAAGAGGAACAGTGGCAGCTTCATTGGAAGGCACTGATCCCTCACATATCCTGACACAACCAGAGCGCTTATGAGTAGAAGTATTTTATGGAAAGAACTGTGGGTAAGGCCTGTGGGGGTCTTAACTTGGGCTTTGTATTTGGCCTTGCTTGTGTGTCAGTGTGTATGAGTAATTAGCCCAAGATCCCATAATGGGATAGCAGGATCAGAACTGTGGTTCTATGGTTATGGAACTCTTGTGCAAAATTTCCTCTCCTTAAGCTTTTTTTTTCTTCTGTGCTCCCCCAAATACAGAGCTAAATTATCCAATCTCTTTGGAATTCCGCTTAAAGTATGTTAATCAAAGGCAAACCTCAGGGTCTGGCACAAGTGTTTTGAATGTTTTAATTCATGATCAGATTTGTATAAAGAAAGGTTTCACATTCATGAATTCCAAGGCTCAGATTCAATCTGGTACTTAATTATAGTGTCTTAAAATCACTGCACAACATGACCCTTAGCTGACCCACAACTGTCCAAACTGGCACCAGGAAGAGCTGTGAACTGGCTTCATTCTTGTGAAACTAATGGAATTCTCTTTTGAGATATAAGGAAACAAAGCACAGATTAAAGAAACATCTCTTTGGGGAACCGTGTCTTAGCGGTATCAGAATTGAATGAAAACATGCACAGTTCCAGGAATCTTCTTCTAAAAGACCATCTGGGCTTTGATTTCAACACCTTCTTTACGTTGGTTATGTAGTTCACTTTGTCTGCTTGGAGAATACTGGCCAAGGACTGGATTATTGTTTTCTGCTAGGCTCTGTCTTTAACAACCTTGTCTTCATTAGTAACCCAAAACTTTTTGAATTCATATTTATGGGACTACTTGGCTTAGGAGAAAAACAGTTTAACATACCTACTATATGTTTGAAGTTGTATTTGTTAGCTCATCTAAATTAGAAATGTTGATTCCCTACGTGCAAAGCCATCTACTGTACACACATTATTTATTACAGTTTAGAACACACAAAATCTTTGACCGTGACTCCTATTGCAGCTATGGTGGAACTATGATCTACTGCAGGAAAAAAGTCATTGTGTGATTTGGGATTAAATTCTGAAATGGATCTTGTGTCCATTTTAGAGACATCTTCATAAACTGGGTTTCCTTTATTAGCATAAGCTCTTTTTCAGTTAATGAATTGGATGAATTAGATGTTTATCTTTCTCTGCATTCCCCTGTGCTTTTGCACTGGAAAAACTAATTCCAAATGGACAAGAGCATAGTCTTTCTTAATGTGCTAAATAACAGACATCACCTCATAGCATAACAATCTGCTTCATCACACAAGCAGGGTAATGGGATAACACTACCTGAATACCATAATCACTATTGTTCTCAAGCTCAGGCTGTCATATACTGTGTATTTTGTCAGTGGTCAGTGTAGCCCACCTGTCCATCCTCTGAGAGCTGCCCATCTCATGAAACGCTGGCATAGTGCACCAGCTGCTTCGTAGCCACAGCCTCAGCTTGTGTACTCATTTCTGTTGTGTTAATATTACAGCTGTTGCTGCACCAGGAACTCATGTTTGCTTCTGATAGCTTGCTCCAATATGCTGAATTCTCACAGAATGAAACTCAAGTCCATCTAGAGAGATCCACATCACAGCTAGATTGGTAGGTGCCAAGAAGACATCAAAATAAAATGAGATCTAAGCTGGAACTACTGGTGTGTGTGTGTGTGTGTGTGTGATCGATGTGGATAGTACTGTGATGTTAGGCTAAGACTCACTAAGAGCCTGAGAATTCAGTAAGGTATTTCTCATGGCAGGACTTGAACCTCATTCCAAAACTTTTTTGTGTCTCAGTTATGCTACTGGCTATCAGCATGGGTCACTCAGCTACAGAGATAACTTTGGAGTGCAAACCAAGGCACGCCTGTCTTCCAAAACACTTACTGAGAATTTTGGAAGTTAAAATACTTCTTAAAATTTGCTTTTAAGTGAAGTTTGGCAAGTTAACGCTGTAAGGTAAACAGAAAGCTCAATGTGCTTTAACTTAATATATTGTAAGTCTCAATCCTGACCTTTCTTTGTTTTATAAAGCTCTCCAGGTTCTGTATTTTCCTTTGCAAAACTGTAGTAGTGAAAACAGATTGGAAACAATCTCATCTGTTTGCAATTTTGCTAGAATTCTATTCCAGTAGATTTCAAGCTATGGATTTACAGATTTGATGTTCTTACGGTTGGAATCTGTTTCGTTTCTAACAATAACTTTACATATTTTCAGCTGTGCTTGTTAGCCTGCATTTTACTTTCATAAGATGCGCATTTCTGTCATCTTAAATCATGTTGAACCAAACTTTCATGGTGGATCTCTGCAGTTTTTCACACCAGTGTTATTTCTGCTTAGCTGTTCTGAAGACCAATTCCTCGCAGTAACATCTTGTATATATGGAAAAGTTGCTGGGTGTTGCCAATAGGAACATCATTCCAGCTTGAGTGCCACATGACTAGAGGTGTTCTAGGGTGGATCTGATAAGAATGCATACCAGAATTGTTGGTCACTATTTCCTTTGGTCATTATGAAGAGAATATTACAGTGCATGCAACATATTTGCATTTTTGTCAGAAAGAAATTTGTTACAAACTCGTTTTCCCTCAGCTTTGTTTTGTAAGAGGAGAGCTTAGATGTCAAATATCAGGGATTGAAAGGCATCAAAAACATTTAATTCAGCCTTTGCTGGCACATCACACCAACAGCTTTTGTTTTTATTACAGAGGAAATCCAATTCAGTTCTGCTGTATTTAATGACAAGTTGGAGGACATAGTAAATTCCTTTTAGCACATTCATGTAGCAGATGAGGAATGATTTGTCACAATCTAGCCAAGAGAAAATTATTTTTGCATGTATGACAACCTTATAGTGTACCATCTTCTCCCACCCATGTGTCTCGTAAGCTTCAGTAGATTAAAAACAACCCTTAGTAAGGCAAGTTAATAAATCAATGGCATATTTTAATTTGTCCAGATTTATTTATAAAGATTAAATATCTTTCCTCGTAAAATCAACTGAAACTCTGCTTCCTTTCCTCCTTCATGCCCTGTCATCTGTGTTGACTTAACAGGAGAAGGATCTACTGAAGAGCTCAGCTCACAGACTTTACAATCATTGTATAATCTTCGGGAAGATGAGAAGTGAAAGAATAGTGTCCTCGAAAGAGAGTACAGCAAGCAAGAGATGGGTTACTCTGATGTACAGGAAATGTGAACTCTGCTCAGGGAAAAGCTCCCTTACTGCAGGAAAGTAGCATGCTCATAGCTTTGACCTCTCTGTGTCTTGGGCACCAAAGTCTGCCTTTCACAGGACACAGACAAGGAGCAAGAAGTGGAGATGATGATGGAGACTGCCCTCATGGCCTTTCGCCATTCTCACTGATACGATTAACATTAACAACGGTGCTTTACTGCACCATAAGCCCCCATTCTTGTTCTCTATGCTGTGGGGACACAGGATGACATGCTGCTTTCCTCTCTGCTGCAGACCTTTGCATATTCTGACTGTTTTCACACACACCCTTCTTCCTTCTCTGTTCTAAGAAAAACTTAGAAAAGAAATTCTTCCAAGCCTCTTTCCTACATTGTTTTCCAGACTTCTGATCATTTATCATTCTTACTGCTATTAACAACTGGAAATTGCACTTTTATCAATGTGAACTGGAATGAGAACTATGACACTGACAAAATTAGAACAGAGTTAATTGTAAATGGCTGTACAGGGAGTGGAGTAAGAACTGGAACATGTTAGAAAAATATACAGCAGTGTCCTCCAAACAACATCCCAGAATAGTTCTGTACTCCTAACGATGCTAATGTTATATGTGGAAATATATTTATGTCTGCAAATAATCCTTTTATGGTTTATCACATTGTAGGAATTCTCTCTTAAAACATTCACCAGTTTTATATTCAGTTAATTTTGTGTGTAATTTAAAGTACTGGACTCCAAATTAGCCTAATGTATGTACCATTAAGAATGGGTAGACTGAGCCCTGAGACCTGGGGAATGTAAGTGGTACATTTTTCCACAAAGATATAGAAAATAAGGCAATAATTTTGTGACTGTTAGCTATTGTCAGACAAACCTAAGGTAGCCTGGAAGTCAGAGTGCTTGGGGATCTGCTGCATTTCAGAGACCCTCTGGATGTACCTACAGTAAGCTTTGAATCTTGTCTCTTCCTGTTCTAAGTTATTTCTCATGGTGGTGTTTTGGCTGTATTCAGGATAGATGGATTTTTAGATGAAGTGCTAGAGGTACACTGGCACAGTGTTTTCATCTACTCTTCAGAGCCCCAAGAACTATTTGAAAGCAACTTTATGTAGTGATATGTTGAATTCTTTTTTTGGGGGAAGGGGCAATAATATTCAGGGGCTCTTCTATCTGCGGGCTGAAGGGAAAAGTGATGATTTTCTGTGGAAGTTTAGAAGTATTAAATTGTGTGTGAGCTCAGATAGGGATTATATTTACTGTAAAATGGACACAAAACTGAGATTTAACTCTTTATGCATAACTGTAATTGCATGACTTTCGTTAAGTTTCCATACTCACTCCTCGAACTTTTAGAACTATCAATCTCTTGAAGGTGGCAATTTTTTGTATGACCTGTGTGTGTACGTTGAGGAGAAAAAAAATCCAGTTAGTGATAAGTGTTATAAATGAGCACTAAGCATTCTTCATAATTAGGAAAAAAAAGTGGGAAAATATGTGAGGTGTTTCCATATAATAAATAATCCATTTTCTATTAGTGTACAAAATCATTTGTACAGCAAATAAGAACACTGAAACAAATGCAATAACTGACAAATACATTTACTTTTATAACTATAATAATTTATTTATGAAATATATCCACATATATATAAAATATATCATATATTTTGGCAAAGACCTCCCTTTCTTTGTTCAAACAAAGCCTATTACCACTGTTTTAAGTTCATATAACCATTTTTTTTTTTTGTTACCATAAAGTTCTTTTTATTTTGCAGTTTTTGTTTTAGTCTCCATCTTCTGATAAAATATAATTTAATGTCATCTGGTTGCAGTTTAACTTATGCACCCTGGGGAAAGTCTGCATGAAGTTCAGTCAAACAAAAAAAAACCCCAAACATCTATAAAGTCACAAGTAGGGGGTTTTCTCTCTCTTTTTAAGTTATATTACTGAACAAGATTTGCAAAAGGCTTTTTTTTAGCTTACTCACTCTTGCATCCTCCTATAAAAATAAAAAAATAAGAATAATTCCATAATTTCTGAAGAAATCATTTACATTGAAAAGTGTCCAGGGTTGGATATAATCTTATTGCCAAGTTTCCAAGTTGTTCAGTGATGTTTCAGCGAAGAGATAACAATGTGATTTAAAGTACTAGCAAAGATGAATGTATGAACTATGGATGATGATGTACGCAGTGGCTTTGGATAGTATATGGTCAGTACAGTAAATTCTTTTGTGTGAAATTTCATTTGAAGTTCCACAGTCCTGCCCTTTTGTCTCTAGGAAATTCTTTGGGATTAATTATTGGAGTTCTGCTCATAAATTACAGCACATCCCTACATAATCACTGTAAATGTCTTTGAATGGAACTTCGTAGTGCAGGAATAATTTGTGCATAAATTCAGTAATCTATTGAATACTCAATGTATACTCTTAACTTGCTATAGTTTATAGTAATGTTTATATTAGATGTTCATATTTATTCTGCATAGATAATGTTATTTAAACATCTGCCACAGAGTTACAATATGATGATTTAGGCTTGCATACATTAACAAAGGAAACATTTTGCATCTGTTTATTCCTACTGAGCACTCACATATAGGCAACCTCTAACTCATCACCTAGTCCAATCACCATTGCCCACATAATACTGGATGGATTCTTCAGACATGTAGCAAGCAGTAAGTGAAACAGTATGTTTCTATTGTACTTTTTAAAACAGGTAGAAAAACATTTCCTGAAACTGTTGCTGAAGTTTGGATCTGCCTTTGAATTTTTCTTCAGTGATGATACATTCCCTGCCAGGTTAGGTGATAAAGATTATCCTTTACTGAGGGTCTCAGGAGGGGAGCATGGAGAGAGCTTCTTCATACAGGTTCATGTGCCCTCAGAATGGCACTGATGAAATGAAAGTGTTGCATACTGCTGAAGTCTCCACTGGCATCAGACTGAAGCATCAATTTTGTCCATCTCAAGGGAGAGTTGTAGCTCAAGCTCTTGATTCTGAGCTTCAGCAAGCGAACATTAAAGCTAAAGAACCAAACAAACAAAACCTGCTGTATCAGTCCGAACTCCCCATGTCCTGATAGAACTCTGCTTCATCTTTTTGATTACACACACAGAGAAAATCCTGCCCAGATGCCTAACCAATTATGTATTTTATATATATATATGTATGTATATATTAAGCTCTGCTTACATAATTGTAACAAAAAAATTCTAGGTACTTCCCTTCACAGCTATAATGCTGGGGGTAATGAGGTGATTTGTATTTATTTTTGAAGTTCCCTATTTTTAATGGCTGCTTCATTTCACACAGAACTGGAAGTATTTGCTTACTGTGACACTGTTTTCATTTCTTATGTAGCAATAGTATTAAGGGTAGTAAGCACAGATTTGGAACTGGAATCTTCTGAAACTTGCTACAGGGTCACCGCAACCTCTTCATATCTGAAACTTAAAGCAGATTTATTTCCCCTCCAAATGCTTTTCCACAGCTTGTTTGGTTGCTGTACCTTGACAATGTCAGTTTTAGTGGAGCAATGCACTGTCATGTGTAGCTTAAGTTGTTACAGTGCTAATTGAGTAAAGAGATGATAGACAGGAACAGCTCTTGCCCTTAAAAAAAGTGGGACTTTTTCCAAAATGTGTGCTGGCTTATAGCCAGAGAATCCAATTTCTGAAGGAGCTGGAGCAGCAAGAGGAAGGTTGTAGTAATTCTGTGTGCAATAAATTTTATTTAAAAAAAAAAAAAAATCTACTGGGCCAAATCTGCCTGTAGTGTTCAAATGAAAGAATTCAAGCTCATGAAAATACAAACAATTTTGGAGAAATATTTCTATTCAAGAGTAAACAGAACATGGCCACCTGAGCTGTACCTGGCTGTTCAGAATCCTCCAAACTCTGCTACTGAACGAACACGTGCTCCTCTTCCCTGCATTGGTCCTTCTCTGTTCTTTTCACTGATCCGTGATTTCTGAGGATGAGAGAACTGTTACATTTCCCCCAGTGTTCTCATCGATTACCCGTACACACCTATTCATAAAGTGGCGATGTGAGACTTTTCTTCAGATTACACAAAACTTTACATTTTTTAAATTCTAAACGAATCCAATATTCAAAATGCTCTGACTTGTTCTGTTTAATGTCCTAGCTGGATAGATCTGCTGGTTCAAAAATACATCATAAAAAGAAAACCACACACAATAACTAAAGCATTACTGTGCTTAGTCTAGCTAGGATGGAGTTAATTAAC
>JAOWBP010004554.1:9815839-9827945 GCA_028571105.1 Tragopan temminckii
GGGAGCTGTGAGAACTGGATTGAGTTTCTGCTTGGTTTCAGTACCAGTGTGCATCCTGCAGGACGGCCGCGTCTTCATCGGCACTTTCAAGGCCTTCGATAAGCACATGAACCTCATCCTCTGCGACTGCGACGAGTTCCGTAAGATCAAGTGAGTGGCAGCGCCGGGCGGGCAGAACCCCGGGCGGCCCCGCAGCTCCGCCCGCGGTGCCGTCACAGCCCATTAAGCGTGCTGGGGGAAAAAGGGTCACACGGATGGTGTTCATCTTCTGTTTAGGCTTCTCAGCGTTCTTAGTCTGGGTGGTGGGTATGCGTTAACTTGTTTTCGTAGCAGACTCTCCGTTATGGAACAGTCAGACTGTGTCTTTCAGTATTTTAAGAGATTTCTTAACATTCTTAAGATCCTTACAGCAGGAAAGAGGAGGATGTGGACTCTTCAATAGGGCCTCTATGATTGGACAAGGGGAATGGATTCAATCTAATAGATGGGAGATTTAGATTGGATGTAAGGAAGAAGGTTTTTACAGTAAGGGCGATGAGGCAGTGGCACAGAGATGAGGTGGGTGCCCCATCCCTGCAGGCACTCAGGTCAGGCTGGGGGGCTGTGAGCACTGATGGAGCTGTGGGCGTCCCTGCTCACCGCCTGGGGATGGTGACCTGTACAGGTCCCTTCCAATTCAACCATTCTATGATTCTGTATTCAGGTGCTCGTTCAAAGAACAACATGATTTTCACTGCCTTGTAATGTTTTCTTTCTCTTTTCTCGTTAGACCTAAGAATTCAAAACAGCCAGAACGGGAAGAAAAACGAGTCCTTGGTCTTGTGTTGCTGCGAGGAGAAAACTTGGTGTCTATGACAGTTGAAGGGCCACCTCCAAAAGATGTAAGGAGAATGAGTGCAGAACTAAGGAAAAAAGGAAGGGAAGTTTGGTAGATGTGGCCTTGCAAGAGATAGCTATTATGCCACGTTCTAGATTTCCAGGTGCTGCTGTGACTGTTGTAGGCACAGCAAATTCCACTGCAGAAAGTTCACCTGTTCATCGCCTCAGACATTGACTGGACAGAAGAGGGCTGTGGGGATTCCTAAAACCTGAGGACTTCTGCTTTGATAAATTTTTGAGTGTGTGTGTCTGTTTTCAGACTGGAATTGCCCGTGTGCCTCTTGCTGGAGCTGCTGGAGGACCTGGAGTTGGAAGAGCAGCAGGAAGGGGAGTACCAGCTGGTGCACCCATGCCCCAGGCTCCAGCAGGATTAGCTGGCCCTGTCAGAGGAGTGGGAGGACCATCCCAACAGGTGAGATACTGTGGCCCATTAAAAAGGACTTGTCTGGTATATTCTGAGGTGCCACTGTGATGCAAAAAATTGGTGAAGTGAAAAAAATCGTAATCTTAACTTCTGGTACCAAGATGTTTGAGCTTTGGGCTTTTGTTGGTGTGGGATTTTCTTTTTATTTTGATACCAATCCCACCTAGCTACTCTGGATCTCATGCTGGAAGAAAAGTTTTCCTGAATTCAAGTCATATTCAGGGAATTGTATTACATGGTTGTAGCATTATTTAAAACATAAAGGGGAGACTGGGATAGTTTTTGGAATTAAGAACGTAAGTTTTAGTTATGATAAGTTATAAACAGGTTCACAGAAAACTGGTTTATGTTGTTTGCAGGTGATGACACCCCAGGGTCGTGGAACGGTTGCAGCTGCTGCTGCAGCAGCCACTGCTAGCATAGCAGGAGCCCCAACTCAATACACACCAGGGCGTGGGGGTCCTCCTCCACCCATGAGCAGAGGAGCCCCTCCTCCAGGTAGGATTTACTGCAGAGTGGAACAGCAAGGAGCCTGCGTTATGGGGCCAGATGGGCAATAGAGAGCTGGTTTTGAGGATGGTATGATATTCTGATATACCATTAGGGCCTTTAGCGTTCAGCTGAATTTATGTACTTACTTGTTTTTTCTCTGGTTTAAGGAATGATGGGACCTCCTCCAGGCATGAGACCACCTATGGGTCCACCAATGGGAATGCCACCTGGTCGAGGCGCTCCTATGGGAATGCCACCACCAGGCATGAGACCACCACCCCCAGGAATGAGAGGTGAGTGGAAGTTATCCTACCTGCATAAAAGCTATAATGTAGAACAAAACAAAACCCACATTTGGAGAGCGGTACAATTCAATGGCTCCCTAGCTATGCTAGTTGCCAATAGATTTATCAATGTTGAAGAAGGGGCCCAAGGCCATCTTGGGCACAGGGAAAAGATCTCACTGGTTTATTAGCTTTGCTTCCTCTGACCTCTTCAATATTCAACTCTTTCTTTATTTCCAGGACCCCCTCCCCCTGGCATGCGTCCACCAAGGCCCTAAGATCCCTCTACAACATACCTTAGAACTGTGAGAAGACTAATAAGGAAACATACTGAGCAGTATCACTTGTTTGAACTTTGCTATGTATATTTTCTATTTACTGCTTGTAAAGTTTGCCCTTTTTAATAAAGTTGGAAAACAATAGAGTTTATAACTAGTGTACTGATCTCTTCAGGACTGCACTCATTACATTCTACTTCTGCGCTTTGCTTGGGTGTGAAGAAAGCATGTTTGAAGCCAGAAGAGTTATTCCCATAGACACAGGAGCTAGGGTCTATATTGACTCATATCCTTTTTAAGAAATGAGGGATATTACAGAAATTTTATCAAGTAGCTGATGAAAAATATGGACAGTAAAGAGCAACAACAAGAGATTAACACTGCTGCAAAACTAGGGCTTACTAATCAGAATTCTCCCATTTATTTACACAATAAAGACAGTGCTACTTGTATTATTAATAGTAATCACTGAAGCTCTGTAGTAAGCTGCTGCTTTTTAGCTTGCAGTAAGCCAACATGATCTTTAGGAGCACTGCACTTCTATATTGTAACAAATAGCAGTATTCTGGTTGCAATTGTCTTGCCTTATGGCTGCTTTCTGTTCAGTTGGTTAGGAGGGACAGTATCCTTTTAGAGGATCAGACTACCCCTTGGAAGGACATCTAGGGTACTCTAATTAGAAACAGATTCTCACCTCTATAAATCCTTTCAACTACATTAAGTAACAAATCACAGAAGCACAAGAACTAAGCATGAAGAGTGACAGAAAGAAGGAACTTTTCCTAGATCTCACTTGTTTGAGCTGTTACATAAAAAAAGAATTTTTTTTTTTTTAGAAAATTTATTGTATTGGCTGAAGATATTTTGACACAGTGTTCAGCCAGCTATAAATGAACAGTCCAAAGCTATTCTGAGACTTGATGAAAATCTATTCAGTTTTACTGAATGTCTCCTCCCCGTGTGAAGAAATTCAGGCCCTGGAAAGAAGGCTGAAGTGTCCAGATTCCCCACTTGGTAAAACAGTCCTTACTTCCTCTTGTACCTGAAAGAGAAGATCCTTGAAATCACATTGCACCAGCCTACCTCAGTGATAAATAAGGAGCAGCACAGTGCTTTTACTAGGCAATGCTCTCTCATGCTAAAATGCAGACACGTGCTACCACAGAGTCTCTGATTTCTCCCAGATCCTGCAGCACCAGATTAAACTGCTGTAGAAGCATCAGATGTCTTAGAAAGGGCCTTTCAACCATTACAGTAAAAGGAAATTAAAAAACACTTGGAATAGAAAGAGGAACTATACCTGGACTTGGATTTAAAGTTTCCTCCTTTCCTACGCTGGGCCATACCCAAGCGTTTCCGATCCTCAAATGATGGACTGTTAAAGAGAGAAAAACAAGTGTCACACGTACTTCTAGAAAGATACCCTGCTCTGCTATGCCCATAACAATGGATCCTTTTACCCAGTACCCCACAAACTGCTGCTGAGAAAGTTCAGACACTATGGAAGGTCTATGCTAACATTGCTGCTAAGCCATTACCCTGCACGATACTGCTTCAGAGCCTTCCTGGTTGTGTTGGTAAGCTCTTCATCAAACACAGACACCTTTTTCTTCCGCTTGGGGCCTAATACAAGGAGACAATACAACAGTCAGAACATTGGCTGTAATGAGAAGGTCAGAGCATCATCTTGTTTACTAAAGCCCAGTATTTGTGACCACAATTAGCATCACCATCAGGAAAAGCAACGACTCTCCCCGCTGCAACTGTGTGCCCTGGCCAGCACCAGCAGCCATTCCTTCTAAGTTGGTGCTTCCCACTACACAACTTAGTTCATTCCACCCATATGCAACAAAGCAATTGATATAAGGTTTATCAGCTGAGGAATAGAAGTGCTTTCTCCACCTTTTGGTGCTGTTGCTGGTTCCTCTTCTGGCAAAGCACGGGCTCGCTTCACTCGCCGATTTCTTTTTGCCAGCCGCTCAGCATACATTTGAGATTTCAAGATTTCAAACTGTGACCTCTCCTCTGGCTAGAAAGTGTCAAAATATACATTTACAGCAATGAGAGGTTTTGCTGAGGAAAAAACAAGGATAATTCACTCCAGGGTCCCATCTGCCCATAATTATACTCACAGTCATTTGGACTTTTCTCTGCGTGTCCTGCATAAATTTCTTCCTTTTTTTTTTGCCTCGTAATGCTAGGTCAAACTCCTGCAGTGCTTTAGCCACTGGAGAAAGACAGAGAAAATCACGAAATAAAGACCTCTCAAAGGACAGAGCACATTCTACTTGCAGCTACAGAATTTAGCATGCCCAGCAGTGCTACGACTCACATTTTTCTTTCTTCCTCTCCTCACGGGTCTGGAACCAGCTCCGCTCTACACCCTTGGTTGCAGTCTCCTGTTTTCCTTCCTCCAACTGCTTCTTTGCCTTGTTGATCTGAAACAAGTCAGACAAGATGTAAGCTCATGGTTGCCAAGGAATATCTACCAATTTCCCTTCTAAAGTATGCAGGTTAAGCACACTAGGGTCATCTTCTTCTGCATTACGGACTCCAGGTCAACATCCCACAGAAAACCTACCTGGGCCTCTGACTGCTGCATTTCACGTTCCTCACGCTCCAAGCACAGAACTGCATACACATCTTTTTCCAGATTCTCAATCTTTTCTCGGAATTTTAGTATGACATCTGAAAAAGATCCAGTGTGAATTATATCAGAAGCAGCCTATTTAATGTCCACTTTACTATTTAGCATCTCTTTTAGAGTCTCTCCTCTGTACAACAACGTTCCTTGCCTGTGGCTCTCCTTTTTATCTCTGCATACCTTGAGGGAGAATTCTGGCTTTCACTGGTGTTTTGGCAGACTTCACAATCTCCTTCAGCATCTTCCGCTCTTCCTCACCCACGAGTGAAACTGAGCGACCAGCCCTACCTGCTCTTGCTGTTCGGCCCACTCGATGAACATAGTGTTTGGTGGTGTTGGGCATCGTAAAATTGATTACCTATTAAATGAAGCGTTAGTAGGGAAATTACACTGAAGGAGTTAAAAAGTTAAAAAGATCAGTGTTGCAAATACTCACTGTTTTAACACCTTCTATGTCAAGTCCTCGCGCAGCCACATCTGTAGCTACCAGAATATCAATCTGCTCATCCTTAAAACGCCTGAGCAAAAATAGCAAATATATTAGCTATGAATACAGATTCACTTTTTCTCTAAAACATCCAGCTTTTAACTACCTTGTTTCTTCCCATGATGGCCCAGTAAGCCTGGTAATACCTGAGTGCCTCCAGTCGCTGTGCCTGGGAGAGGTTCCCATGAAGCTCCCCAACCCGCAGACCCATCAACCCAAGCAGGATGTGCATACGATGAGCTTGCTTCTTCGTCTGGGTGAAAAGCATCACATGATCTGGGAAGGTCCGTGTCAGTAGAGCTGAAAGAAAGTTCTCTCAGCAGCCTGCTTCACAGTCACCTACCGATTCCACCTTTTCCTTGGTCATTGCTCACCCGACACAATGGCCTCACGGTCTCCCTCTCGGTTGGGTCTGATCCGGATGAATTCCTGCCTCAGGAAAGGGGCAACATCTGTGTTGCTGTTCACAAAAATTCGTGTGGGATTCTTCAGGGAAACAGAAGCCAAATCTTTCACCTATCAGAAAATATTTAAAAAAAAAAAAGTTCAACACTTGTGGTGAAAGATTTAATAGACAACCATCTGCCTGAGCACGTTTCCCAGCAGCCTGTTTTACCTCCTCTGTCATTGTGGCAGAGAAAAGCATTGTCTGCCGGTGCTTGGAACATAACCTGATTATTTCCTTCATCTGTTCCTCAAAGTATTCATCCAGCATCCTACACAGGAAAAACACAGCAAGATCATACAGTTTATCTAGTTCTAGCTAAGAACCATTATGTAAGGCAGGGTAATAAAGATTGCCCTATATCCCAGGAAAAGGAGAAGAGGAAGCCACCATCACATTTTTCACCACTGTTTTGTCTAGCCTACCTGTCTGCTTCATCCAAAATGAGCACTTCTACACTGCTCAGGTGGAAAGAGGGACAGTTGTGGAGATGATCAATTAGTCGCCCAGGAGTTGCAATAAGAATATCCGGCCCGGAGCGCAGAGCTGCTTCCTGAGTCTTCAAATCTAGGCCACCTGAAAGAGAGCAAACAGACTGCTGAGTCTGTGAGCAGGATGCAACAAAGTACATCTATCCAAATTGCCTGAGAAGTGGGAAAAAAGCACAGATTAATTACACATTCACAACTGGAAGTGACCTCATCTTTTCTCTTTATGGAAAACAACAACAAAACCAACAACCAAAAAAGCTGCATGGCATTGGAGAGTGAGATTTTAAACTCTAGCACACCTTTTAGAAGCATGTTTGCAATAACCACAGCGTCCAGTTTTAGAGCACAGCATTTCCAGTTCCATATAGCAGTTTATAGTGATCTGTGCAATCCACATCTGCAACTCCATACTCACCTACAGCAAGGCAAGTTGTGACACTGCTGAACTGTGCCAGTTGTTTCGTGACAGAATGCACCTGAATACCCAGTTCTCGTGTTGGCACAAGAACCAGTACCCTCGTTATTGGGGCCTGACGAGGTTTGTAAATCAGGCGCTCAAGCACAGGCAAGATGAAGGCAGCTGTTTTGCCTACAGAAAAAAAATTAAGAAGAATTACCAAGAATTATGAGTTACTGCAAATACTCTGAATTCTCCGTGTCCCGTGGCTCAAGCCCTCACCTGTCCCAGTAGCAGCACAAGCACAAATATCCTTCCCCAGAAGACCCACTGGGATACAAGCCTTCTGAATTGGAGTTGGCTGCTTGAAACCAAGAGCTGTGATTGCCTTCAAAGAAGACAAAACAGTTTAGTGCTGTCTCTACTCACTTCTACTGAGGCTACATCTGAAATACTTTCTCCACCTGTGGGCTCCCCAACACACGCAGAACTACTGGAGTGCTCAATAAGGGCCATAAAAGTGGTAAAGGACTGGACCACCTCCCAAACCAGGAAAGGCTTAGAGAGCTAACTATCACACCATACCCCACCTCATTTCTTTTTCAGAGAGGTTGCAAAGAGAGGAGGAATGCGACAGCTCTGAGTGGTGGAGAGAGACTGTCCAACATTCTTTACAGCAATACATGTGATAACTAAACTAGATAAATACCTTAAGCAAAGGTCGGGAAAGATTCATGTCCTGGAATGACAAGCTATCATCATATTGAGAAGCATCTTCAAAAAAGCTTTCTGCTTCCTAGAAACAGCAACAAAAGCAGAACAAGAAAACCACACTCAGCAACACAACATGCAGTCACAGGGCTCCGGTTTGCTCTGTGACCTACAGTTCATTATGCTCTTCCAGAAGTCATACTGACTGGAGAACGACCTGGTGCCATTCTCTCCAACACTTACTTTTTGCCCTCCTTTTTTTGATCTCTTCCTTTCCTTCACTTTAATTGTATCTGCAAAGAATTACAACTGGAATTTTAGTACAAATAAACATATGACAACATATTCTGTGTGCCTTCATTTGGTACTTTTTGCTTCTAAGAAGTTATTGATGAAAAAGCCTCAGAAACAAATATAGGCAAGCAGTGGAGTAAAGCACCAAGCAAATCTCCTCATTCAAGAACCACCCCAACAGAAGTACCAGAGCTACCATTCAAAACGAGCTTGACTGATCACAGAGATCTGCAAACAGCACCAAGTAAGAAATCCTTGTTCATTCCCACCTAGATTTCATTAAAGACTGTCCTCCAGCATATCAGTGGTCTATTTTTGCTCTACATACCTGCTTTTGTGAAGACAGTTTCATCATCCAGTGAGTACTGGGACTCGTTGTCCTCTTCTTCCTCTCTACCAAAGTCCTCACCTTCCCTCTTTTCGGACTGCTTATCCTCAGTTTCTGCATCGCCATCTTTCACTTTTGCTTGCTTAGCTTCTTTTTCCTGGACAGACGTATAAAATAAGCCAAGTGGGTAAAGCGAAATGGGCAAAGAAATGGAACGGATGACATGAAACGGAAAAAGAAGGAAACTTTACTCCTTTGCGAGCTTTTTTTTGGTTTGTTACGAGCCCACTCACACCCACAGCTTCAACATAAGCGTTATCAGCACACAACAAGGCCACGCAGGTGCGGCTGCAAACCGACAGCTGCAGCTCCGCACCGCGTCCGGAGGGACCAAACTCATTCCGGACCGCGCAGCAATGCGGCACTTGGAGAAAGCCCGACCTGAATCTTCCTCTTCTGCCTCACTTTCTCAATCTTCTCATCCAGCGTGGTAGCCGATCTCTAAGCAGGAAAATAAAGACGAGGCGCTGTGAGAGGAGACCGGCAGAGCGGGCGGCGATCCGCCCCCGGCCGCAGGGCTCACCTTGCCGCGGAGCTGCCGCAGCGCTGCCGCCCAGGCGCCCTCCCCGCCGGCCTCCACCTCGCCGAACACGAAGGCGGAGCTGAAGTCCCCTCCCGCCGCTCCCCGCCGCCCGGAGCCCGGCGCCGGCCGCACCTCCTGCAACGACACCCGTGAGCGACCGAACAGAAGCGAACCGGCCTCGCATCATCCAACTCAAACAGACCCGGCCCGGCTTCACCTCTTCATCCTCAGAATCTCCCGACTCGGGCTCCTCGGGCCCTTCGTCCCCCTCCGCGATGGTGCCCACCAGCCCCAGGCTGCGCAGCATGTCCGCCGCTCCCACGGCTCGCGCGGCGCCGCGTGGTCGCGCAGCAGCGCATGCGCAGTGGGGCGGCACGGGGCGGAGGGAGCGGCTGCCCCGCCCGTCCGGGGAAGGGAAACAAACCGAAAGCGGCGGCGCTGGGTTGTGGTTCCTATAACACGCATCTGCTATTTGCAACTCGTGGGCTCGGCGGAACGATCCGGGGTTTTTCAGTGGCTTTCTCTCAATCCCCCAAATAGGTAGATTTTCCCCTTTGGGGATAAACTTGGAAAAGCGGCATTGATACCCAGTAGTCATCTTAATCTATGGCTGGGTTTTGTGCACGATTACTACCGGTGCTTTCGTAGAGGATTGAAATTCAGTATTGTGTGCTTGAATGCTTCGTTCATTTTCAGAGTGATGCTGTGCAAGCCTTCCCGGCTGATAGGAGCAGCAGCACAGCGAGGATGGCTTTGGGGATGTAGGTGAGGCACAAAACACCTGGAGATGTAATGGAGCCCAGTTTGTGTTCCTTCATTTGCTTCTGCTGAAGGGAATTCTCAGCTAACTAGAACTGCCTTTCCTGGCATAACCCTGTCAGATGGACAACGATGAAGATCTTTTCTTATTGAGTCAGTCCTTTTGGGAAACTTCTTCTGCCATTGTCTACATCCCAAAGTAATGATTGGCCAATGATAACTGCGTTTACATCTATGAAACAAAAATAATTTTAAAAAGTGATAAAACCAAGGAGGAAGGAGCTGCTGATTGGATAGCAGTGTAACTGGCAGTGCCAGAGCACCCAGTACCAGCACTCCAGAGGTCCTGAGAACATCAGTGTCAGCAGCAGTTCTCAGTTGCATTAGCATCCAATTATTTTCCAACCCGCTTGGTTTATGATAGATATGATTATGTTGATAAAGAGCTGCTTACCACTCCATTGGTAATTGTTCTCTCTCTTGATATTTGATGGCTGCCCAGCAGATCATTTCACCAAATATTCTGCTTCTTAAAAAGGTGTTGAAGGCTAAGGAGGGTGATTGGCAGGACACAGTAGTAAGTTAAAGGTGTTGGAGACAAGCATGGAAGGATACAGCATGACAGGGGAAAAAAAGATATCTTCACATTTATACAATACACTTTATGGATACACTGATAGGCTCTTTGTGTTCTCAGTTCAGTCTCCGCAGCCACCACACAGCCTCCTTCTTGAAAAGAAACTCCAGGATTGGAAGGAGCTTTCTGATTTAAACTACTTCTGTAAGTCATAGTTGGGTCTTATCCAATCAAACAGATGAGACAAAGAATGGTACAGTGGCTTCAGTCCTTGAGGTGACGGGCTCCCAGTTTATTCTCACTTACATGGTAAATATTTTACTTTTAAATATGAATACATTTGAAACACCAGCTCAGATCCCTTTTAATTAAGAGAATTTCAACTTCATTTCTACAAGCTGCTGCCAACACACGGGATTACTTGTGTTGCAGGTCGATGGTCTCTGGGGGAGGCACGGATCTCTCACTCGGTCGATGCAGGCTGAAGACTGAATATTTTGATCCCCGTTTTAAACCCGGGGTAGCATCTTGACCGAGGAACCACTGGAGGGCAATGTGCGACTGTGCCTTGTCTGAAGCAGGGTGCAGTGGCCAAACAGAAAATAAGGCACGAAGTTAAATAGGAAAGGTTTTTACGTGATATTTCGAAAGAGTCCTCCTTAGTTTCGAACAGAGTATGTTAGGCTGAGATTTTAGCATCTCCGGCATTTCATTTTGCACATCAGTTTCTCTGGGTGAGCAGTTCTTATACCAACATTCACTTCTTGCCCTGGGAGGATTTTTACAGCAATCCAAAGCGCAGCCAGGAAAAGACCAGGGCTGCAATGAAGGTTTTCCCCTTAAGACCAAATAAGAACTCTTTGGTCCACAGTGCTGTGTTGAACAGACGTACCTTGCTTCCCACTAAACATGAGTCAAATTTCTTGATTAATAATAAAATTAAGTACCAGAAGCCCCGTGAAGAGATAGATAATCCCCACTGCACTGTGGCTATGAGACTGAGAACTTGCTACCTCTGTACTGTACCATTTAGAAATGATCAAATACCTCTTCCATTATCATTGTGTTGCTTGATGGCAACATTTCAGCAGTGTTATCTGCAAGACTGGCACAACGAGTTAGAAGATAGAGCCATTCTTCTGCGCTTCCTGTAGTAATGTAACATTGAATGGGTGTTGTGTCAAAGGAATCACTACTGTTAAAAATGCAAGATTTAAGACTAAGTACTATATGATGTCAGCTTTATTATCTCGTAAATGATGTTATTCAAACTGGCTTGCTTTCATACACACTAGTTCATTTGGTCACATTACTCACATTCCCTTCCATGCCTTCTTTTGGAGTCAGCTCCAATTATAATCTTTAAGCAGCATTCTTATTAGTAGAAAAAACAACATTCAGACACAACACGTGAAACTGATTCAATTCCCTCTACCGGGACACGTTGATTATTTTAAAATACTTTTTTTTTCCAGAAAATCACATTTGACTTTAACAAGATGTTTTAAGCAGATACTTGTTGTTACTGAACTCCACAATCTATTTAGGTAGGTTAAGATTGAGTTGTTTTTCTCTTTCATCTAGTCCCTTTCCTTTTTATAGTCAAGGAAAATCTAGTTGTGAACTTAAAGTAAGATTCCCAAACTCTCATTCATTTCTTCACGTGAGCTGTTTAGACATATCCCGAAGTAAACAAGATGAAGTAAAAGGCCTAGCAGAGCCTCTACAAAAGAAGGATACAGACCAATAACTACATGCATCTTACACAGATGAAAAAATATTGAAGCCACGTAGTCCTCTCCCACTCTTTTTTTGATACAGAGTTTTTAAGTGAGCTAATGGTGCTGAGAATTCTGTGTTCATATTAACATCTTAACAGCCAGTCCAGACTGAAGCAACATGAGCTTTACATCTCTTGACATAGAGCATCCATAAGGTAAGACATATCTGTTAAGGAAGCTGTAACAACTTCTCTATATAACATCATAACAAAACAGTCTCCAGCCTGGAGATTAGGATTCTTGAAACATCCT
>JAOWBP010004554.1:9832492-9845855 GCA_028571105.1 Tragopan temminckii
CTTAACATACAAACCTACCTCTCTCCAGAGTTCACACAGTGAACACAAGGAGGTGCCAAAGGTCACTGACATTACATAAAGTGAGGCAACCCAGTTCAAAATGGCAAATTTCAGTATAATGGATAATACAGTGTGTTCATTTGTGTTTTCCTTTAACTGCCTCAGGTTTACTTACAGGCAATCTTTAAGGATTCAGATAATGCTGAAGTACTTCTTGTTTAAGACTGCAATATATTTAATAATTAAGTGACAGAATTCTTAATAACTGCCCACTTCCATGCACATTGCAAAGAAAAGTATCAAAAAGGACATGCCCTTCTTTGAGGCAGAGGAATCAGTTTGACAGCTAGCTTCACACTGGTCAGGAAAATACATGTCTTCCAGCAACCAACTGATCTGTAAAAGCCCCACAGCACACGGCAGGTCAGTCATGACCATACGAGAAGCTCAAAGACCACAACACGAGCAGCAGTTTCACTTTATGTACAGTCTACTGCAAATTCAGTAGAGTCAAGCATCTCAGGAATAAGGCCTCTTCTACTGTCTATCAGCTCTAATAGTGACCTGATCATTGGGATCCATCTTGGTCATCATTCTCTCCTCCAGAAGATTAAACGTCAGGACCTGCAGCACATACAGCTGATGAGCCATTTCTGTTTTAATGGGACGGTTTCCTCTGATCACATGCTGCAAAAAAAAAAAAAAAAAAAGGAATGGAATTAATATAATACAAATGGACAGGGAAGTATTAGCTGCAGGCAATATGCCAGGTTGCATCTACATTTCTGCATATGAAGGTTCAACTGTTTAACCTCCATATTCCATCAGAAGCATAATGATAATGCTCTCTAACAGCAGGAAGAAGCAGGCTGATAACTCCATTTTGAACAAGTAGATCCAATTTCACTTTCCTGAAGTGCCGTGAGGGCAGCAGACTTTAAACTGTGCACAAGCAAGACTTTTATTAAGAAAACATTAGAAAGCGCTCAGCCATTTCAGATGTACTCACATTCAGGATTATTGACCTCAGGTGCTTCTGGGCAAATGAATTAGCCATTTCCTGTTGGAGATTCAGAGATGAAATAAAAATGAGTGAAACATAAGCAAGAAGTCCACATCACGCAGAAAGGAGAAAAAGAATGAAGCCTATGAATCGGAGACAGCACTGACAAACAACAAAGTGCTTTCACCACAGACTGTCAATTTAGCATGGGGTCTCACCACAAAGCAAGCAGTTAAGTTGGGATGCAATGGTCATCTTTACCATGGCACAATTCATGGATGGCTCCCATACAAAACATCATTAATGTGGAGGAAGGCACTAAGGTAAACCAAGAATAGAAGAAAATTTAGCTTAACGCTGGACATCTAACAATACTTGGGTATTAGGAGATATGGCTGCAGGGAGCATACTATGGGTTGCCCTGAGAACCTGTGATCTTCAGTAAATACTCTCCATCTTTCTATGCCTAAGTTCATGCCCAAGATAACAAGGACCAGAGGACACAGTGTTCAGTTCTCATCCATCCCAAAACTTGCCCTCTAAAATGTACACTGCCCTTTGTTTCGGTTCCTAAAAAGATGTTTAGAAGTCAATTTAAGGCCAATTTGAAGAACCGCTCCAGTTTACAAAAATAAAAGGTAAATAAATGTCACGCTTAGGGGAAAATTTTCTATTGCTACCTTTACTGTCTGGCTTCCTTTCCCAGAAGAGGAGAGCTTCCAACCATCAAGTCATGATGACAAACAGTTACAAGTATCTGCTTGTTGTAAGGCTTCAGTTCTGGGACCAATTGCGCATACACCTGCAAAAACCTAACCTGCACTTTCCTTGTGAATTGTGAAGATTCACTTTTTGAAATACTGGCAATCTCATTCCACATGCTAGGAGAACAATACAAGTGCTAATGTCAAGACGGAATACTATCAAGAGCTTGCTGATATAAGCAACATCTTTGAGTGAGAAAAATCCATTGAGTGATACACGACCTAGTCCAAAAGGACTACCAGTCTCACATCTCTTCACAGCCCTGTGCAATTCATATGAAGAATTAGAAGCAGATGTGCAGCTTTAGTCAAATACACTCAGAATGTACTTTTGATTGAGCAACAAGACTGTTCCTACTGCTCATATCAACCCTGTTGACAGGTTGTAGATGTAGTATGGTAAAATACATGCAGTAGCCTCATTCTCAGTCCCTATTATCACTTCTGCTCCAAGCAGAAGCCTGCTAAAAGAAGGCTTGGCTGACTGATAGCCAAGCTGTGGCAGCTCCAAGTCAAGCAGCACTCGTATTACAACCAAAATAAGCCAGTGCTTTTGTGGAGGGTATCTTAAGAAGCAACTAAATGAAGTAGGAAGTGGTTTCAGACTGCCCTCTGAGTCATTATTTTTAGCTATGACTCATAAGAGGTATTATTTTACTAGAATAAAGGCCACTGTTAAAAATTTTTCATGCATGCAACACAAAGAATTCTTACTCAAAAGGAATTAGTTTGCACATGGGAGAAAGTAAGAGGTGACTGAAACACAGAAACAGTGGGAAGGACAAAGACAATTAAATGATTCTGAACAGTATAGTAAGAAGCATGAGCACGCACACAGCCTAACCACTGCCAAAGGATCTGTGTTTAGCACAGAGTCCAGTAACACCCACTTCACTGCCTGATGGGGTCATAGCATTAAAAAAATCATTCAGGTTGAAAGTGACCTCTTGAGATGATCTAGTCCAATCCACCTGGTTCAAGCAGTGTCAGCTAGATGAAGCTGCTCAGAACAGTGAGCAGTCAGGTTTTTAGTAACTCCATGGACTACACAATCTCTGGGTAACCTGTTCTGGCGTTTGACCACCCTTCACAGATAAAGTTTTCCCCCCCCACTTGTGTTCAGACAATTTCCTGGGTTTTCAACTGTGCACATTGTTGCTTGTCCTGCCAGTAGGCACTACTGAGAAGAGTTGGCCTCCATCTTCTTTATTCCCTTCCATCAGATATTTATACACGTATTGAGAGGATCCCCTAAACCTTCTCTTCAAGCTGAGCAACACCAGGTCTCTCAGCCTTTATATGAAAGATGCTTCAGTCCCTTAATCATCTTCATAGCCCTTCATGGCCTTGTATATTGTGTTCAAGGAAAGAAAAAAAATAATACATCTCTCAGAATTTTGTTTGCTATGAAATTTATTACCCAGGCTAAATTGCCTACAGAGGAATATGTTCCTCCTCATTTTCACATGTTAAATGTATCAATTTCATATTATGATGCAAAATTTACTGAGGTCATTGCTTCCCTTCTGAAGGGGCTACATCTTCAGCAAAAAATAAATTATTTAGGTTTATGGAGACCCAGACTTCTAAAGACCTGTCTCCAGTTCTAAATTTGTTTCACCTGATTAGTTGTATAGTATCAGTTTTCAAAGCAAGACTTTTATGATCATTAATATCTTGTGCACATGCCAAGTCATGCAGTTTTCTCATGCTACTGAATCTTTTCTCCCCTTGATAATCTGAGTACATTCCCAGGAGTGCCCCCATCTTTTTCCCTACGCTCATCCATTATCTGAATCTTGTATGCACTGTCTCTGAGATACAACGAGGCATAACTAGAGAAGAGCTACCATGCCTACAGTTCCGCATGACCAGCCCCCAGCCTTGAGTTACTTACAGTGATGGGCAGGTCTAGCGGGTTAAGCAGCTTGTCCTGATGGCAGAAAGCAAAAAAAGGGCACAAAGAGAAGCAGACAAGATTTAGCTCTGAGTCCAGAAAAATAAAAACACAAACAGGGCACTGGAGAAGAAAGACTTAACACAGCAAAGCTACACAATACAGACATACACACATTTTGCATGTAGCTGAGATGTCACAAGGTTCCTCAGAGCAGGTGCTTCATTTCTCCCACTTGCCATCAGAAATATCCCCATATGACTTCAGAAGTGTATTTTTGTTGCTGCTGGCTTTTTTGTGTGTGCGTGTTAAGTAAGCATATCCAACATCAAGGACACTACCCATGACCTCCCTCTGCCTTCCACTGGTCTCCCATACAGAGTGGAGTTTCTTAAAAAAAATTAATGCTGTACAGATTATTTTCTGTCTCTCAAGGCCTTTCAAATCCATTTTCAGAATCCTTTATACACAGACACATCTCCAGAACAAATTATTATATAGGACAACATTTTGTCTCCATAAGCAGCTGTTTCAGAACGGCATTAAGTTCTTAGCAAGGTCTGAGGTCTGCTTTAGCCAAACAGTGCAATTTCTAAGGCACAGCAGTCAAGCAGTAAGTCTGAAGTAACTCAATAAGCATTATTTGGGTTTAACTAAGCAACTACAAACCTGTCTCTTGTCCTCAGGTGCCTTCAGGAAGAGGGCATTGATCAGGGCAATGGCATATGTCTGAATCTCTTGGTTTGAGCTGCAGAAACAATAATGGGAAGATCATAAGAAGAGAACAGGCCCTTCGCCTGTGTGTAAGAACATTTACTACAGCTCTTTTGCATTTCAGCGTACAAGCAGGATTCAGGTAATCTACTTTAATGTCATCCAATCTTTCCTGCAGAGCTGCAAAATCTGACAAATTACCAGTAAAATAAAATAGGACAAGTCAGTTGGGAGGGACCTACAAAGATCAAGTCTAACTGCCTGATCAGTTCAGGGTTAATAAAAAGTTAAAGTATACTATTGAGGGAATTATCCCAATGCCTCTTGAACACTGACAGGCACAGGGCACCAACTACCTCACTAGGAAGCCTATGCCAGTGTCTGACCAGTATATAAATTTTTCCCTAATTTCTATATTAGAAATTAAGAAGGTTGTGTGGGCTGCAGCATCGCAGACCTCTGAGCTTAGCATGACAGTTTCAGCAGAGAAAGGCATCGCTATAGCCTAGCAGTAATGCAGTCTGTTATATGGCTACAGCTAGAAACCTTACTAAAGAAGTCCTTTTTCTCTCCATGTCATTGGAAGCCACTGAACACTTTCGTCTCTGCCAGTGGAACTAATGGGGAAGGATTACTCAAATGTATGGCACTGCCTTCCAACCCCAGCATTTTGGCTCAACCCGATCTTTTTCTTGTTTTCACTGAGTTGCATTAAATTTAAACATTAGAAATCTTCAATTTCAAGTAAGACATCATATCAGAAATACTTCAAAGATAGCATCTTTATATTTTTTAAAGATAAATGTACATATTTTCAAATTAACAGATATTCACAAAATTGATTTAGATCACACCCATTGTTTGGTGGGTACTCACACTTGCAGATGAGAAATGAGCTGCCCCACAGTGATCTCTTCTGCTATCTTCTGATACAGAGTCTGACTGTTCAACACCATACTTTCTAGAATGGCTAGGGATCGTTGGAGGATGGAGACATCTACCATAGGCTGACTGACATATCCTGCAATCTAAAACCAGATGAACCATCAGGTCAACAACAGATGCCCACCCAGCAAACCTTGTGGTAAATGAGACAAAGTAAGGGAAATATGACTCAGAAAGCTGAGATGAAACCATATCACGCTATGCTATCAGTTCGTAATCAGCTTCTAAGAGTCATTTTGCTGGTCCTGGAAGCCGTGTCAAAGCACAAAAAGAAACAGTATCCACTCACCCCCTTTACCCAAACTCACCTGTTTAATGAAGGTTATTGAGACCATGTCCCAGGAGACGATACCATGGTCCATGAGCTCCAAGAAGGCAGTCAAGGTGAAAGCCAACATCTCACTGTAACTAAAAAAAAAAAAAAAAAAAAAGGAATACAGTGACAAGCAAGTTGGTAGCAAGGAAGAATTCAGCTCAGACAGACTAAGCAGAAAAATGTCACCTAATATAAGAACAGACAAGCAAGGTTTTGTCTCAATTATTATACTAGCATTTGCTATAAGGTTAGCTGCTTAATGCCACTTCAACAAAGCAAAACTTGCCTCTACTTGAGGCCCTGTTTTATTAAATCAATACCCTTGTTCCAGAGTTATGGAATACAGGAACCTTACTGGGACAGAAGCTTGGTCCCACTCTCCACAAGCCGTGTCAGCACTGTAATCCCTTCCATGTTGATGAACTCTGTGGCAAAGGTCACATCTGCTGAAAGCTTAGCCAGTTCCTTCATGGCATCGAGTCGGACTTCCATACCATGTGACTGGATCCTCTCCATTAGCTGGCGAGCTGCCCTAGACTGGGAAGGAGGGATGATGCCATTACAGACTGGAGACTGAGCCCTGTCAGTATCAACAACATTCTCTGAGATATCCATGGACAGGAAAAAGCTAGAGATGCAAGCATTTGACAGAGTAAGTAGCAGCAATCACCAGGTGTAAGATGGACTAAGAAAAGGCTGCTTTTAGCGACAGGCAGGCGAGTAAAAAGCATTTACCCTAACATGCAAAAGAAAATGTTTTTATTCTCGGTGAGGTGAGTGGAAGTGGATATACAAATCTAGACCAAAAACACTACAAGAAATATGATGTTCAAAAAAACCCCTCCAATTCAAAGAGAAGTACAAGCTCATTTTATGTATCCGTACGACATTCTCTAAGACTTCCCAAACGTGGATAATTATATCTTCCCAAGCATCTCTTTCCCAAGTAACTTCTTCCTATTCTACACATTCTCAACTACATGCCATGACAGTTGCCCAAGATGGTTTATGAATTTTTTTTAAAAGGAAGCTACAGCAAATCTGCAAAAGGTGACTACTGAGGTTACAGTAACAAGAATTCACTAGGAACAACTCCCAGAGGATCAAGTTTATCTATTTTTCTTTCTACATGATGTCACCAGTACTCTTGCTTTCAGATAGATACCAACTGCACTCGAATTGAGAAAATAAGAGGTGCTTTACAACATACAAATCTAGGATATGCAATAAAAATGCCTGTTTGGATTTATCCGCAGAAAGTTAAGGGCTCTACAGTTCTGAGGGAAAGAGGAAGAAATAGGCAAAGAAGAGCCTATTACATTAGGAGAAAAAGGGATGTGAGGAGTACTTACTGGGGAGACCGCCAGCTGCAGGATCGTTCCATTCTTGATGTCACAGCGAGTCTGAAAGACAAAAGAAACAGAAACTACAGAGAAGTGTCTGAAAAGTGATGCAATTGAATCTACAGTGCACATTTGCATGCAGAAGTAAAGGGGTTCCTATACCATATAACCCTGCTAAGGTTTTTGAAATTGGGCCATTGGTCCTTGCACCAACAGGCATACAAATGGAGAAGTGCAAGGTTTTTCACTGGAATGACACCTTCTCAGTGAGTACTTCTGATAGCAGAGATACTGTCTCTCAAGGATTAGTAACAGTATTGCTCCGTGATGCTAGTTCAGGGCATCCTCCACTCTTGCCTAGGACATCAACATGTTGCTGTCTCTCAGACTGACCTGCTCTGTGATGTACAGTTGAGGACCATCGGCATACCGTAACGTGTAGTATTCGGGGTTTGGCAGTGACCACCTGGAAGAGGAAGAATATGTGAGCCTCTTCCTCTCAACTAGGAACAGCAGCTTGATCACAGGTGGGTAGAAAAGAACGTTCAAGCAAAACCTTAGCACGGGTAACTAAATCTCCCAAAGGTAAAAGACTTCTCCTTGGCATGAGGGATTTCAGCCTATCCTAAGTCAAGTTCTGTGGAATTTGTCAAGATGCTTGCACTTCCAGAACAGCAAGAAGATTGACAGGCCTTAGAGATGCTGAGTGGCTTTCACTGATGTATCCTGAGAAGCGAAATAAAGATGCAAAGCCTCTATTTTCTAGAGCTCCTCTTCTTCCCTGACATAAATGCAGGCCCATTCTGTGGCTAGAACTGCAACAGGCAACATGAATGATGCCAGCTGTGCACTGACGATCAGAAGACTTTCCACAGTACCTCAGCAACACCTGTCATGGGGACAGACTTTCTGCACAACAGAAAATAGACTTACCCATCACAGACCTCCTTGATGATGGATGCAAGAGGCCTTTTCTAAAATACAGAAAGAGAGTTCTCAGTAGCCATATTACTCGCAAACACAAATAAACTGTTTCTGTGTTTCTACTGTAGGAACTGGACAGATCAATACAATGGGAAAGGCGTTACAACAAAGGCATCGTGATGGAAGGACCAGCACAATAGAAAGGTGCTACAAAAAAAAAGAAGATTCCAGGTTCACAGGGGAAGCTTCACCAAAGAGGGATCTCTAGAAAAAGATCCTTCCCCCATGGCAGTCAGCCCTTAAATGAAGACTAGGAGAGATGCAGCCAGGCTCCACTTCTCCCAGTTGCATAGCTGAACGGCCTTTACCTGTGCTCCCAGGGCTGAGTGGGTCTTTTCCCCAGGTGCTCAATCAGTGGTTTAGGCCAGGACTCAGTGCTTCCCATACATCTACAGTTATAGTGCATGGAAGAAATACCCTTCTACTCCATTTAGTTACGAGATCTCACCTGATCTATTTCCAGCAGCTGGGCATTGGCACCTGGCCACTCTACAGCTACTTTCACAATGTCTGAAGGTGGTGGCATTGCTCCAGACTCCTACAGGTGCTTTCACAACAGCATGCAACCCCCACACCTGTTAGGAGAAAAAACAGTGAGCAACTCTCTGAAAATGATTTGAATTGTTACATTTCATTTGACATCAAGCTTCAAAAGGCTACACAAGACCAGCCTCACAGTCTGCTGGGCATGTTCAACATAGACAATACATCTGGTATGTCAGGAACCAAGACATCATACTAAAACAACACACTGTAAAGTTTTATGCCTAACATTAATCCCTAAGGTATATTTCTGAGAGCTTGTTAGAGTACTCACACGAAAAGGAGACTCTCTCATTTAACATCCACTCTACACTGTAAGGTCAGTTTTCAGAACTAGTAAAACAAGAGTTCCCTAGACTTGGCTACTACCAGAATGTGAGAGCAGGGGCATACTGACCAGATAGCCTCTCTCCCATGGGCTGGTGATTACAGATGCTGTTATCACATTTCAGATATCTCAGTCTATTCAAGACTATGCAAAGTACTATGCAAAGTAACAGCAGTTAGCTTTATTCCTCTCCCTTCCTCTAACACCCTAATTTCAAAATATGAACACCCATTACAGAAGAAAAGACAACGTCAACGTCTACTCTGGAAGTCTACCTTTCACTCCTTTATCTACCTTAGAGCATAAGCTTGTGTTCAGGGTTTGGTCCCAGACAGCTGTCAGACACGGTGGTTTGTGCTTCATCTGGTAGTAAGAGGCTGTAAAGAAATGTACTTGTTCAGTTCCTTTTCAATCCCCTCCCACATGGAGAGACTTGCCCTACTTTCTCCCATAGAGACATGGGGAGAAAGTCACGCTGAAGACTGACACTCTCCCACCAGCACCTCTCAGATACAACAGCTTCATGCTTCCAGACATGAGATCTGACATGCCACAAAAGTCCTGCCCTTAAGGACTGTTCTTTACACTCAATTTCCAGAAAATCCAGAAGGAGATAAGTATATAAATTACAATTCCCCAGCTCATATGGCACCTGCTGGGTGCAACCCAATTCAGCTTTCCCAGAGAGAAAGAACAGAGGTGAGATGATGCAGAGCAGGGACAGTGTTTCATGATTAACATACTTGCCCAACTTCTTTGATCAACCCGGAAAGAGATGCTAAGACCTGAAGGGAAACCAGCCACCTCAGGAGCTTTCCTGATGCAAGGAGAATGACGACTAAAAGGAAGAACAGATGAAAGACCTTTCCATGGATCAGCGAAGACCGAGCAGCTGCAGAGGTACTTGGCACAGGAAGTTGGTCTACATGACTGGACTGCCCTTGGACACAGTATGGTATGAAATCTGCTGAGTCTACCACAAAAGACGTGCATGCCTGGCCTGTATAAGATGTTGGCCTAGAGAATCACAAATGATCCCAACAAATAAAGCTTACATGCCTCTTCCTTCCCTAGCAAGGACTGGTAAGACCTCACAGACACATAACATCTCAGGCACACTAATTTCTCTGTTTCTGCACACACAGAAACTCTGCGAGCATCTTCTCACAGTGGTTTACTCAATTTCCTGACTCAGAGTTTTAAGATGATGCACAAACTACAGCTTTTCTTTCTCTGGCTCCAAGCCTAGAAAAGAGCTGTGACCTCCTGGGACAACCTTCTGAGAAGATCACATCTTATGTTTTCTCTGAACCCAGAAAATGACTGAGACCAAGCAGATGCCATGCAGAAAAGTGGGATTCAAGTCAAATTACCCATAACCCACTCAAGTCAGGTTCAGCTTTGCCAGTTTCTCAAAATGATGTCTCCAGCCTTTCAGATAAGCAGCACAGGATTAGTTTAGAATAAAATCCCAAAAGAGCTGCCCTTGGAAAAGCAACAGACTCAGGGCACCAATCAGGCTAAACACATGTTGAGGACAGTGAGAGGAAAAACATTTATATAATGATTTCTATTGTTTGTGCAACTGGTTGACTTTAATACGCAATTTCACACAACACCTGATACTTGACTTCTTAATCCTAGAGGGAAGACAATCAAACTACCTCCCTCTTCAAGATTCACTCTGAATCAATAAATTACCTCTCTCTTAACAAGTCTGTCCTTCAGAGAATGCACACCAGGTAAAAAAAACTCCAACTTGAACAAGATGAGGTCACACAAAGGAAGACTGCTTAATTAGATTAGTATTAGCCGAGAGCTCAATTAGATTGGTATTGCAAAGAAGCCTGTACAGCCCACAGAGCTAGCTAGGCTCACTTACAAACAGAAAGCACTGAGTATATGCTGCCTTCTGCAAACACTGTCTCCGAACACCACAAGTACGTGGAAACATATTCCTGCTTCTTCACAAACTTTGATTATCATTGTTCCAGTCTCTCACTTCAAGGAGGGATTTATACAGGCAATTTACTCTTTGCTAGGAGAGACACGTTAACATGCAGCACATATGTTTTCAAAAAGCTTCTAACCCTAAATTTATACAGAGCTGCTGGTGCTATTTACAAACCCACTGGAACCAGTAAACTGGACTCTACTCTTATCTTTTACACTCATTCTGAGTTAGATTTTGTCCAAACTAAATGAAGAATTAAGGGAACCCAGCACTGCTGGAGTTAGTATCACAGCGAGCCTATGCTATGTCTACTTATCCTCAGTCCCTTCAGAAGACGAAACTCAATACCTGCTACTTCCAAGGGCAGAAAAGGTCTCCCAGGCATGTCACATTGCACATCAGAAGATCCTAAAAATACGACATCTCTAACATCCAAGCATGCTGTAACAAAACAACAAGGCAAAACCAAGAGAGCCCACCAAAGCAATGAATTCTGTAGCATCGGTCATAAACACTCTGCACTTATCTGATCATTTTGTCTCAAAGATGAGCCTAATAAAACTAGGAGC
Organism: Tragopan temminckii; assembly: GCA_028571105.1. NCBI lineage: Eukaryota > Metazoa > Chordata > Aves > Galliformes > Phasianidae > Tragopan > Tragopan temminckii. The sequence continues at coordinate 9,843,853 of JAOWBP010004554.1, forward strand.
CAATCCTCCTTGCTTCCTTTTCCTTAACTGAACACACACACACACAGAAAAAATAATTCAGACTCTCCTGACTTCTGCAGCAGTAGCCCAGAACAAGCATAGCTCATCAACTAATTCTCTAAGCCCATTATGGCAATTACTATCATAGAAGTAGTAGCACAGCACCGTTCAGATTCTCCAGACAAAATGCCAGTTTGCACGACAGCTCCAAACGTGCAAGACCTACAGATTGCTATCCATCAGCTACAAGTACAGACAGGCAGTTTGCACATTTCCACTCGCTGCTCTCCATGCTGCAACTAAAGCTTGTGATAAACCTCAGAGTCTGAAAAATCACAATCATGCAGCATAAGCACACATCATCTCTAACACTCAGATTGGCTTGCAAGAACAACAGCTGATTACTTTTTCCACAAATGAACTACCTCATGGCTAGAAACCATGTAAACCATCCAGCATTCAGAGCATTGCAAATACACAGTAAAGAGGTGAGGCTCAAAGACTATTAAGAACAGGACCTGCAATGCTTTACTAATACATCCACAATTAGTTAGCATCTAATTGCCACCTCTCCCTTCAGCCTCTTGTCATACAGACAGTCTTCTACATACGCTTCAGCTTTCATTGGGAGTTGCAACTGAAAGCATCCACATCAGGAGTTTAAGTTTAAAGAAAGGCTGTTTCAGAACACGAGGAAATAGAGCACTTCATATGCCAAAGCAGAACTGCTCAGATTGCAGCAGGCAGAAGCCCTTACAGCTCTTTACAAAGTTTGGCTCCTCCCTTGTGAAGAACATGATAATTTGAGGACATAAAGACACTTATGTTATGGGAAATCCTTCACACAAATTAAATCTCATGTTTCATCAGATGAAGTACAACAGGGGCTCACTTGCAGCTCCCATGGACAGCACACAATACCCACAGCTCCTCTGATACCTCACCAGGAAAACAGAATCCAGTCAAGTCCTATTGCACTACTTTCAACACTGCTCAACAAAGTTTTCTGCTGCATACAGACTCAGAAAATAACAGACGTAGTGAATAAAACACAGTTTAAAGACTATTTCATTCAACAGCAGCACCACGGAGCAGATAACCAAACAAGGAGGAATTAAAAACTCAAGAAGGTAAAAACTCTTCAGTCAGTCTGGGACAAAACAACACCTTGAAGCACTTGCACAGATCAGTGCCTCAGCAGCAGCTCTCCATAGAGGAGAATAAAGACTGGACTAAGAATAAAAAGAGCACCTCATAGCAGTGTCTTAACAGGAGATGGTCTGACAAGTTCTTTGAAAAGATTTTACTGTGTGTCTGCAGCCATAAGATGACAATGCTAAATGTCAGAAGAGAGATTTTGCAGCACATCAGCGATGTATCTGATAAAACAACTGTTCAGAAGCTTTTGTGAAGAAGCAGTTGCCACAATTTCACATAATCATTGTGATCAGTTACTTACTGGTCTCTCACAGCATATTTTTTTCAAAAATCTCACATAAGCAATTCTCAAGGCTTTATGCAGGGAGAGAGCAGCCAAGCTGAAATCCATCAGAAGCAAATTCACTCTGTTTCTGCAGAGTGAGGTCCATCACATGAATCAGCAATGCAGGGCTGCAAAGCAAGAAGAAATCAGCAGAGCCACTTATAACACACTATTCAAGAGACTTCTGAGAAGCTGCAAGCTAAAACAAATGGAGTATTTTAAACAGAATTTCCCTATTCACAAACTCAATCTTCTTTTCATCACAGATAGAACAAATTGCGCTGCACGCAGAATAAAAATGAGGGGGATGAAAGAACATTCAATGAAAAAAAGAAAAGCTGCCTGGTAGAATCCCCCAGTTAACCAGTGCACGGCCGCACAGCTTCTGAAAACATCAGAGCCAATTCCCAGCGAGCCCCCAGCAGGTGGTAGGGACAGCCCAGGCCAAACGAGGGGAGGTGCCATCAGCAGAGCGACCAACTGCAGAGCAGGCCCCTTCCTAACCCAGCAGCAGGAGAGG
>JAOWBP010004554.1:9851207-9861817 GCA_028571105.1 Tragopan temminckii
TTCTGCAGAAGCAGGCCGAGCTCCTCTGAGCCAGCAGCTCCATCTGTTCAAACCTGGCTGCTTCAAGGTCTCAGCAGCACCATTCAGTACCATAACACAGCCACTGTGTGACACACCAGGGCTCCAGGGCCAGGGATGAGCCTGGGCAGCCATGCATCACCCAGAGCACGGAGGATAGGAAAAGGACCTGTGATCAGCTCTGCTCCCTGCTCACATGTGCTGCTCACAGCCGGCCAGCAGTAGAACCAGGTGGACGGCAAAGGACTGAATAGTGGCTGAACAACTGTGGCCAGATGTCAGAAGGTGCTGCCGACTGTCTGCAGACTTTATCTAATAAAACGTAGATTGGCCTGTTTGCAGCAAGGTGCTGCTGTCTGCAGCCTCTCTCCTCATTGCTCCTGATTTATGTTGGACTGGCCCCTTTCTGTATCAATCAGCAATTCGATCGGAAAAGACATCTATTTTAATCGTGGCTCTTGGGCCGACTGCCACCACGGAAATTGCTGTATGGATCGGTGCAGTCTGGGAGCACCGGGGCACAGAGGGACAGGAGCCACATGTAGGGCAATGGGGTGGGCAGGATGCGGGCAGGTCCCAGGGCACTGCGCTGCAGCCAGGGCAGAGCAGAACACGGAGCTCAGCTGGTATGGCTGTGTTGCTGGGGATGGCTGGGATTTAGGCATAAAGGAGGCAGGAAAACATCATCTCTCTTCCAGTTCACGTGAGAATGCAGGGTTTGCCCTGAAGAGCTCAGCTCGCCTTCCAGCTGGGGAGAGGCGTGGACACTGGGCAGAGGACCACACCAACCAACATTCAGAGCTGCACTGAATGGCACACGGCCAGGATTCAAAACCAAACCTTGTCCCTCCATGCAGAGCTGCGCTGCAGTTTTCACTAGCAGAATTCTTCCTTTGGATGTAGCATCTTTCATCCACCAATGGAATTTTCCAGGTAACCTCATTCATCCCTGCTCACAAAGCACGTTTCAGAAAGGCAACCACCCCAGAGCCCAGATCACAAGGCAGCAATAAGGTGATATTGCACTCAGATATTGCAGGGCTGCAGCATGCAGCGCTGGCTCACACTTCCCAAACCAGAAAAGATCCAAGTGCTGCAGTGTGGGCAGCCTGCACAGGGCAGGGGACTGCCTGCAGAGGAGTGTGCTGCTTCTGTGCCTGCAGGCTGCCTGGGGTCCCTGCCATCGGGCTGCAGCACGGCTGTGACTCCAGGCACAGCACAGCCCAGTGCAGAAGTGAGTGGGAGGGAGGAGCAGAGCAGATTCCTATTCCTTACCAAGGCTAAGCTGGGAAAAATTGAATTGTTATGCTAATCGTTTGCACAAAGGTAACACGATCTCATTCGGTGCCGCTCCCTCAGCTTGCTGCAGCGTAGCAGGGAGATATAAATAACATTAATGGTGCCATCTCAGCGAGAGGCCAGGACTAGCTCCCAGCTGTCCATGCTGATCGCAAGTACTGAGCACCCAGAGATGGTGGAGATGCAGTCACGGCAGCTCAGACGAGGCACCACTCCCAGACCACGGCCAGGTCTGGCCCAGCAGTCCCCTGCTCCACATCCACCCCGTGGGACCGAGGGAGCAGCCCCGGAGTGCAACTCCAAATCTCATAGCAGGGGGCCAAGGAGTCCCCTTCAGTCTGCAGCCTGCTGAGAGCAGGGCCTGCCACGCAGCACTGCGAGCTGTGTCCTTAGAAACGGTCTGTGGAAATGAAGGGGAAATAGACATGCAAGTTGCAGAGGCAGCTGCCACCCTCAGCTCGCTCTGACAGCGCTGCACCACCGAGCTCCGCACCGCCCAGTGCGGGAGGGAGAAATATTCTCATTGCTGAACCCACAAAGTAAAAATAAAGCAGCAGAGCAGCAGCCAGCTCTGTGTGAGAAACCTCTGCTCAGGAAGGGGCTGTGCAACTCAAAATGGTGCATGGGAGAGACAAAAATTACAAGCACCAAACACATCATCACAAAGCAACATTTTTCTTCTCTAATGGGGAGACGTGAGCACGTCCTACTGGAGAAAGAGCCATAGAAATTGCATGTTCACACCAGGGATGTTGCTCACCATGGGCAGACCCCCGTCAGGCCCCAGCAGTGCCTGCATCCAACTCCCCCGACTGCTGCCACCCACGTGCCCCTCCCCAGCACCTTCTGCATCCCTGTTCCTTGCACAACCCTCCCAGTCGCTGACAGGAGAAAGGCAGTGCAGAGCCCAGGAACACGCAGAGATTTTACTCCGTGCCACATGGCATCACCTGATGCAATGGTCAGGAAGCAGCTCCTCTACCTGCTGGAGGAGCAGTCACAAAAGGCAGAAACCAACGTGAGCAGAGCACGGGGACCAGTCAGTGCACAGAGAGAGGAGTGCTTAGGAATGCAATATACACTGGCGGGGGCATAACACGACTAGGAATAATGAAATAATTATGTCTCTCAGACTCCCTCTCCAAACAGGCTCTTGGCAGCCTCAAAGACAGAGCTAATAAATCCTTCTCATAACTCAATCTTGATCAGTACCAGCACAGCAGAAGACAGCGACCACCTCTGACCTGGGTGCTGCTATCTGTGCCCTCTCCCACAACCCAGTGGGTGCCCACCTTTCCCTTCTCTGCTTCTGCTCTGCAGCCTCCATGTCCCATTCCCAGGGGATGCAGAGCCCCTGCCAGGACCTCCTCCAGCCCCAGAGGGTGCAGCTGCTACGCGAAGGATCCCTTTTTCCCCTTTGCCTGTTTCTGCTCCCCGGTTCTCTGAATGCCAGGCCACGGCACCACTGCTGCTCCCCTGCCTTTGGCTCAGCCCTCGCAGAGGTTCAGTGCTCTTTTTCACCCCAAATCCGATCAGCATCTGCGCTGCTCGTGCTGAGACAGGCATCCCTGCAGGGCTGGAGGAGGCTTTGTCTATCCTGAGGCAATCCCCAAATCCTAACATTTTGCTTTTGATTGCAATGATTTTTAGATCTTCTATCAGCCATTACAAGCTCTTAATGAGACCTGCAGAGAGTTCTGACATCTGCTTGCCTAGCCCTTGAGCTCCGGAGTCAATAGCTCCATGTGTCGCTCCATATTATCTACCACCCTTCCAGGTTGCTGGGCTTAGATGCTCTCTACTGTCCCTTCCAACACAATTAGCATTTCTTGGAGAACAAGATTTCAGGGTTTAATTGCCTTTGATCCTTTTGTAATCAATTTTCTAGGGCCAGAAAGGCCCAGCAAAAGGTGAGTTAGGAGTCACAGAATGTTGAATGCCTTTGGAAAGGCACCGGTTGGACCTGGGCAAGGTCAGCTTTCCCAGCACTATCTCCTCTTTTGGACACTTTATTTGCTAAGCATCTGCATTCCAGATTGGGTTCACAGTTACCACAAACGACTTTCCATTCACATCTGACGAATTAGCAAGTGCTCGAGCACTCACTTGGACAGGTCGAGAGCAGAAAACGAGAGATTCCAATAGGAAACAGCGCTGTTTCTAAAAGCCTGAGTTCTCCACGCGGCTCCAGCGGCAATTCAGCTAATGCAGAACGTCCTGCAGGGTCACCTTTCGCTCTTACATCCCTGACCTGGCACCAAGGCAGCTCTTGGCAGCGCAGGCAGGAATGCGTGCCGCTGGGCACTGATGAGCGGGGCTGCAGGCAGCGTCTGCAGGCAGACTGCAACAAGACTGTTCCCAAGAGGACTCTGGTCCCTGGGGACACCACCCTCCCGAGACGGCTTTCTGCTGCCTGGTGGGAGCCGAGGGAAGTAGGTGCAAAGCAAAAAATGAGAAGGATTTAAGCGAGAGCTTAGCGGATCCATCTGTGCTGACATCCATCAGTGTCACTCTTTGGCTGCAAAAGCAATATTTATAAATCACGTTTCAAAACTGGCTACAAATTTGTACAAAGAAACAGATGGGCTGGTGGTAGCAGTTTGTCACCACTGATATTTATATGGAGGAGGAGAGATAAGTGGAAGAGGGGCGAGGCAAGGGCGGGGGGCAACGAGGAGTGCAACGGGGGAACCAGGGAGAGGAGGGGCACGACCAGGGCTCACTATGGATCAGAGGAGTCGGGGCAGGGGGAAACCAAAGGGAGATGACTACAAAGCACACACACACAAAGCAGAAGTGAGGAATGCCTCCATCTGCACAGGCAGCCACCGCCTCCTGCTGTGGCAGAAAGCACCGCTTGGCAACTGGGAGGGTCTCCAAACACCCTGGGAATAACCCTGCAGCAACAGCATTTGTTTACCGAGAGCAGAAGGCGGGAGGTGACGCCAGCTTTTACTCATTTTATGCAGTGTTGCACCACATGCAGGTTTGTGGGATCATTTAGCACGGAGGATTACCCCGCGTGATGAGCGCGTCGTCCCACTCGTGAGAGCAGCAGCTCGGGGGGGGGGGGCACTCCTGGGCCCTCCTGCAGCTCTGCCCTGCAGCACTGGCTCTGGGGTCCCTGCCCACGAGCCCCACTGCTGACCCCGATGCTGCTGGCAGCGGAGCAGCCCCTGCTGAGCCCCAGGTCCCTCCAGCAGCAATCCCAGCAGGACCCCAGCCTGGCTCAGAGCAGGCACTGCAGCCCCAGAGCTGACATTAAGGTGCAGGAAGGGATGGGCCAGCGTGGAACAGAGCTCCCATATGTTTTCCTGAGGTCAGGGAAGGAAGTTAATCGCTGGGCGTGGGGCAAAATCTTGTGGAGGATTAAAGCTTGCTTACATGCTAAGAAGCAAAAGTCTGGTGACCAGCTGCCCCATGAGTGTAGGGGGGGTCGTGGGTCAGAGACAGCTGTGCTTTTCAGGACACAGAGCGATATCGGTTCTTCCACATGTTGGAAGTTCTGCGGCAAGCTCTGTCTGAACAACCCTAATAATGCCAAACAAGGAGAAAGCCTTGCAGCACAGTCTGCTGGCCCCCACCTGGGCTGGTCCCTGTGGCAAACACACATCTGGCTGGAGAAGACCCCACTAGCTGCAAGGGGCCTTGCTGTCCTTACCTGAAATCAGCACCTAAACTCACCAAAAATACCCACTAAAGACAGGGAGCAGCCTGATAACTGCCTTCCAGGACTGCCACCATCCACACAAACACAGCCTGACTGCTGCTCCCTCCAGCATCCCTGGGGCTGCTCCCATGGCCACTGCCCATCTGCAGAGCACAGCCCAGCTACCTGCATGGCAGTCTGGGGCAGACCCACGCTCTGGGGCATGCTTTGCAGAGGGATAAATGGTAATGCTGCAAGTGGGCACGTGTTCATCTGTAAGCCCACATCATCTCCTTGCCTGCAGGCAGGTTGGAGATTTCACATCAAAGAAGGGACCACAAGCCCTGAAAACACAGTGGACTGAGCAGACAGCGCTCTGCAGCAAAGGAGGAATCTGGTGGAGCCACTATAAGGAAATGCAAACGCTCAATGGGCCCATCTCAGAACCAGGAGCTGTAGGGATACCTAAGGGCTCCTGAGCTGCACCCAGCACAGCCCCAGCCCCTCACACCCACCAGCAGGGCTTACCCTTAACATCCAGCAGAGAAAAGTGGTGGTTGTTGGTGGCTTCGGGTGCCAGCGTGAAGTAGAAACGATGACCACCCTGAGGCTCATCACGGTCCACAACGCTGATGGTCTGGATCAGCTGTGGGGAGAGAGCAGAGGTAAGCACCAGAGCCGCCCCGCAGCCCCAGTGGGGTCATGTTTGAGGGTGTGAAACAGCAGAGCACCACAGGGACCAAACCAGCCCCTGCCTTGCATGCAGTGCTGGGGGCACAGAGCTGGCAGAGCCCTGGGAGAAGGGCCGGGGGCTGCTCACTACCTGGCCTGGCTTGGCGTCCTCACACACCGCAGCCTCATAGGGGGTGGCGAGCTCGGGAGGGTTGTCATTCACATCCAGGATGCGGATGCGCAGAGAGGCTCTTGACACCTGCGAATGATTATCTGAAACAAAGGAGAACCAAAGCTGCAGTGGGAAGTGCCATCTGCTGCTGGCAGGGAGCAAGCCCTCCTCATCCCATCTGCCTGTGGCCGTGGTGGGCCGTGCAGCTGCTGCCAGCGCCGAGGTCGTGCCCGGTGACCTCTGCGGGTTGGCTGCTCCTGCAGAGCACCGCTTGGCCTCACTGCCCGTGTTTCCCAGTAAACGAGCCCAATGGCTGGGCTGTGTGCCCAGGACTCCCAGCAATCTGCTGTTAGCCCATTCTGCCCGGCTGGGAGCAAGGTCCCACGGTCAGGTCAGAGCTGTTGGTACCGCAGCTGCTCTGGGGCACACAGAGGCTGGAGCCACACGCACAGCTCTGATCACAGCACGTGCCCCAGGGAGCCTTCTCTATCAGATATCACTGAGGAGGGCCTGATGTTTCCCGAAGCTCTTCACATGCTTCCAGGAATGAGGAATGCCTCATTCTCCATCTCCTTTGTTCCACCCAGAGGTTACAGCTCAGACAGACCCAATGCCTCTCCCCTCGCGGGCAGGAGCTCTGCTGTCTGTTTGTCTACAAAATTAATGCTGTTCCCCATGTATCAGTAGAGGAGGACCCAAGGGAGGGGAGATTTAACACTGCTCCATAATTAGCCAGGAACCTGAGCCCCCTCCTGGAGCTGCCTTCACCTCACTGGTGCATTATCACTCCCTCTCACCCAGAGCAGCTGCTCTGGTGATTAGATGGTTGCTTTCGGGGGAGGGAGGCAGAAGTCGTGACTAAAAGCCTGGAACGCCGTGTTATTTTACAAAGCATGTTGGTGCAATGAAACAAACTGCCATCACTTCCAGGGGGAGAGACAGCGGGAGGCAGTGGGGCGGGAGAGAGCGGGGACCCGGGGGCAGTGCTCTCTACCCACTGGGGCTGCAAAGGAGCTGGGGGGAAATCAGTTCAGCTCCCACAAGGAGAGGGGTGACAGCACTGCTTCACCATCCTCAACTCACTGTAGGAAGATGGAGACCCTTACTTCAGTGCTATGGTGCAAGGAATCTGGCACTGCCCTGCTGAGAGAAGGAGAGGAGACAGAAAGAGAAGAGAGGAGGCAGAGCGCAGCAGGAGCAGCCCAGGTCTCCCTCTTCCCCTCCCCAGTCACATTCCCCCAGTGCAGGAGCAGATCACAACACTGCCAAGTGCTCCCAGACCTCTTTGATGCAGCCACCTCCAGGAGTACTGAGCTCAGCAGTGCAACCCACTCCTCTTTATTCCAGCAGTATCTATGTGAAGGCTCCTCAGACACTTTCCTTATAAACCTCCCCTTCCTTTCAGCCAGCACCTGAATTTACGGGCGTAACATACGAAAAATATTTGGATGCGTTTGATAAAAATATCTCCAAACCATCTTTGAAACACCCTTCCTGCGGCTGGCGGAGCGTTCGGTGGATTTACGACGGTCAGAACGCGATGAGGAGCGCGCGGCGGTGATGGAAGGCGCACAGCACACTGCAGTACTGCCAGCATCACTGCTGAAGCCCCAAAGCACAGCTGTGCAGCACCTCCACGTGCACAGAAATGCTCCCACCCCTCACGTGAACGCTCCCATTCACCACCGCCAGGCAGAGCACAACGGGGCACTGTGTGCCGCGGAGGGACTGAGCGCGACCGCGGAGGAAAAAAGTCATTTTCCGTGGCAGTGTCTCTCCCAGCTCAGCTGACTGACATGCAAATTAGTTTAATTATTTCTTCTTCTAAAATAAATTATATTTTGCAGTGGCTGCAATATGTTGTGTCAGGCAAAATTACATTCAATATTTTTAAACTAATTGATGTCAGCCTTGAGAAAACCTGATTGACAGCAGCGAGGAAACCAGGCTGCTACCTAAACGGTTCCCTAAATTAAAATTAAACATGTCGGGTTCCTGCATTTCCTCCAGGAGTTGGAATGCTATTAATCTGAAAAGACTGAGGAAAGAGACACGGAAAACACGCGGAACACAGGGGAGATGCTGGGAACGCAGCGGGCGGATGGCTGGCAGCTGCCTCTGCCAACCTGGGCCTGATGGTGTTGGAGATGCTGCATCATGAGCTGTGCCATGCAGCTCCACGCTGCAGCACCTCCCCAACAGCTCGGCTCCCTGTGCTGCCATGGGAGCACTCCCTGGGCTGGATGTCATCCAAGGGCTCCACTGCACAGCGACACTGAGACTGAGACCAAGGCTCTGGCTGAACTTGCAGCCCCAAGCGGTTTCTTTAATTCAGTTAGCCAGGAAAGCAATTGTGTGAGGGACCCAGGCTCTGCCCTGGGCAGAGGCTCCCAGACAGCTGCCAGGGGGACGCCCCACTGCTCCATAAGCAGTGGGAGCTGTGTGGCTGAAGATGGCAGTGATGGGAAGAGGCTGTGGAGATGCTCAACTATCCCCTCCACAGCAGGAAAGGAGGGCAGTGACAGTTACACTGTGCTGGGATCCAGCTGCTGCCTCCCCAGACCCTCACGCAAACTCATGATAATGTGCTTTGCGCTTCCACAACCAAACCTCTTTTGTGCAGCCCCAAACCCAGCTGTGCTGAAGCAGCTGTACCATTTGCACCGCCCTGCTGTGTGGCCAGACCACAGACAGAAAGCTGCTCTGCAGCGTTCCTGGAGCCCAAAGCCCAGCTTCAGGAAAGCTATCTAGGCCACTGGCTGTGGTTGTGGCTGCGGCACTCCTCAGGGTCTCTGCACTGGGCACAGCACACAAACCACTCTCTTCTGCATCAAGACAAAACTGGTACAATACTGAACTCAGAATTTTTACATCAGTGGAGAAGCCAGAAGTGCCAGGGATGGAATTTTAATCCTCACTATCTCAGCAAATTGGGAGAATAAAATGCAGACTGGGACGGACCGCTGCTTTCCAGCTGTGAAGCACAGGGCAGCTCTACAGCTGTCAGCAGAGCTGCGGACTGTGGAATGGAGCACAGATAGCAGGGACACTGCAGGGGCTTGGCTGGGGCACAGCCCCTCAGACACAGGGCCAACACTAGCAGCTGGGGCTGACGACGCAGCTCCAGGGAAGCAAAGTGGAAACAACAGAGCAGCCAAGTAACATACAAATGGCTCTCTCACCTCTCCTGAGCCCTGCCTAGACTCAGCAGCATGAGAGTCATTAAATCGCATCCAAACACAATGCTCTGATTAAAGCCAGTCTCCAGCAGGAAGATTTATCATCTCAATTACCAGCAGTGGACACAGCAGTCAAGGCCTCATCATTTTACATGAGCAAAGAGGAAAACAGGAAGAGAATCACTAATATTAGCCCAAGGAAGGTAAACAGCTTGTGAGTGAGATGAAGATTTATCTCTGGGAGTGCTTGGCCTGGTCCCAGCCCAGATTTGCTGAACGGTCACCATGTTTCCTGCTGGCTGCACTGCTGCAAGGCCAAATACTGCGCTCAGCAGCAGCCTGCACGGGCACACCAGGAGCCTACTGCTGCTTCTCTTACTGCTCCTCGGATGCAAACACAGTCTCTCAAGTTATCTACAGGTGGGGCATACCCCCCTGGATGCGGTCTCTGTTGCACAAGAGCTAGGTCTTGTGCAAATCTAAGCAGCCAGCCTGGCCACAGGAGCACATGCTGCCAGCTGGCACGTTCCCAGCAGCTGCTGCTTGTTAAATCCCTGCAGGGCAGCGCTGCCAGGGATGGGAAGGCAAGATTCAGGACACTGCGCCCCAGCTGCTCAGCAGGGCAGTTTCCCACCAGCCCCAGGCAAATCCAGAGCTGGGCACTTGGCTCTACAAGGCTCACATCTCCACCAAAGCTGACACTGTACCTCAGTTGTGGACGGATACCTGCTGCAGAGAACGGCTACACACCCCTGGGCAGTGCCATGCCAGCCTCAGGATGGGTATTCACACCCCACTGAGTACACACACGGGACAGCACTGCTGCAAAGCTGTGGGGCACACGGTGCCAGCACAGGGCCCCCAGCTGCCCCAGGGCAGTGCTGCAAAGCTGTGGGGCACACGCTGCCAGCACAGGGCCCCCAGCTGCCCCAGGGCAGTGCTGCGATGCCCCGCTCCTGAGTCCCCCCCGTCACTCTGAAGGCCTTACCTTTACAACTGCCCTTTCTGCCTGAGGATTCAGACATAAATTGTGCTTTAAATTCAATATCAGTCATTAATATTTCATGATTACAAAACGTTAAGGATAATGTCACGGGGAGGAATGTCTGGGCAGTTAAAATGGATGAGTCAGAGCCCGCTGATGGGAGAAGTCGAAGCGCTGGAGTCTCCCTGGCTTTGAAGCGATGCAGCCTGACAGGCGCTCCTGCCTGAGGGGAGCTGCAGCATTTACTGACTTGCTCTGAAATCTTAGATGCCGCGTATAAATATTTTCCTTCTGATTCTTGTCACCTCACGTTTCCTCTGGATGCTGAGCACCATCAGCCCTCCTCCCCCGGCAGCGGGGCAGTGCCGTGCAGAGCTCACCCACCCATGGGCACAGAGCATCCCGTGGGGTGACAGAGCCACAGAGGTTCCAACCCGGGGCAGTGGGGTCTGTGGGGTCACTGACTGCCCTCGCTGGGGCAGCCTTAAATGAGTGGATCATTGCCACTGCGGAGATGACCATTCTGCAGCCAGAAGGAACTGCTGGGTCCTCAGCCAAAGCCCTGGTGCATTGAATCTGAATTGCATCTTCCTATTCAGAATGAGCAAAGAAAAGGGAACCAGGAACCCTGCAGGG
>JAOWBP010004554.1:9861917-9878330 GCA_028571105.1 Tragopan temminckii
AGGTCTTGGCAAATGTCCACGGGAACTGGAAGGTGTTATACAGCCAAAGCACAAAACCTGGCAATGCCTTTCTGCTTCCCAGCACAGTGCCTTGGATGGAAGTCAGTCTCCATCTTAAGGCTCAGAAAAAGGAACAGATGGAGAATCTGAGTGCTCCCTGAGGTCCTTGGGGACTCAACACAGACCCTGCACCAAAGCTCTGTGCAAACATTACAGGGCAGCAGGATGCCCAGGGCAATCCCACCATCTTCCTACCCTCAGCACAGCACCTGCAGGGAATCAAAGCCTTCCCTTTGCTTCTATTATTTTCTTTTCATTCCTCAAGAGGAGTTTATTCAAAGCTTCTTTGAGCAGCAGGACCCAGGTTTGTTCTTTTCTTTCTTTACCGGAATAGAAAAGACAAACAGAACTTCTGCTGGAAACATCCAAGCTGGGCTCCATCGCCTCAGCATCACGCAGAGGGAGGGAAGATCAACCAACAAAACCCTCACAGCCGCCCAGCTCCCTCCTGCCTCTCCCAGCCGGGTGTGAGCAGATCCTGTGCTTACTGCAAGTGCAGACCCTGTGGTGGCACAGCCATAGGGAAGATGGCCATAGGAAATGACCATCAAATTCTGGTCCAGCCCAGACGCCTGCTCCTCTGCTCACCTGCTTCCATTGCCAGGACAGTGATGTTGTGCCATCCCGCTGTCTCCCGGTCCAGGACCTTTCCTGTCACAATGGCACCTGTGTTGGCATCAATGTCAAAGATCCTCTCTGTGTCCGTGCTGCGGTCAATGGCGTACCTGGGTGCAGGCAAGAGGGGAAAACGTGAAAAACGGGACGTGTCAAAGAGAGCCTTGGCGCCCTGTTTGGAGACAGGGCTGGAAGGGAAGCCCAACCCAACCACGGCCATCAGGTGCAGCCGTAACACAAATAACCACTGCCGCCGCAGCGATCAGAATTAGAAATCCAGAAGGCCTACAAATCACAACAATGCAGCATAATGCTATTGTGTACGGCATCTTTCATACGCGCTGCATCCCAGAGTGCTTTACAGAATTAAATAATACAAGACAGCAAAGAGCACAAAGGATAAATTACCGAGAGGAGGGCTGGGAATAAATTAAAGCCTTCGGTCACATGTCCAACAACAGGAGGAAGATAAATGTAGGGACAAAGCAAGCTGGAGAGCTGACAGACAGGGCAGGGCTCAGGGCAACCCCAGGCTAGCAGCATGCTCAGGGGTGACACAGGCACACTGCGTGGCGGCTGCTCCAAGAGCCTGTGGCTCACCGTGTGCAGCTCATGGTGTGCAGCTCATGTGCCTGGCATTCCAGGCACGGCCATGGCCATGCTGCACAGAGCCATGGGCAGCCCCGTGCCTCTCATACCCAGGTCCAGGAGGGAGCCAGCTGGGGGGAAGGTCACCTCCCAGGTCACCCATCCACACAGCTGAGCATCCCCACCCGATGGAGGGACCCAAACGGCACACCAATGGCTCTGTGCCTACGAGCCCTCACTGTTACACAGCACCAGATTGCATTCCTCAGCTCCCTCCTTCTCAGGCAGACGGGGGTGAGAATGTACAACAGCATTTGCTCGTAGTTAAGGGAAAATTGCTATCTAAATCTCACTGGTGCACGTGCACAAGTGATTATGTTCCACACCTGCATGTCTGTCTTCCCCTGGAGGTGACGGGGATCTGTCACACAAAGCCCAAGCATCACCAAATCACATCCCAGGGACTTCCCAGCCCTCCTACATTTCCTGCCACATCTCCTAGCTGGAAATGGAGCATCTATGAACATGGAGTCAAGGGACAGTGACACCGGCACACACCGCAGCCTCTCCTCCACTCCACACTCACCCACTGTGGAGGGACAGGAGAGGTCTGGCAACTCTTGCAGATCCAACATTGTGCTACAAGGAGGAACAGAAACCGGGATGACAAAATCTGCTATCCTTGCAATAGCATAATTGATATGTTTGTGTAATTGCTCCGATTGTTCTCCCACAGCTGCTGACCCCTAACAAGTCCTGTTCTGTGATCACATCTGGCAGTGGCTGCCTGCACGGCCAGAGGGTGCAGGGAGCACCGTGGTGTCACCAGTAACCACTTCTTGTGCTTCTAATTGCTTCACTGCTGAGCTTGTCTTCTGTCATTTCAGAGCTGGCTGGGAAGGACTGACTGCCCACACCCTACAGCAGGACACAAACCAGAGCAGAAATCTGATCCCTTTGTCACTGCTGCTGCACACCTTCTCAGTGCCGTGCTGTCAGGAGACAGAGCTCTGGGTGCTGCCTGCGTTTATCACTGATGTGGGGCTGAGATCTGAACGTGGCCAGTCCAAGCGGACCTACAGCCCTCCATCTGCTCCACGTGGCCATAGACCTTCCCTTCCCAGGGAGTTATGGCTAACCCATGGAGACCAGGGCTTCCAGTGGGAAGGAATCCAGTTCTGCTCAGTTGATGTCATGTTGCGCAGTAGGACCTTTATCAACCAAAGTCTGTGCTGCCCTCCACAAGCCTCTCCCCTCCAGCAGTCCCACTTCCCCTTCATTGTCCCACTGATGTTCTGCCCAGGGAGGGACACCATCATTCCCATGTCCTCCCTGTGCTCAGAGGGAGGATGTCGCTGCATTCCTGCTCAGCTGCTGCTGCTCCATATCTGGAACTGCAGTGCCCGGCTCTGATTGGGATGCAGACCTTGTAAACCATTTTCTTCTCCTCCTGCTGGCACTGCCTGTTGGTCTGGATGTTACAAGTGACTGTTTAATTTAGACAGCTTTCTCGGTGCTCATCTTTCTCATGAATGCATTTCTCGAGCAGTTTGTTTCACTTCTCCCCCTGAACGCAACGAGGAGCACATTTTATGCCATGTGTTTTGTTAATAGCGAGCTTTTCAACCACTGGGTGAAAAGCTTTTTGTTATGTTTGTTTTTTCCTCCTCTCCCTTTTGTACTGAAGCGGGTTGCAGTTCTCGCTGTGCTGCTGGAGTCTGCGAAATGCCCATGTCCAACACGTGCCTCTGGATTTGCTGAATGCCAAACGAGAATATCTCTGAGAACCTTAAATCCCAAGCAACGTTTTCCCAGTGCAGATAAAGCCTAGGATGCACGCAATCAGAGCACAGGCTCACTGCAGAGAGAAAAACAAAAGGCTTCCATCCAAACAGCCTCACACACACACAGCACATCGCTGTATTACCTAATACAATGGTTTGGGTGAGAAACAGTGCTACGCTCAGGAAATACACAGCTAACGCCAAAAAGGCAAATGGGAACTGAATGCTTTCTGAAAAAGAGTGCTTCCAGCTTTTGTCAGGCAACAAATAAGGATGGAATAAAAGAAAGAGCACTGTTCTCTCACACGGTGCTGCCCCTGCTGGGTTCCTGTGCTCCCCACAGGACACACAGCCCACGCTGAGCTCCAGATCCACCTGGCAGCACCGTGGCCCTTCTGTGCAGCTGCAATTGGAGGCTGCTCCCCCAGAGAGGTGGGTGCTCTGTGGGCACCCAGAGAGAGCTGCAGCGGGCACCGTATCCTCGTGCAGCTGGGATGTGGCACCTGGGGATGGATGCAGAGAGACAAGGGCACCTCCTGTCCCACCTGGCTTAAAATACTTCCCAAACCTCGTTACCATCAGCCCGGTGTCAGCAGGGTTGCAGCGCTGACAGTGCTGATTTTTGCTGGGCTGTCTCCGGCGGTCCTCCTTCTCTCCTACCTCAAGGGGACAGCACACCTTGGCACAGCAGAAGGTGTTGGCCTTCTCCTCTGTGCAGAGCCAATGGAGCAGAGCCCAGGAGCAGCGTTCCAGCTCCCACATCCAGCAGACAAGGATCAGGAAGTTAAAGGGATCCGCTGAACTGCACCAACTTGAAAGGCTTCGCACCGACTTCAAGGGGCTGAGGATCAAATGCTGGTCACGCTGTCAGGACCGGCTGCTCTCTCATGTACCAGAGGTGAAGTACAAGTGCTGGCTCCTCGCGACTGTGCTTTGAGCTGCACACTTGAGATGCTAGGTGATGTGCTGCTGTCTCTCACTGACGGGCTGGTGGCACGCCCTGGCAGGATGCTCGCCTTCATCTTTGGGTGCTGCTTTGAAGCTGCAGGCGTAGCAAAGCCTTTTATTAAGACACACTGCAATTCCCTGCCTGAAGTCCTGCTGGCTGTGCCCCGTCCCTGAGCACATGGCATTGCCACACCTGGCACTGAGCTCATATGGTAACGTTTGGGCTCTAACCCTCCTGCTGATCAGTTGGATCTGCTTCTCTCTGCTCCAAGTCCTCAGCATCTTCTGCACAGCAGTAGGAAGCCTCTCCTTTGCTTCCTTTTGTTCTGTCTGCAAATATTGCAACAAGCTCCATGGGGAAGGGCACGGAGAACAAGAGTAAATAAGGAGGAGAGTTCTGTCCCCAAGACACCTTCCCCACAGCTGCAGATCACAAGATAAAATCTCCGTTCCGTAGCACTGCTAGAAACGTGCCAGTGCAAAGCACAGGTACTTGTGTATGCACACACTGAGGTCTCTACCCGCTCTGCCCCAGTTTACTGCAGGCAGGGATGGGCTCCGTAGAGAACCCTCAGTGCAGAGCCAACGCTGCTCACTTGAAGTGAGGCTGTGTGGAAGGTGCCTGCAGCCCCGCTGTCACCTGGCACAAGAACACACATTTCAAGGAAATTCTCCACACGCTGAGGATGTTTTCAGAACACCAGCTTTTCATCCCGACTGCTCATGACTCAGGCCAGTTGGCAGAGCCAGAAGGCTGCTTTGTGCCTTAGGTAATAACAATTTAACAAGGTAACAATCTCTTTAGCCACAAATTAAATGGAAATGGGAAATGTCCTGTGCAGATAAGCCGCTGCCTGGATTATGTCCCCTGCCCAAATATAACTCCTCTGATCTTTGATCCCCGTGCACGCACGCACGCGCACACACAGCTGAGCTCTGGCTCCGCACTTCCCAAGCCTCACCTCATTTATCATTCCCCATCACTGCCCGCTTGTCACTCCTGCTCGCTCGCCTGGCCCGCGTCAGGCTCCACTGCGGCTGCCCGGCTGTCAGCACAAGGACACGCAGGCGTCACCCAGCCACCTTCCCCGGCACTCCCCTGCCACTCACAGGCCTGTCACTTGCCCACGACACGTCTGTCACCTGTGAGATGGTGGCTCTAGCTTGCCAGTACCCATGCACAAACTGCTGCTCGCTGCCTGCCGCCAGCCCTGCAGCACACACGTGAAGCACTCATCACCTGCACCACCTCTCCACCCCCACTCTGCTACACGTGGTGGCCATGAGAACCCCACACTGTGACCCCACTGCACCCACCGCCAAAAGGGAAGGAAGGGGACACACAGTTGGAGCAGTGCTTTACCGCACAGGGTGGTTCGCTGTGTCCGGATCGAGGGCGGTGACCACCCCCACGATAGAGCCAACGTGAGCATCCTCCTGGACCTCCATCGTGTTGGAGGGGGGCCAGAATTCAGGGGGCTCATCGACGTCCAGCACAGACACCCGCACGATGGTCTGGTCCCGAAAGGTGCCCAGGTCCACAAACCGTGGGTCCACAAACTTGTTCAGGGCCTCCACCACCACGGTGTGCACTTTTTTTGACTCGTAGTCCAGAGGCTGAGACAACAGGAGAGAATTAGCCACAACTGGCCCAAGTACTCCCATTAGCCACACCCAGCCCCAGGACCCTCATTAGCCACACCTGGTGCTGCTGATCAGGTGTGGGAATTAGGTGGGCATGTTTCTGCTGCTAACAGGTGCTATCAGTAAGAGCTGTAAGCACTGTTCTCCATCGCTTTGTGCACCACTCCATCTGTACACTGCTCACTCCCAGGAGCCGTGCAGGCAGCAGAAGGCACTGCACTGCTGCTCCTTTTCAGTTTTTCCTCCCAGAAACAGGTCTGTGCTGTGCTATCCAGGCAGAACAGGTCTCTTCCTGCATCTGCAAGCACAGAAATGCTACTGCTAGAGCTGTGCTCAGAGGAGTGTTTATTTATTTCAGCTCAGATGCAGTAGAAGCCCCCAGAGGAAAGGACTCTCCTGGAGATGCCTGCCCTCCCCGCAGCCAGCTTTTCTCCTCACCTTCTGAACGGTGATGACAGCCTCCTGGGTATTGCTGTCTGTGGTGACTTTGAACATCTCCACCCCTTCCTCGTCCTTCATCTGATAGGTCATGTCGGTGTTCTCCCCGACGTCAGAGTCCTCTGCCTTCACTCTCCCAATGGCAGTGCCCACAGGGGCAGTTTCAACGATGCTGAACTGATACATCTCTGGAGGAGAGAAAGGCACCAGGGTCACGGCTCTGCCTGCACCCTTCCCAGCCTGATGCACGCCTTCGTGTACCTCCTTGGGATCACTCTTGGGCCACAAGTACTGTCCAAACTCTGCCAATGTCTGCAGTTCAGAATGTCCCAAGAAAAACAAACCCCAGCCAAAAACAGGGACTGCAAGAAGGGAACTGGGGAGAGCTAATGCTTTTAAGAGCCAGGTAGAAGAAAAGGATGGTTTTTCTACACAGACACAGCACAGCAGTGTTGCCCAATTCTTGGCAAACTTTGCCAATTCTAATTTCTAGGAGAAGCAGCTAAAGAGCTGAGCCACCTCCAGCTGCAACACCCTCAGCTGAGCTGCTGGGCAAGGACACACTCAGAGCCAGGCACACCGCTGTGCGTTCTGCAGTGCTGTGCTGCTGCCCTGCAAACATCCCGAGCAGCAGGGCTGGCTCAGCCTGCAGCCACACACCAGGCTGTGCCAGGAGCCCAACAACACAGGACTTACTCTGTGGGAAGCGTGGTGGGTTGTCATTGACATCAGTGACCACGATGGTGACGGTGGTGGAGCCGGACAGCCCGCCCAGCTGGCCCGCCATGTCCGTGGCACGGATCACCACCTCGTACCGGTCCTGTGTCTCACGGTCCAGGTCAGCCACAGCTGTCCGGATCACACCTGGAAATGGGCAGTGGAGTGAGTGCAAGCATATGGCAGAGCATCTGCACAGTCACAGAGCAGGTGAGGCTGGGAGAGGTTGCTGGGGGGTACCTAGAGCAAGCTGGAGCTCCAAATGGGACCAGCTAGATCTCCCAGCCTCTGCTCATACAGTAGGCACTCTAGCACTTAACTAACCCTCACAGCCCCAAATTTGGAGGAGGTCTGTGTTTTCCTCCAGGGAGGCCAGGAGCAGGGTGAAGGATTGGTGGGGGCCAGCTGCACGCTGCGTGGAGGAATGCTGCGTAAAAGCCCCTGCTGAGCCACCAAGCCCCTTTGGCACCAATCTGCAGCAGTCCACTTATCCTTATCTGCTCAGACAGGAACCACAGGAGGATGTGCACAGCTTGCAGCCATGGCAGGAGCGGCTGCTGCAGAGCAGTGCAGGAGGGATGTGGGGCAGAGCTGCCCACTCACCCAACCTCTGCCACCCCAGTGGGTGTTCCCATTGGTGCACAGACCCCCTCACTTTCAAATGTGTCTTTAAAGTTAGGAGACCAGGGAAGCTGTCAGCGTCAGGGGGCTGAGAATGCACTTGAGACAAAGCCAAACAAAATGCATGGTATGTTGGTGCTTCTTTTTTCCTTCTAGATTTCATTGCGTAAAAAGTCTTTTCAGGTTTTCATTCATCTGAGCAAGGAGAAATGACCAGGACTAAAACATACAGCAATGCAAAACAAGAAAGAAAGAGTAGCGAAGCCCAAAAAACATTGCGAAAGCAGAAGTTACGACTTTTTATGCCAGCCAAGACGTTTCATTTACATGGAAACAAAGCACAGAGAAACATTTTGAGAATGAAAGAAAGAAAGAACCCACTCTGCCCTGGGGTGGCACCAGGGGCACACACACATGTGTACATGAGTACAAGGTCATTAGTGGTGCATTCCCAGCCCCACTATCCAAGCAGCAGCCCAGAGCAGCTTAAAATCCCCTCCAGCTCAGTTTCGTAACATTCCACAGATTTAGCCACTGCTTTCTGTTTTTGTAATTGCTCTCTTCCAGGCTTTTCTGATTAACTATTGGCTTTACCTCCCATTACTGCGAGCCCTGCACATCCTCCTTTGCTCAGGTTCACCGAAGCCTGAATGGCAGACGCCCAGCCATGCCCTGTGCAGCCTGCAGCTATGGGGCCCGACCTCCTGACAGCAGTGGACAGGTCACAGAAAGGAGCTGCTGGTGGTGTGGCACAATGGCAGTCAAATGTCACTGAGCTGAAAGGAAGAAAGGATCTTTTTTCCTCCTCTGCATGACATGATGGGTG
The DNA here is from genome assembly GCA_028571105.1 of Tragopan temminckii. Taxonomy (NCBI): domain Eukaryota; kingdom Metazoa; phylum Chordata; class Aves; order Galliformes; family Phasianidae; genus Tragopan; species Tragopan temminckii. The sequence goes on from JAOWBP010004554.1 coordinate 9,870,159, forward strand.
CAGCAGTAGCTGGCAACGCTGCTCTGTAGATGTTTCTCTCTCCTTGCTTTCTCAAACTAGCAATTATTCCAACAATTATCGTTGTTAGGATTTATTATAAAGGCATCACTGCCATTTCAGATGCTTGCAGCTCCCTGGCTCTCACGGACAGGCACAATCTCACCCAGTTCTCTCCAGTCCCTCTGTCATTTCAGTTCTGTCATTACCTGAACTGTCACCATCTTCAGCCCCATGAAAAAGAGGGGGCTCCGCCTCATCCCCCATTCCTTGGGCACTTCCAGCTTCTGCCTGCTATCACACAGGAGTAAGCCTCAGCCCTCCTGCTGCTTGCTCACCAAGGCACCAAGGCACACGGGTCAGAAGCACGGAGCTGCTGGCAGGGCACATCCCAGCCCTTCCGCACAGGGCCGGCCTCAGCTGGTCATGTTTATGGGCCTCCCCTGTCTCTGCTATGAATATAAAGCCGTTACTTCTGGGCAAGCGCTATCTCACTGAAATTTAAGCAATTCTGTTAATTAACGGGGTCTGAAGCATTTTATAATGAAAATGATTCATGTCAGCGCAAAGGTGATGAATTGGGATGAGAGAGAAAAAGCTCATGTATTCACCAAGGCGGTAATGACTTAACTGAGCTGCTTGTAATGACGCAGCCCAGAGAACCCCGTGTAAGACGGGAGGGAAGTGCTCAGGCTTCCCAGAACACCACCAAGGTCGCTCGTTCCAGTGGGGAACGAGTCCGGGCTGCCTGCCACGCACAGAGCAGCACTAAGAGATGGCAGCAGAGCCCTTCGCTGGGTGCACGGACAGAAGAGAGAGGGACCTCTGCTGCTGCAGACAGAACATGGAAAAGCCTATTGTCATCTCCTAAGATCCACAAATTCACCTTCTTTCCAGCCAGAGAAACTGCCAAACATTCCCCTTCCCAAACTCTGCCAACACAGCAAGAACAACCTCCAGCTCGCTTCATCTCCCCAGTTCTTGTCAGCATCTGTTATAGTTGAATAATACAGACACATGGTGGCATACCCTCCGGTACAAGGCACATGTGGCTTTCCAGCATGATCCAGATTAATCAGTGTAATTACCAAGCAAGGGGACACTTGCAGCATCGCATAAATTGCACCAAATCTGCTCAATAGCAGACACTATTTGGGTGATAGAAACAAAGCAGGACAAAGCACTCAGCAGGTTAAGTGTCTTCCAGGAATCCCACCATTACGGGCTTTTCTCTGCTCCCAAACACTTTTAGCTCAGATGTCCACATTCCTGGATAAGGAGAAAACTTACAGCTTCATAGAATCACAGAACTGATTGGGTCAGGGGAGATCTGCCAACCCCCTGCCACGGGCAGGGACACCTTCCACTAGCTCAGTTTGCTCACATTAGCGAGGCCCCACTGAGAGCTCTGGCAGATGGGCTCAGCACTCTCATTCTTCCTTTAGCAGCTAAATCCCCCTGGTCATTTAACATTCATTCCCACTGCACGTTAGTAAATACACCCTGGTTTCCCTGAGAGCAAACATACTATTTTTCCCAAACCAATGGAAGTTCCTTGAAGCACCAGTCTCAGACAGGGACTGGCAACATTCAGTCTCACTAATGGTAGCAATTGGCTCAACTAAGCCCACAGGTGGCTCTTCTGCAGACGCAGCACCAGAGTCATAGGATGGTTTGAGTTGGAAGGGACCCTTAAAGGCCATCTGGCCCAACCCCCTGCAGAGAGCAGGGACACCCACAGCTCCATCAGTGCTCACAGCCCCCCAGCCCGACCCGAGTGCCTGCAGGGATGGGGCACCCACCTCATCTCTGTGCTGCTGTCTCACCACTTGTATCATAAAAACCTGTTCTTTGTCCCTTTGCAGAGCTGCGGTGTATAGCCTTCTGGCACGAACCTGCTAAAACCCATGAGAGCACAGAGACAGGCACATCCTGGTATCTGTGTTCCCAGGCACCAAGAAGCATTGTTAACAAACTGGCAAAAGCAGCAGAGAAACACATTCTGCCTCCCACCACTGCATCACAGTGACAGCTCATCAGAACAGCTCTCCATGCTCCCAGCAGCTCAGCTCCCACCCCACCAGCACTACCCCAGGACTGAGCCTGTGGTCTCCAGAGGTCTCCAAGCAACAGTGCTGGCAGCTAAGGATGAAACAACTCATGACTACATGCAATAAAACAAACTTCCTCCCAGCAGGACAGTATTTCTCGTCCTGCTCTCCCTGGCTCGAGGACCTCTGAGCCCTCGCTGGCTGAGCCTCCAAATCAGGAGACAGGCTCTAACTCAGGAGTTGTTTTAAGTAATAAGAAATGCCAGGCTGCATTCCAATTAGCCTTCAGAGTCCTTCTGTTTTTTCTCTGCATGCAGCAGAATGACAGATTTTAAGAACGGCTTCTTACTTCCAGTAAAGAACAAGATGCACACACACTCTCCTAAGCTGAGCTTTTAGGGAAGCAACAAACACAACGAGGCTGAGGATGTCACCCAGAGCATCGTTCTACAGCGGCCAATATCCCTGCAAAGCCTGCAGCATGCTGAGAGAGCCAGCACACCTGGTGTGACAGCAGAAGTGACCACATCCCAACAGCAGCAGCAAAGCACCTGTGTGCACTGACTGCAGCCTCCTCCAAGAGGAACGCTGCTGCCACAGAGCAGTGCAATGCAGCTCTGAGTGACAAAGAGCATGTGAAGATCAGCTGCACCCTACTGGCACACTGAGAGTGAATAGGGAAGGCAGCACAAAGCCTAAGTACAATAAACGCCTGCAGGGTCCTGCTCGTCTCCCTCCAAAAAGCCTTCCAAGACAAGATATGGGATTTCAGGCCTTACTGAGCTGTAGGACTGAGCATAGCATGCTCTGCTGGCATACTGGCAGGTTAGTCCTGCCTTTAAAAGCTCTGTCAAATCCAACACACCTGCTGAATGCTAACGCTGGTAACAGCCAGGAATGAGAGACAAACTGAGCAACATACACACAGTGTGCATCCTGGATCCAATCACACCCATACACACAACACCCTCAGTATGAAGTACAATGCAAAGACAAAGAAGAAAAGGAGAATTGGAGCTGGAAGGAGTCACAGAATGGCTTCAGTTGGAGGGGACTATAAAGACCACCCAGCTCCAACCCCCTGCGGTGGGCTGGTTGCCCCCCGTTCCCTGGATCACCCATAGCTGTCCAGGCAGCAGTGCCAGCACCATAGGCTTAGGCAGGGCATGAGAGAGCACAGGAGTGTGTGGACCTGCAAGGAAAGGTGGAGAAGGAGGTCGAAACCAAACAGGGAAAACAAATTGCTCTTCATTATCGTATATTATGAGAAATGTAACATTCCAGGTTTTTATGGCTCTTTTTATGGCCATTAATAACAATGGTGGCTTTGAAGAGTGATGCTTCTGCTACGGATAATTAAATCTTATGCTCAGGGAAGAAGCCTGGCCACCCATAGCGGGCAGGGCAGGACTCCCATTGGAGCAATAAAACCTTTCCATGTTTGGAGGGGGAGCAGGATGGGGTTCACCAGGGGGATGCTCCAGCTCCTGGCTGGTGCCAAAGGCAGACACAGAGATCACACCCCGCTCAGCACGGCCGGCCTTGTCCCTGCCTCCTCCAGCAGCACAGCCACACACGGCACTGCTGGCAGAGGGGCACAAAGCTGCACTGCCGTGGAGCTGAGGATGGCTGCTGCAGACTGTCAGCAGTTTTGCTCTTATGAATCGCAAGCAGAACCGTAAATCAACCCCGGTGGTGTATGAAACAGCCAGTGTATGAACAGCCAGCTTGAGAATTAAGACACAAAAAGTCAAGGAATCCAGAAGCTTGGTCTCCTGGAGTGACATTAATTCTCACCACAGTCCCACAGGGCGCATTTTACTTTATGCCTTAATACGGCAGCATTAATGTTGTTGCAGGGAGCTGAGCCTCTGCACGTCCCGGCTTGTGCATTTTGCTCCCAGTGGTCCCTCTCCATTCCAGCAGCCCCGTTCTCAGCCTCCACTCACACAAAGCTGTCTCAGACTAGCAGGATCCCACACACGCTTGAGTTTTCAGTATTTAGCTCGTTGTCTCCTCACAAATAAAAGGAAAACCAAGCAAATGTGGGAGAGAAGGCAGCCAGAGGCAGATCTCACCAGGGTTCCCTTTGGTTCAGCGATAGGCTGGGGGCACTTTGCAGCCCAGCTTTTCAACCAGAGCTGCAGCTGCTCAGTGCTCTCGTCTTTTGACAATTTTTCATTAAACTGAAGGTCCTTTACTGCATGCTTTGTACCTTAAATATCTCTTATTAGCATTTGAGTGTCTTCCCTCCTTAGAAAGCTTGCAAGGTTCCCATTAAGGGTAATGAGAGTCACACTCCTGGGAGGCAAGGAGAATATATACCCCAACATCTCCTGGTTATGGTCTACTCTAACCAGTATGTCAGAGCATCATCTGCTAGGGATTTATTAGAGATGCATTTTACAACGGGCTCTATTATACGTTATTAAGGAACGGAGCAGCTTCCACTGTTCTTTCATTAAATATTAATAGAGCATTTATAAACCGCTCCTTAATTTGAAGTGTTACCTTTAATCAAAGCCCTGGCGATAACAACGTGGCCTTTGGTAAAACCCCTCTGGTAGTACTTAAACCTTTCCCAGATTTTACGTGCCCACGGGTGCACTCACTCTGCAGTTGGTGCAGGCGGGGGGGTGCAGATCTGACAGCCGCAGTTTCCCCCCAGCACTGCTGCCCATCCCAACGCTCAGCATGCTGCTCACAGTGCAGGCACGCATTGCATCCCCAGGATGGGGTCCCCTGCAGCTCCCTGGGTGCTGCTCACCCGTTTTGCTGTCCACGGTGAAGTGCTGCTCACCCTCCAGCACGCTGTAGACGATGCGGGCGCTGCTCCCATACGTGGGGTCGTCGGCATCGGAGGCCATCACCTGCATCACAGAGGTGCCTGCAGCAGGGATGAGAACAAAAACAGGAGAAATGTGGATCTCTTGGAGCGCGTCCAGAGGACATCCAGAAATACGGCCCCTTTTGTCCCAAGGAGCGACAGGAGGATGGGACTGCGGGCCACCTCAGAGCAGGACATGCTCTCCAGATCAGCAGGTAGCTTTACTCCCAGCAGTCATCTCACATTTTAGGGCAGCTGCAGTGGAGGATGAGCTATTGCCTGTCCAGAGCCAGGCACTGCACCGTGTCGTCATGCTCCACACGTAGCAGGGCAGAAGGACCATAAATTGGATAAAAGTCCATCAAATGTCTGCAATTAAGTTATTGATTTCCAACGCTGCCTCGCTAAACTGGGTGCTTCACTTCAGCTGTCCCTGAGATGGCTTTAATTTGACATCATGTTCAATTTGACTGAAGCAGGACCCAGGACATGAGAACGGCCTCAGGAACAAAAGAGCTGAGGTCCTCAAAGGCGACAGAAATGAGGAAGAAGCTGCTAATCCCACCTACAGACAGCCCTGAAAAAGGAGAAGACCTGTGAGGGTCCACCTCCAGCAGCAGCCTCCTGAAGGGCCAAACCCATGGATGCTGCTCCCAGCCCTGCTCTCCAGGCACAGCACATATGATACCAGTTTTCTGACCCCACGGTAAGCACCTCATCCTGCAGAGCCGTGTACCCTGGATGGATGCCAGAGGGCAGCAGTTCCATCTGAGCAACCTGGAGGCTACAGAAGGGGAAACCCCGACTCTACCAACAGTACCATTCACAGCTTTCAGGGCAGTGCAATCCTCAGCACATGCCCACTTGCTGCCCCAGCCGCTGCCAGATGCACACAAGCGTTTTGAGCATTTTCTATTAAGAAAAACCCATCAGACTGCCTGCAAGTGTTCTGGCTGCACGTTAAACAAAGTCTTTTCCTCTGCTTCTAGTGTGGAGATTAAACAATTTCTCTTCACAGTAATCAGTTTTGCATTCAGCCAGCTTTGCGATGGAGCCAGGGTTTGACCCTGAGTTCCTGTCTGCACAGCCAAATCATCTCTAATCTTGGTGCTACACAGAGAAATGAAAGCAAAATGCACTGAGGGAGAAGAGCTGTTCTGACAGAAGGATCCACATTTACCACCATGCCAGCTACCAGTCGCTCTGCGTGCTCCCCAGCCCAAAAGCCAGCTCTGGGCTATGCAACCTGCTCTGTGCAGCAGAGATGTTTTGCAGGAGGCAGTGTGGATTTGGGCTCATGCCTGTGTGCGGCAGACAGCTGTTAAGCAGACCCCAGGGAGCTCAGGGAGAACACAGCTAATTTTAGTATCTCCTGTTACAAGGTGAAACTCCTGCCGTTCCCCAGCAGTCGGTTGGGTCCATCCTACCTTCTCTGCGGCTCTGGGTCTCCTCCTTTAAGACTGACTTGGCCCAGCTCAGCCCTCTGGGGGTGATGGGCACTGGGGTGGGCACCCAGCAAGGGCTGCAGCCTCAGTGCTGAGCTCTGTGCAGGAGCAGAGCACGGGGCCAAGGTGAGCACTCCCAGCCACCATGTGGGAGTTTGTGCAATTCCCTCATTAGTCGTTATTCCCTCTTAGGCATCGGGAAGTCAAATGACTTTCCCTCCCAATTAGTACTCCTTCATTATGCAAATAATGTCCTTTGATCTGTTCCTGCTGTCACAGAGCGGATCTGACCATATTTGTTTTACTTCTCTTTATGCTCCAGGAAGGGACCCACCTCCGGGAGCTGGGACTGTGCTTCTGGCAGAGAGCTGCAGCTGATTGCTGCCACCGGTGAGAGCAAAGCCACCCACATGGCCAGCCCTCAGCATGAGCCCCACGGAGGTACGGGAGAGCAAGAAGGGGTCACCCTTCACTTCTCAGGTTGGGTTGCAGAGTGGCAGAGATGGGGAACGAAGAGCAGCTCCCTGCAAACCACACCTGAGATGGAGAGCAGCCCTGCTCCCTGGGGCTGACCCAGCCCAGAAGAGCACAGCTGAATCAGGGACATCGGTCATCCAGGAAAATGGAGCAATGGACAAGCACTGCCAGCAGGTCCCCAGCCTTTGACCTTGACGTCACAACCAATTCCAGCTGCCCAGCCTTCCAGACCCTGCTTTGCCACTACAGGGGGTTGCCTTCATCCACACCCAAAACGGCAGCAAGGCACGTTCTCTGCAGCTCCATGCCCAGTGGAGGAGCTTGCAGCAGCACCACGTGAAGATGCTGTGTGAAGCAATCCCTGCTCGTTAGCTGGGCTGCTGTGGAGGAGCCCTTCCACCTCCCGGGCTGGCCAGGCTGCATTGGGCTCGGAGGCTGCCACAGGCAGACAGACTTCAGCCCAGTAAGCTCTCAGTTCCAGCTCCCCCCCGCACTGAGCATGCAGCTTGGAAGCACATCCCACGCCGTTCACAGCACTTCTCTTTACTTTTAACTTCTGAGTATTTTAATTTGCAGGAATCGCCTCCTTTCATGTTGTGAAACCGTGATTCTTTCTCGCTCTGATCTCCAATTTCGCATAGAAACTGTCTCCTTTGATATGTCTTGTTCACATCAGTCTGTGATCAGGCAGCTCCATAATTGTTAGCGTTTTTTAAAGAATTGGGATCCTTGTCTAATACTCAGAGTTGAAGATTCTTTGCTTTTTAAAAGTAGTTCAAGCAAAATAGATTAATTTATTTCTTCCCCTTGGGAATGGGATGCCTCCTGCTCTGCTGCCCACACGCCGCCTTTCATTGCTCCGGGAGCACGTGGCTGCAGTTCAAGGGGTCACCATCTGACTCAGGAGAGGATTAGTGCAGGTAAATGGAAGAGGATGGAGAGCCCGGGGTGCTTCGGGAGAGCCTGTTCCCCATCCGCCAACAGGAACCCAGGCAGCAGCTCCTGCACATCTGCAGCCACCCCCAGCTCAAGCAGTGCTACATCCTCTGCCTGTGTCCCTCCCAGCACTCAGGGGAGTGCAGCTCAGTGCCCCGCTGCCATCCCTGGCAATGGATGCTTATGGCACACATCCCACCTGCAGCTCAGCACAGCACCAGGCTGATGGGCAGTGGTGGGTTGGGGGGGGCGGCAGGCCAGCGGTAGCGTGGAGGAAACCGCTTCTATTCCATCAGGCGTGAATTTCCTGACCTCAGCAATACTGGGCCTCTTGGAAGGAAGCCAGAAAGTGGGCGAGAGGGTTCAGCAGCACTGCCCAGGGATGCTGAAGGGGAAAGGCAGTCACAGGGCTCTGACGGCAGCAGGGGACAGTGAGAGC
>JAOWBP010004554.1:9888767-9902757 GCA_028571105.1 Tragopan temminckii
TACAAATGCAGCCTGGTGCAAGGGAAAGCAGGCAGGGGAGGAGGAAGGCATGGGCAGACAACAACAGGCAGAGGCAGCACTGCTTGCTCCCTGCAGCCACACCAGCGCAGAGCATGCTGACCTGGCCAGCACCAGGTAAACACACTGGGAGCTCCAAGTACTGCCTTTGCCCACAGCCACGTCAGAAAGACTGCCACACCAGAACCGCTCCTGAGATGAGCCCTTGTGATCAGCAGAAAACGCAGAGTTGACCGCAGCTACAAAGGATGCAACAAGGCAGGAAAGTCTCCCTTCCCCCCAGCTCGCTGCCAGAGCAATGCGCACCCAGCAGCACTCTGCTCCTCACTCCCCGTGGCAGAGCATCACCTACTGCACCAGCACTGCACCTGCTGTGCCCATGGCTGCAGCTCCACTGCACAGGCAGACGCTGCTCGTGCCACCCTTGGAAGGCAGAGCTGCCAGGCACAGGGCAGGAGCTCTCTGCAGCCTGGGCCTTCTTCTGTCTCTCCACAGCCCAGAGGATGTGAGACAGCAGCAGCTTCAGCAAGAAGGCAGCCAGTCAGTGAGCACAGCTCAGCCCCGGCCCCTGGGGCTTTATTAACTTTGGCACCACATAGCTACCACACAGGGAAGGTGGAGAGAAGACATTGGAAGGTGCACCAAGAGGTGGCTGCATATGGATGCAGAGCTCAGACACAGCTCACAGTGCTGCTCCTGGCAGGCAGAGCTGCAGCCCCTGGAGACAGCTGAGGACAGCAGAGACAAAGGCTCCTGCAGGGCTCCCAGTGCACAGCCAGACATGCAGCAGCACTGCAGCAGCAGTAGAGCATAGCTGGAGGTCCTCTCCAAACAACGGGCAAACCTCCAGCAACATGCAGAGCTCTCCACTCTCTGCCCAAATGTGCCCTTACTCAGGAGCTGGGTGGGACAGCTCTGCCATCTCTTGCACGCAGCAATGACAACAGAGAACAGGAGCCCAGCACGGGGCCCAGCACCACCTACACTCACCAGCTGCTTCAGTCACAAGGGAATAGCTGAGACCATGTGCAAGCAGGAGCACAGCAACTCTGGGGATCACACTCGTGCCAGCTCAGAGCAAGGCAGCATCCCGGAGCACAAGCAGGCAGCATGCTGGTCCAGCCAGACTTCTCTGGGAGACGGAGCAGCAAAAAGTCTGCAGTTATTTACCAGCAAATTCTTGTCTCGTACTGCCTGCAGCTCTGCACATGCCATGTTACCACAGCTCCTCCTGTTAAACAGGATACAAAGCCCCTCAACGCTGCCCTTCCTGGGACACAGAACCAGCTAGCACTGCTGTCTGGAATATGGAGGCAACACAAGTGCGGCAAGCTTGCTGCAAAGCTTTAAGAAGGTTCATAATCTCCAGGCCTAGGGCTAAGATATGAACTCAGGCTCTCTGGAGCTCACTTTCTCTACTGGATATTGTAAGACAAAATGAGGCAGATAGTGTTTGGGTTTTTTTTCTTTTTTCTTTTTTTCCTCTTTTTATGAACTTCTCAAAATCCAGAGAAGAGGGAAGAGGCAACCTCACCAGACATGAGATATTGCCAACTCCAGAGCAGGCCAAAAGGCAAGAACCTCCCATACCAGCATCCCACACACTGCCTCTGACAATCCACCTCAGTGCCACACCAACCATAACCAACGTGCCAGGCCCAAGCACCCACCAACATGCCCACATCTTCCCGTGGTTCCTTCCTGGCTTCCAAGAGGCATTTTAAGAGCACCTCTGTGGGCTGGACAACAGCACAGCCAGGGCACCCATCAGCTTCAATCCTACAGGGAGCGAGTGCTCTGCACATTGAGCACAATGAAGACCACCATTCCTTCCATACCACTACAGTACCACTGCCAAACGAGCAAGTGTCTTTGGCTGGAATATATCACTTGCATTGCAAAGTCCATAAGGAACATCATCACGGGTAAGAGCAAAGCTGGGGGATGCCAAACCACGCCAAGAGTGGCCATGGTCATAACCGCTGTACTGCAAGCCCCCATTCCATATCAGATCCCATTTAAGGTCCAGTGTTCTGGTGAAACAAAGCTGGACATGATATATCTGAATGATGTGGTGTCACAGAAAGCAACCGCAGGCTTGAGGGGCTGTCAGCACTGCAAGCTCAGGAATGCCCCATAGCATCCTTCTGCTGGAATACATTCATGCATGAGGCATACTCTAATCTGGTGCCCTTTCCAGAATCTCAATGCATTTTACCAATCAAGTAATAGAGAAAAGGCTGGAGATATTGATCTGGGTGGCACACAGCATAAATGTGCGTAAAAATACCGGAGATAAGTGGCCAAGGGATTCAAAACCATAGAAGCCTTTTCACTTACGCAGTGAAAGGCCTTTGTAAAGCAGATGAACTGATCTCAAAGGCAGGACTGTGCAAAGCAACGCTGGATGACAAGGCGCCTTTCTGCACATCTTCTGCCCCAAGCCTCTGCTTTTCTTCTCAGGTGAATCTGCACACACACAGTTCAGGTAAAGTTGTTTTTCCGAAGGAATTTCTATTTCAACAATGCCTGGGACCGGGTGACTAAGCATCCATTTTCTCCCTCCTTTTTAAGTTCAGTTTAATTATTGTCCCCTTTGATGCTGCCTTGAGAAATTCCAATAAAAGAGTGCGGCAACTGTCAGAGCAGGAGCTATTCACAACCTCTTGGCTTCTCATGCTCAGCCACTTTCTGCTATCAGACACACTGGGAGGAACAGTTATTTGTTAAAGCACTCACACAAGCAGCGTTTGGAAAAACGTATTTTCAAAGTTCTGGATTTATTTTTTCTATTTTTCTTTTCCTCCAAATCATCTTTGGTCCAAGTTTCAAAGAAATTTTAATTGCAAAGAAAATCTCAAAGTCCGCCTTAGGGAAGAGGGTTTTACAGCCATAACGGTTTCGCTCTGCAGCAATTCTTTTCCAAAACGGAATTTTCATGCCTTGTCTACGTGAATACAATACTTTTAATTTGCCTTTAAAAACAAACTCAGAGGAGGTGAAAGCAAAGGCAGCTTCCCGCGGCCCTGACTACATACACAATCTCTGCCCACGTCTGAGAGGAACCGACTCCGAGCCAGAAGGAGAGGAAAGCATGGAGAGGCTCTGCGCCTGCAGCACAGCTGGCTGCAATGTGCCCCCCCAGCGCCCTGCAGGCGAGCAGTCAGCAGCAGCACTGCCCAGCTGGGCAAGCAGTGCACCTCCTGGACAAACTGCTGTCCTGGCTGAACACAGACATCCCTGCACCGACTGCCAAGGGTCAGGATGGAGAGACCACGGCCCCGGTGAGGGTTGCTGTGCACACCCAGACTCGTTCTTCCCATTCAGCGCAGCTCCCGCAAGCGCCTGTGCTGCCCACCTGTTGGGCACAGCTCTGATAGCCCCTGGTTGCTCTTTCCCATGAAACTGACAAATTGCCTGAAGTGCTAACAAAAAAGCAGAACAAGGCACTGGTGCACTCAGGCAGGGCACGGCTAGTCTTCCCCTCACATAGGCAAGCTGTCTGCTAGGACCCACCGACTGCTTTGGCAGAGGGAGAATCACAGAACCATTAAGGCTAGAAAAGACCTCTAAGGCCACCAAGTCCAACCATCCACCTATTACCAGTGTTGTCCACTATCCATACCCTCAGTCCCACATCCACCTTTTCCTTAAATACCCCCAGGTGACCCCACCACTCCGTGGGCAGCCCGCCCAATGCATCACTGCTCTTTTTGAGAAGAAACTTCCTGACATCCAACCCGCACCTCCCCTGGCACAACTTGAGGCTGTTCCCTCTTCTCCCATTGCAGGTCCCCAAAGGCTGTGGAGCAGAAGAATCAGCTCTCAGCAGCAGATGGGAGGCAAAAACAACAAAAGCAAAAACCCTAAAAAGACACATCCCATTGCCACAAGTCCAAATCTGACAAAGATCTGACAAATCTGACAAAGAAAAGGAAAAAAAACAAGCAATGAATTCAATCACGACCTGCCAGAAAGTGCCAAGGGGCCCACGTAGGAAGCAAAATCCATAAAGGAGAGGAGATTATCCCAGTCAGGGCTATCGCAAGGAACTTCTGAAGAGCTGGATTGAGCCAAGGGACCGGCCAAACTACGACTGAAAGGCGGTGCCAAACTGGCTTTAACGCAGAGGTGAAGCTAAAAGAGAGCACATGAAGGAGATGCTTGTCTCTAGCTGGGAAGGTAAACAAGGTGACATTGCTGCTCCTGCCTGTAGCACCGAACATTAACCCAGCACCTCCCTGTCCACTGCCCCTCCATCCCCTGCAAACCAGCAGAGAGGAGAAAGGAACAGCCCCAGCACTGGGCTGCCCAGGGCAGAATGAGAGGAATCAAGGCTGACAGCCCCGACAAGTGGGCACTTGGATAGGAGTTAAAGGACAGATTAAAATAAAAGACACAAAACGGAATTCTTAGACTTTGACAAATGTGGAGGGAATTGGGTACTTTTAATCAAATGTTTGGCAGATGTATGAATTATTTATCACTCAATATCGTGTGGTTAAACAGAAGATGTTCACAGCTTTCTTACCTGCAACTCTCTACCTCCCATGCAAGTCTCCCCAGATTCCTACAGAAACAACATGTGGGCATTACTGAGCCAGAAGGGTTCCAAGCAGCTTCCTTCTGTTTATTTCTCAGGGTTTGAGGGCAGGTTTAGTCCTCTGGTTAAATAAATGCTATGGCAGACACACGTCACCCTTGGGAAGGTCCTGCTGCCAACTCTTCTTTCCCATGCATTTTTTTTTTTCCCCCCCCCCACAATAAAGGTGGTGAGGCAGTGGCACAGAGATGAGGTGGGTGCCCATCCCTGCAGGCACTCAGGTCGGGCTGGGGGGCTGTGAGCACTGATGGAGCTGTGGGTGTCCCTGCTCACTGCAGGGCGTTGGGCCGGATGGCCTTTAAGGGTCCCTTCCAACTCAAACCATCCTATGACTCCATAATACTTTACCTTATGTTAGCCCTGTATCTCTTTCACTTCTGTTTCTTCCTTTTTTTCTTTTCAAGTTTTGTTTCATGTTTGTTTTGTGCTTTGATTGAGAGGAGACAGTTTTGTGCCGTGCTGTTGGGGAAGCACTGTTGGTTGAGTACTGCTGGTTCAGTGGTGCAATGACTGCATAGCAAAAGCAGATGTCTTTTTCAGCACTTGCTGCCTTTCCCAACCCTTGAGGCTGGCTGGCATGCCTGCAAGGGGTGTGGGGTCCTTCTTTTCCTATGGAGGCTGTAAGATCCCATAAGACTTCTTTGAACAAAACATGAAGGACAGACAGGTTGAGGCTGCACAGAAAGCAGCCGGCCCGTCCGCCTGCAGCCCAAGGCTGGATCATTTCCTGCTGCCCCAGGAGCTGTGCTGAAAATCAAGGTGCTTTCCCATGGTTTAGTTCAAACTGTTGTGTGCAGGGTGTGCTGCACAGAGAACTGCCTCACCTCTGTCCTGGGCTGATTTTGGCACGGAGTGGCTGACAATGGAAGGAAGCTGTGGGTACGATGGAGGTGATGCTGGGCCTGGTGTTTATCAGCAACAGCCACAAGTCTGCGGCTGCAGCATTTGGTCAGGTGCTCACTGAGCAGAGCTCAGAGCATCCTGGCCTTCCTTTGGGAAGCAGCGTGCCGGGCCAGCTATTGCACAGGGTAATCATCCCTTTTCTGCAAGGGTACAGCTGTGTGAGGCTTGCTGAATGGAAAAGCCTTCCCACGCAGGGAATCATCACAGCAGAACTCTGTCCAGTCCCCTTTTGCAGATGCCTCTACCCCCTTCCTGCTCTGCTGTGCTACAGTACTCCAGAGGACAATGAGGGAAAAAGGCTGCAGGACCACTCCTTTTTACTTGCAACATTGCTTTACTCACCATCACCACTTCAAGTAGGTTTTGCTAATTTTTCTCCTAATTAACTGTGACTGATGGCAATAAGAAAAGCTGGTGATTTGCAGCTTGAAGCCCTCAACCCACCTGAAGATGCTGATGGCCAGAAGCCTTTTGCAGCCAATGATGGGAGTCTCCATAGAAACATCCTGGGCAATAAATAGAGCCTCAAAAGCACTGTGTTTCTTTTGGCAGAAGCCCATGCACAAGTAGGGGCACAGACACACAGTGCTGTGTGCAGGAATGGATAAAGGTGTGGGGGCTGGTAGGCTGTGACTGATACAGGGTGAGCTGTGGGGGGGCCGTGGCTCATAGGGAGCGGCACAGTGAGTTCTGTATGCACCTGAGGATGCTGCGCTCCCTTTCCTGGTCCCGCTTCCTTCCCTCTCTGTCACACTGGGATTATCTCCCTCTGCTCCTACTGCCGCTGCTTCCTGGAATTTGCAATCCTCAGAATGCTGTTTCTCTGGTAATCCTTGCTGCTAACAGTGGCTCCTAAACTCTGAGCACCTTCTCTCCCCAGCCGGCACCTCAGCATCCTTTCTAGAGAGATGCAGTTTGAGATGGCCATGTGTGAGAAGTCAGAGATGGGACACTGCCACCCCTCATCACCAGAGACCCCACTCTGGAGTTACCCCTGGCCATGGGCTCTTCTGGATTTTCACTGTTCTGTTTCTGAACAGTACAGAAATGCTCTCCTGCCTGCTGTCACAGCCATGGCCAGTGAGGCTGCCAGAGGCTGTGCCATGCGTGAGGGGCAGCTGCCTTCCCCTGCTGCTGAGCCTGGACGGTGAAGGACACGAAGCGAGCAGTTCCTTGAGGAGCTGGGGGTTACAGCGTTCAGAGCTTGGCCGGTGGCAATACAGCAGAGCCTTCGGATAGCAGACGAGCATCAGCACAGCCCTTAGGAAGCGATGTCCCAGCTCAAACTTCTAAAAGTCAGCTGAGCATCCATTCGCAATGCCCCCCTGGCCTGTTCCCCAGGGGTATAATCTTCTCCCCAGCAGAGCTGCAGCAGCGTGCCCAGGGGCAGGGTGATTCCTCAGGAAGCTTTCCCTGGGTGGGACTCGGGCTGCGCCCCCCGAGGTGCTGCGGGCAGAGCAGCATTGGGGGGGTCCCCCTGTTTTTGGGGAGGAGAGGGCGTGGGGCTCCTCGGGCCGCGTGCCGGCAGAGGGAGCCATGCATCCTCCGTTCCTATGCGCAGCCTGACACGCCAATTAACGAATTAATTTGAAAGGTGCTCTGAGAGATGAGATTAGAAGCAGGATCCTCCAGTGGGCAATGGCTGAGGTAGGCTCGCCGGAGGCTGAGAAGCGACCACACCCTTCCCAAATGTCTCTTTGTTGCTGCCTGAGTTTGGATCAGGCAAACCCTCAGGTGGGTTTGATCTGACCGGGTTCTGGGCAGCTGTGCTGGGCACAGAGAGCTCTGAGCAGCTGCAGCTGGTGTCGGTGCTGTGGGCAAAGCACTCAGCAACCAGGGCTGCAGTGACTGCTGCTGACCCTCACCCAGAGCTTGGTGATGGCTTAGCTGGGGCAGGAGGAGCTTGTGGGTCAGGGCTGTGGAGTCTGACACTGTGAGACCTGCCTTGTCCTGCGTGCTGTGCTGGCAGCTGCTGCTGCTTCCTTCCTTGCTACTGCCATGCGATGGAGGTATGAATTGCATGCACTGGGCCATTCCTGGGTGGAGAAGCAACCACAGGTGAGTATTTCCAGGCTTTGGAAAAGCTGTTGGCATTTTTGTGCAATGGAGGACTCGTGTCTGGAACCACTGGGTTAGGCTACACCTGGGTGCCCACACACTTCTATGAGTTACAGATGGGCGGTTGGTGCTGCTCTGGGAGGTGACCCCATCTGGATGAGCTGGTGGTTCTGGGCTGCTTGGTGACAGACGTGAGCTCACACCACGGCACTGAGAGGCTCAAAGGACTGCGTAAGCACTGTGGTGGCTTCTCACTGTGCTGGGGCTGCTGCTTTCTGGTTAATGGGCTGGGAAAAGGATTGATTTGTCTTCCTCCACTCTGGCTATGCATGCGGCCAGCGGTGATGCTGCCATGTGTTTTGGGACTCCTAAACACTTCTTACTGCATGCCTCTTTGGAGTGCCTGCGCTGTGGGAAGTTGCTTGGTGCCTTTTGTCACAGAGCCCTTGTTGACCTGGTTAGCACAGTGGGACACTTTGCCTGTGCTCTGTGGGTTTGATGGCAGAAGCATGTCTGGGACTGCCTGTGATGCTGCCAATCACATATCTGTTTTGATAAGACAGGGAGAAACTGAGTGCCAAAAAACAAGCCTCAGAGCAGGGCAGTGAGCTACCTCAGCTGTTGCAAATTAGCCTCGGTTTATTGCTGTGGTTGAGCTGGACAGGCAGGATCTGACCTGTGACTGCTCTCAGTCTGCTGAATGTCCCTCTTTGGTTCCTGGGTACAGACTTCAGTCCAGCTCGATGCTGCTGGGAAGGCCTTTTCTGAGCCTTTTGCTGTCCAAGAACCAGAAAATCTGCAGCTGGGTCTGTATTGCTCCTGCCAAGCGCTGTCCTGGTTGTGAAAAGCTGTCTGCTGCAAAATAGCAATGAGAGGGAGGGGCTGTGAAGCAGCAGGCTGGAAGGGCCTTGCTTTGAAGCACAGCTGAGCTGGGCTCAGGGCTGGGAGCACGCTGCCTGGTCCTGGCTGCCATAAGGCAGCACGTGCATTTCCCTTGTGAGCACTCAAAGGATGGCACTGAGACTCATCTCTATCTTTTTTTTTTTCCTATCTGCTCCATCGCTGTGCTATCTGGTGCCTCCCAAGTATATTTAGAAATAGTAATGCCAGCTTTTCTTTCTCCTTTTGCATCTGGTGGGTGAGGTGTGTGTGAGGTCTACCTGTGCACCAAGACCAGCAGCTGTCTCCTGAGCGTTTGGTGTACCTGCCATGGGCTGAGGCCTGGGCAGACCCAGCGCCTGTGTCTGGTTCACTCTCAGCACTACTCAAGGCAGCTGGGATTGGTTATTCTGGTTTTGAATCACATTATGTATTCAGGTGTGAGTTTTGGTGTCAGTTCACCATGAGACTGTGATAGGTTTTGGGCAGGAGGTGGGTACAGCTCCATGTGCACCATGGGGGAGAATGGTTTTTTGGCTGCACGCTGCTCTGCTTTGTGTTCCCAAGCTCTGCTGAGGCTGCTGCTAACCCAGCAACCTGGGAAGGTGATTATTTGGAGGGTAGGAAGCAAAGAAGCACATCTGCCTGTGTGGTATTGCTCCTGGTTGGCTTCAGTCACATTTACAGAGCTCAGTGTTCACCTCTTTCAGTGTTAGGATTGATGGGGGTTTGGAGATTACTGTTCTCCTGTACGTGAAGGAGACGTGCACGGCTGGAGTGGGGCATATCATACTTTTGGCTGGGAGAGAGTTAATTCTCTTTGTAGAGTCTTCTCTGATGCTGTGCTTTGGATTTTTGATGAAAATGATGGCGATAACACTGATGTTTTCAGTTGTTGCAGACTGATGCTTATGCCGAGTCAAGGACTTTTCTGCTTCTCGCACAGCCCTGCTGGTGAGGGGCTGAGGGAGCACGTGGGGATTCCAGTCCTTTGGCACTGGGATGCTGGGCTCTGGGTGTCCCTATCCCTGTTTAGGCACGTGTGAGGGGCTCTGGGGCTTTGTGCATGAATTCTGACATGATCATCATGAAAAAAAGCTAGAGAACTGTGGAGAAGGAGGAGGAAGTGAAGCAGCCCAGGGAATAAGGGGAGAAGGAGCAAAGGTCTGCGATGTAATGATAAAGACAGCAGGAAGCGAAGACGCAGCGTGTGAGGATGACAAAGCTGGGGAGAGCCGTGTTTGCATGTGGGCAGTGGGAAGTGTCTGTGTGCTGCCAGTTCTCCCCATTTCCAGCATGGAGCTCTGGGGGGGGATGGTGGGGGTGGGCTGGGGTTCAGGCGCCGCTATGAGCGCTCGGAGCGTGACAGCTTTGGTTTGGCTGTGAGGATTGTCATGCCATGGGATGGCTGTGAGGGTCTGTGCTGGATGGAGTGAAGTGGGTCACAGCATCCTATGTGTGCAAGGGGCAGCGCTGCAAACCCACAGAGGGTCTGAAGGGCTCAGGGCTGTGCAGGACTGCACCTGCCTGCGTGGGTTTCCGTGCCCCCTCCTGCGTGCGTTACATGCTCACGTGTTCCAACACGATCCTGCTTGCTCACGTGTATGCATATCTCTCCTTGGCTCTATTCTTTCACATGCACTTTGTCCATTTGCTTTTCTGTCTTCCCCGTTGCTACTGTAATCTCTCTCTCTGTCTCCCTTTGTTGCCTGGGCTGCTTTGTTGCCTTTCACCTCACCATGTCCCTCTTTATTTCTTTTGATAATAATAACATTAGAACGTACATGCAAGGCCTCAAGGTCCCTGCTTTGTGCAGATACATCAGGAAAGACCCTTCAAAGCTTGCGTGTTGGAGAGAGCAGACTCCCACAGTCTCCCTGTTGCCAGGACTGGCGGAGGCAAAGGGCTCAGTAGTGACATGCGACCTGTGCAAAGCCCTGCGTGTGTCCCGTGTCCATCCTGGGATGTTGGAAGGGAAGATGTGTCTCCTGTTTGATGGAGTTCAGCACCAAAGCCCTGAACCTCTAGGCCTGATTGATGGATTGGCCAATTCATCTCCTTTCATTACTTGTATTGAGCCCAGCGCTTGTCCCCAGAGCTCCCAGTCTGCCCCATCCTCAGCGTGACATTGAATTGGTAGTAACACAGAACTGAAGCTACCTGCGGATGCCATTCGAACGCGCTGAGCTTTCAGAAATGTTCTCCTTTCCAACTGCACTTTGCACGTTGGGCCTCTGCTGAGAGCTGACGAACATCAGTGGGATGCTGAAGGAGGAAAGCAGAGCTCCCAGTGACACGCTGTGCTCGCAGTGCCTGCTGCCCTCCTGTGCTGGCGGCCCTGTGTGACTGCTGGGTGCTGGGCCACAACCTGCAAGCACAGCGCTGGAGATGGGGGAGGAGGAATCCAGTTTTTATTTTTCACCTGACAAAGTGGTCAGAGTTCCTTGTGGAGGGAAAGTGGGTACTGTCTCCAGCTTGCCAAATCATATCCAGCAAGCCAAGGTATTCTTTTTGATTTGTCAGAGAGATGTGGCTCCGCCGTGGCAGTCCATCGTGATGCGTCAGTGATTCAGGCTTGAACTAGGAAAGGATTCTGAAGTCAGAAAACAGATTTAACACTCTTTCAGCCCTCTGAGAAATGTGTACTCTGTCTGTAATGGTCTCTTTCAGCTTTGTTCAGCCACGCTTCGCGGTTTTCAGGTGCTTCCTTCCATTCTGGCTATGACAGAGGAGCCTTTTGCTGTGCCTGTGTCAGTTCTCGTGTCCTGAACCTCCTTGCTGACACCTGGATCTGGGGAAGAGCAAGCAGTAGGCAGTAAAACCAAGAGCCCTCACCTGGCCCTGGGGTTTGTGGTTATCTGCAAAGGTTGCTGAAGCTGCAGGTCGCCTTGGCAGATATGCTTACCTTCCACTTTCTCCAGGAGAAATTCTGCTCCCGGAACAGGTGGCCGAGGTCCCCCTTGGTGAGATCTCATCCTGGGCTCAGCACCCCAGGAGCAGGGCACGGCGGTGATTTGCCTTCCTCCAGTTGCTGACATTAGATCTGCCCATGGCAATTGGAGCTCCCATCTGCTCTGGGCTGCTGTGCACCTGCCTGCAGCTGTCAGAACAATTCCTCATTGCCAGAGGTGGAGGGAGGAGAGCGTTCCCTCCCTGAACAAGGCATGCTAGTGAAAAATACTGGATCTGGCCAGGTGAAGCTTTTGAGAAGCACCTGTAAGTACCAGCAGGGCTGTTTTGGGTGGCTGCTTCTCCGTGGGTCTGTGTACCTTTGGTCTTGGCCAGGAGCTGAATGCAAGGAGTGGTGTGATGGGCATCATTCTGTCTGGGGGAACGTATGAGAAGCGTGGCAGGGCAGGTGAAAGCTGTGTCTGTCCACCAGCACAAGGCATGCTCCCTGGGCAGGTGGTCTGGGAATGGAGTGGGCTCTTGTGATCTGTTGTGGGGCTTGCCTGTGTGCAGTATCTGCCTTTGCTTATGGGGAAGTGAAGAGGAGCGCTTCTCCCCCTGTGCACGCACGGGATGGCAGTGGGGCTGGTGTACCTGCCTTCAAACCGTCCTCTTGCTCCCGCTCTGCAAAGCCTCCTCCTATTGCTAGTTAATATTAGTATTCAGTTTGTGGAATGGGCTATGCAATTAACACAAAGGTACAGTCATTCATTCCGACTGGAGGACTCATGGGATCAGATGTACTGGGGATAGGAAGCGGAGGCTTTCTGCTGGGAAAGAATGTCACAGCACAGCGGACACAGAAATGAAAAGCTATTAATAATGATCCCGGAACTTCACTTCCATCAGCTGTTTATTTAAAGGTGCTCCGTATTCAAAGCCTCCTGATTTATGTGGGCAATAACACTCACAGTCCTGGGATCACTTTTTTAAGCAAGGCTAATGGGGTGAAACCATCATACTGCGACAGTAGAGATCAAGCTGGGAAAATGATACTGGAGAGAAAAATAAACTATTGCCTAGATTATCCAGGAGCTACGCCGGGCTGGGAGTCGGTGTGAGCTCCCTGCTCTTCCAGCATTTATTAAGGCTTTTACTTCTTCTTTTTTTCTTCTTGTTCTTTGTGAACAGAATTTATTGGGCATGGAAAGATATAAAAATTTGATTCTGTCAGACAAGATGCCAAAAGCTTCTGATTTTGCATGAGTATGAATTTTTTTTGGTCTGTGATAGGACTGTGTTACTTCCCTGATTCAGCCCCATATCTGAGGGACCCGTCCCCTCCAAGGAAAGGGCTTTCTGCCCTTTCTGCTCGTTGCTTGACTTATGCTTGGACAGCAGTGTTTCTGGGGCACCTCTGCCTACAGCTGTGTGCCTGCAGGGTGGAGATGAGAGGTGTGGTGGTGGCTCAACCCTGCTGTGCTCCTTCTGGAGAAGCCAGCTTTCAGGTAGAGTTCTGCAGTCCTGATGGCTGAGAAGTTCTTCCCAAGGAGGTGACTCAGCCACCAGGGATTCCTGCCAATTCTGGATTTTTCTGAGCAATGCCGCATCGTAACAAAACGTATTTTCTTCCCCTTTGAGGAGTGAGGCTGCACGAGGTTCCCAAACTGGTGTGGTGCTGAGATTCCTTTTCCCTCTGTGGTTGCTCAGTGGTTTCTGGAGAACAGAAAGGTTTGGGCCCGAGCCCCTTCCCCATACCAACATACCCTGTCCTGAGGTGGTACAGCCCAGGTAGCAATGTGATGGTGATGGCACCAGTCTGGTGCATCACACGGATGGACATTCCAGGGGCAGCCTGGGAGGCTGAGCGGTGCAGCTGCAAAGCAGTGGATTTTGGCAGGTTTATTGTTGCAGAAATAATGTTCTTATCTGTTATACTATCTCGCTTCTAATTCTTATTTAATGAGCTCCTCTGAAAATAAGAAAAGCATTGGAACAGTTTTCTTAAGTGTGAAAGATCAGGCTGAAATTGGCGTTAAAGAGACTAATTACTCTCATTCTTCCATCTTCCTGACAGCTGTTTACTGCTGCAGAGCTTGTCCTGAGGTGCTGAGGAAGTCACTTGCATCTTCACAGGCTGCTTTCGGCCTGAGGTGCCAGCAACAAAGTCAGTGCCTGCTTCTGATCTGGGCTGCATGCAGCTGATCATCCTATTACATGGGCGGAAAGCACTGTCAAAGCTGCAGGCGTGAGCCCTGTGGTGCGACTCCCCCAAGTCTTGTCCTGCTTTTTGCTGCTCTCTTTTTCTCCCTTATGTCCTCCTGGCTTCAATCTGTGTGACCCTGTGCTGCCTTTGGTCTCACCATCTCGAAATGGCACCGTTTTGGATTGAGAGGAGACTTCTCTGGTGCCGTGTGTGCTGGAAGGAGGTGACGTGCATCTTACCATAGGACAGAAAGGTTTCCAGGGACAAAATTGCCAAGAGCATCAAAGAGAATCATAGAATGTTTTGAGTTGGAACAGACACTAAAAGGCCATGTAGTCCATCCCCAGGCAGGGAGCAGGGACACCCACAGCTCCATCAGTGCTCAGAGCCCCCCAGCCCAACCTGAGTGCCTGCAGGGATGGGCACCCACCTCA
>JAOWBP010004554.1:9902857-9914296 GCA_028571105.1 Tragopan temminckii
CTTTACCGAGTGAACGAACTGTAGTAGTCACTTACTTCTGTCCTCTTATTACACGGAAGCAATGAAAAATTGTCCCTCTCTGCAGTCCAGTTAAGGGCTCCCAGGCGCTGTGTGATGCTCTCTGCATGGCAGTGCAGCTCGGCCCCGGTGTGTGTCGGGGTGATGACCCTACAGACGTGGAGCCAAGCATTTGGCACTGGTCACAGCCCACATGGATGCAGCATCGGGATGTACAGGGCTGGGGGATCCCAGACCCTGTTTGGCACACGTCTGCCTGGTTCCATGTGGGGTGCTGTGGTCACACCAGTGCAGTGCCACCAGCAGCCCCAGCCCCCCCAGTCTTCCATCCCCAGGCCCACATGGCTCAGCCACACATTGAGGATGCACCGGTGGAGTCTCTATGTTGGGTCTCTATGGGGCAAAGCAGCCCCATGGCCAGGCAGAGGAGAGGTGAGGGGTCTGAGGGAACCCGCAGGCTGTCTTGCCTTGTGCTGGATGGGATCTGGCTGCTGCCGGCAGCAAGCTCCCATGCACTGCGTGGGTGTGAGGAAGTGATAACATCATCATCATCATAACAAATGCAGCTGTGCAGCTCCATTCTGTGCTTATTGGCTTTCTTCTGTTTATCTATAAATAATTGCGGGGACACAATAGACTTTTAAGACTGCCAAAGAGTTCGTCTCCCTCCAGGAACCGTATTGCCACGGTGCTGCCACCTTATCTGCTCGTAGAAAGATGAGGGTGGGAAAAATATTTACTGTCGGGGATATTTGTCATCTGCAAATTACCTCTGCCTACAGCCTGCAGCAGGAGCAGGGCTGACAGCTCCCAGCTGCACGGCAGAAACACGAGCACTGTGTTCTCCATGCAGCCCGAGTCCCACCCGAGCCCCCTCACGGGGCCAGCACTGTGCACACAGGTCCAACCCTAGCAGTGCACTCTGCCTGCTGCCCCCAGCCCCGATCCCATTGCATCCCACCCGTCTGCAGCGCAGCGCTTCCACGCAGCACTTATCACTGCAGTATCCAAGAACAGATCTAATTTATGTGACACCAATTGTTCAAGTATCACTAAATGCAGAACTAATGCATCTCTGTGTACAAACCTCCTAGCCCCTGACCATGAAATTATAACTCTGATGTGGAAGGAGCCAGCATGGGAGAGCCAGCTCTGGGCCGGTGCTGCCAGGATGCTGTCAGCTGCACAGAGGTGCCCACAGCCCCTCTCACTGCAGGAGAGCAGAGCCCTGCTGGCTGGGCAGTGCCAAACCTGGGTAGCATCAGCCCGGCGGTGCATGGACAGCATGTGGAGCTGCGTGCTCTGCAGGCAGCACAAGAGTTGTTTCTGGACTGTTCAGCAGCTAGCAAGGCTCTTGGCTTGGATGCGGACTGGTGCTGAGAAAGGCCATTTGTGGCATCTGAAACCTTACTGTGAAATTAAGCTATGCCTGGACACACACAGCTCACCATAGCAGCGGTTTGCATTTTGTAAATTGCTTTTTGCGTTAAATTAAAGGGATGGCTGATAGCCCTGTCGAGGCAGGGCCCTGCACCCCCGTGGCACACTGCAGCCCCCAGCATCCCTGGGGCAGCACCCCCAGCACTTCTACCTCTGCTGGGGGACGCAGCATGGGGCAAAGCTCTGCCTCCTCCGGGTACATCTGGACGTGCTGCTCGGATGGCCAAGGGCTCGCCCCGTTTCTGCTTCACTCAATGTTTTCATTAAAGACCCGGGTGATGGAATAGAGAAAGCTCTTATTAAATTTGCAGATGACACGAAGCTGGGAGGGACTACAAGTATCTTGGAGGACAGGATTAGAATTCAAAATGATCTTGACAAATTGGAGAAATGGACTGGAAAGAATAGGATGAAATTCAACAGGGAAGAGTGCAAGGTACTGCGCAGTGATGGGAACCGGCAGCAGAGCAACCAGCCTGGGGACAGCAGGGGGACTGTGAGGCACCCTGCCATCCCGGGGCCGTGCCCAGGGCCCCCCTGCTCCCTTCCCATCGCTCCAGCAATTAGAGCTCCCGCCAGCACCCTCCGCCTGTGCAAACACCCGAGACTCATTTAAATAAATTAAGAAGACATAATAAATCAAAGGGAAACGAGGGGCTGTGCCTGAGGGCAGGGGAGTCACTCGAGTTTAATTACATTGGCAAAGCTGCTGCAGCTGGCACGGCGCGTCCCATGCACGGCTCTGCATGGGGGGCAGGCAGGCACACACCCAGCACCCAGCACCCGGCACCCGGCCCAGCACAGAGCCCTGCAGCCACCCGGACATTGACGGCACATCCCTCACCGCTCAGCCACTCTCATTGGTGTCTTCGGAAAGAGCTCCACGTAGAGGCAGCAAATTTATGAGACTGGCGCTGAATCCCCCCGTCACATCAGAGGCCAATTCGTCTTCCCAGGGCTGAGGATGAAATTAAATTATTGTAAAATAAATCTGTAAAAATGATGAAAAGAGCATCGCCCGGCAGCCGGGGCGGGACGTGGGAACACACGCACGGCCGTGACGGATGGGGCTCACCGGGTGATAAAGTGCCCGGGACCCGGCAGCTCAGGGATTTCTGCTGTAATCTCACTAAAGAGATGTTGTTTACAGGAAAAAAGGTATTTTGGGGGAGGAAATTGCATTTCAAGGTTAAAGGGAAAAAAAATGGAGCGAGTCTCCCAAGGAGCCCACTTATGTGCAAGACGGGGGCAGAGACAGACGAGCACGTGGGTGCCAGGCAGTGGGGCGTGGGCTGCACCTTGCACACACACGTGCAAAGGGCCAAGGGCATGCGAGCTGGGACTTGCTGCTTCCCAGTTTCAGCCTCATCCTACAAGAAAGATGTGGGACAGATTATTTTTTGCTGGTACAACTGGAAAAAAAAAAAGATTTCATATTACTCTGCATTGGCTGGCCACTTAACAATAGGCCATTAGCACGGCTCAGCATGGGGAAGGGATTTATTTAGGACACACGGTCGCAAAGACAAGCCGGCACCAGGTGCTTAATAGTGTTTTGGAGGTATCAGAGTGTTGCAGCGCTCAGAAAATGCAGCTGTAGGGAGTTCAGAGACTTTATTCTTCACTCCCGCAAAATCCCACAATACCAGCAGAGATTTCTCAGCTCTGCCCTAAGCACAAAAGCAGCGTGGAGAAAGCAGCAGCTTTTTGGGGACGAAGCGCCAACCTGTTCCTGGCCACAGCGTGTCCCATCCACCCAGCACTGCCCTACTGCTCGCAGACCCCACAGGTCCTGGTTGTCCCAGCACCACTCTCACCCCTCTCCAGGGCTCCTCGAGGCAGCCGGCTCCTGGTGCTCCCCATCCCATTGAGGCCAGGCTGATGGATGGGAGCAGAGCCAGGGGAACGCGCTGCGGGGCAGCAGCAGGATGTGGGACTGTAGGGCGGAGGGCAGCAGGATGGTGTCTGCAGGATGGGGGGAGGTTGGGATAGGGTCTGCAGGGTTGGGGCAGCAGGATGGGGAGCAATGGGATGGATTCTGCAGGATGGGAGGCAGGGCACAGTGCAGTGAGGGACAGTGGGATGGGGGCACCGGAACGGGGGGCAGTGGGACAGGGCGCACAGGGCAGAGAGCAGCGGGATGGGGGCTGTGGGATGGGGGCTGTGGGATGGGGGCTGCAGATTTTTCAGGCTGGGAGTGGTGCTGGCGGCCATCCTGTGCAGCTGCAAGGCTGCAGTGTGCCGAGGTGGAAGTAAAGAGTTACTGAACGAGCAGACATTCAATAATTCATGGTCACTGAACTGCAACAGGAACAACGACAAATAATAATACAGGAAAATGGGGAAAAAACGTGAAATCGTTAGGCCAATGGTTCAAGCATGAAGAGAGCGTGTCTGGGCTGTGGGGCGCAGTCACGCCACGTGGGGATGGAGGGGTCAGCACCAGCAGTCCCATGGCACCCTATGGGCCAGACACCCCATGGAGCTGTGCCTGCTGCACCATGGGCTCTGCCTGCAGTGCTGTGCAGCCCCCAGCACCCTCCAAGCCCGGTCAACATACAGGGAACTTGTTCACGTCTCCAGGAGGCACGGAAGGCGGTGCTGCTCTCCCTAATTTTAATTAGCAATGCTTACCACGGGAGTTGGCAAACATGGTTTAATTAGAACAGCCGGGCTCCCTCCACGTGCTGTACCCTCCCCAGGGTCAAGGGCAGAGCAGAACAAGAGATACAGGAGCTGGGGAGACTGGTACTGAGCTCTGCTCCACAGCTGTGGCTCCACACAGTGCATGATGGCCCCACGCCCTGCACAAAGCCTCTCCCTGGGCTGGGGCTGGGGTATACGCCCAGGTATAGCGACTCAGCCTGTGGCCAGCAGGCACTGAGCAGGGAAATTTAATCTGCAGCTACAAGAAAGGCCGTAGAGTTTCTAGATGCATGAGCCTGCTTCTTCTGTCAAGAAGAAAAATAGGAGAGGGGCGTAGGGAATTAGACGAAAGCCATGAAGCAGAGTGGGAGGGTGGAAGGGAGTCAGTAGAGCAGAGGTTTGAGCGCTTCAGGTGGGGCAGGGCAACCCCGCCTGGGATCCAGACCCCTCTGCTGCTAACCCTGACCCTCACCCTCACCCTGAGCCTCACCCAGCACCTGAGCTGCACACCCACGTGCTGCAGAGATGGAGCTGCTCACGCCAAGCCGGGTTCAGCGGTTTGGTGACAGGTTTACAAATCACCACCGCCGTGTGAAGAGGGAGCTTGGCTGCCTCGGCATTCATCCCCGCGCTAATTACTGCCTCCCCGAGGAACCCGATCCATCTTGCTGTAATTGACAAAAGGCAATTAAAAAGCAGTTGTGAATAAAGGGGGACATCTCTGGAGGGACAGGAAGGGGAGATTTAGGTGCGCCGCTTCTCGGCACTTGGCCACGCTCCAGCACCGCGGATGGGAGCGAGCCGCCCCGTCCCACGCTGTGCCCGACGCCCCGCAGGAGCCCAGCCCGGACACGGCCCCGCACCCCCGGGAGCCCCCGGCATCGCTCCCCGCCGGGATCCTCAGGGATACGGGGAGAGGAGGGCAGAGCCACCCCGGGAGCAGCGCAGCGCGCGGCCTTGCGGGAGACAAAGGGCAATCAGCAGAGAGTGGCGCGGAGCTGGGCGTGAAGAGCCGCTGATTGAGGAAGAGCCGCGTCAGTGCCTCTTGTGCGAGCATCTCCTGATTGCGCGGAGCAGCAGGTGCGGAGCTGCCGGCTCACCTGCCGAGCGCGGGGCTGCGCACGGGGATGCGCGGGCACTGCGTGCGGCGCGGCTCGGCCCGGCTGCCGCTCGTTCTCAACGCACGTGGGATCCCCCGGCCGCGTCCCGGGGCGGTGCTGGGGGTCCGTGGGTCCCCGCTTTGGGGTTGCGGTGCGTGGCTCGGGCGGGGCCGTCCCGCTCTCCTGCGGCGGCAGATGGCACGATGTGCTGATGCCGGGATGTTCTCCGCCATCTGTTGGGTCTAATTGACTTCCTGCAGAAGTTCTTTATTTAAAAAAAAAAAAAAAAAAAAAAAAAAATTAAACCAGTCGCAAGAACGAAATTGTTAATTAAAAGGCCTTTTGATTAGCTAGACAAATATTTACCAATTATGACTGACCCCGACCACTGCGTTGTTATTTTTTTTTTTGTCCACAAACTCCACCATCAGCAGTTATCTCCACAATTAGGTTCGTGCTGATGATCCCCTGCATAACCCTTCCCCTGCAGTGTCCCTGCAGGCCCTGGGAGCTCTGGGCAATGCACGGCTCCCACCAGTGCTCAGAGCCACCCCAGCACATCCCTGCTCCCCCACTGAGCAAACCAGTGCTGTGCAGCCTGCAGTCCCAGCAAGGTGCAGCTTTCAGCCCACAGGCTGCGTTCCAGAGAGAGCACATGGGCAGGGGCTGAATCGTCCTGGAGCAGTGCTTGCCTTTGGGGTCAGCCCTCCCTGAGCCTCCACCCACCCCATGCTCCTGGTGAGGGGGTACTCTCCACACTGCTCCCAGCCCTCCACAGCAGCAGTGCCCATCCATACACACAGCCCTTCCATACCTGCAGGTCCCAGGGGCAGCCCGGCCCCATTCATATCCCTGTGGGACTGCAGCCCCAACCCCACAATGGAGGTTTGAAGTCTGACACAAAGCAGAACCGAGGAGGGACGTGGGGTGCAGAGCCAGGCAGGCACTCCCAGAGTGGGTTGTCGATTTTAATGTGGTAAGAAATTGATGGATGATTCTGAGCGAGCGAATGTTCAGTGTAAATTACCCATGTTAGGCTCCAATCCGTGGCTAATTCATTAGACACACATTTCTACACAAAAATAAAAAGCCTTCTGCATGCATTGTTCACCAAATGCACAGAAAGAAAAGACGTGGGGAGGCGAGGCCGGCTCCTGACCCGCTCCTGTGCTTCATTCCCAGCATCCCTGCTCCTGCAGGCAGCACTCAGTCCGTGTGCAGCCATGGGGCCCTGCTCCTGTTAGGGTGCAGGAAGAGGAGCCCTGTGCTCCACACCTGGCAGCCAGGATGTTGCAACAGCACATCCCCACCATCCCACCATCCCACGACACAGCGCTGTTTGGAGCTGTATGAATGGAGTGGGAAAGCAAACCGTGATTGAAGTAATGATGGTGCTGAATAGAGATGATTCCGTGCTGAAGGGCAATGTGGATCTTTAAAAAGTGAATAAAGATGGAGAAGAACAGAGTGACTGCTCTTTAAAAATACAGAGATCAGCGAGCGAGGATTCACTTTTTTAATAAGAAGTGGAGGTATCTCAGGGGAGGAGCGCATCCACGTCCCCAGCGCCGGAGCTGCACAGCTCCTCACACACAGCACCGGCACTGCCTGCCTTATTGCCATGGCTACTGCGCTCCGCTTCTATGGAAAACTAAATATTGAACAAAGAGTGGTGCGTGGGGGATCCCACACCGCCCTGCAGGCAGCCCACGGCCCCACAGCAATGGGACCCACAGACAGGTGACAGCAAGGCTCAGAGCGGCCACACCGGGGTGATAGGGTTGGGGAGATCCATTTTTGGGCAGCTGGGACCCCGCTGCTCTCCCATCCTCGCTGTGCATTTTGATTCGCCCCTCTAAACGTTCCAATACTGTAAAAGATCCATCAGAAACCTTCCACTCCAGAGGGATATATATTATCTAAATTTGATAAGACAACTTAATTTCTCTCCGTGTCTGTTACTGGCGATAAAACTGGGAGACTTTTATGACCCGGAGTCCTCTGTAAGATTGTCAGGAACTTATTATACAAGGTATAACTGGATTTCTCTCCACAGATGGCTCGCAGCCATGAGCTGTAACGCAATTCTGCAGCACATTTGGTGGAATAAATGCAAAGAGCTTGTTACAGTGAGTTAGATAAGAGAGACGGGAACACAGCTCTTGCAGGCTAATTCGGAATCTGATCTGCCTTTTCCCTTGCTGTGAAGGACAACTTGGGAAAGTGCATTTCATGCCGAGGAAGGAGCCAAGCACTTCCCAGGACCAGCAGCCAATGCGGCACAGGAGAGGGAGAGCCATCGCTGCGGTGTTGGTGTGAGGCCACAATTCCTGGCACAAAGGTTCCATGGCACAGCAATTCCATGGCACAGCGGTTCCATGGCACAGTGCTTTTATGGCACAGTTGTTTTATGGCACAGCAGTTCCATGGCACAGCTGTTATATGGCACAGAGGTTCTGGGCACAGCAGTCCCATGGTACAGTGGTTTCTGACTCAGCAGTTCCATGGCACAGCCATTCTATGGCACAGCAGTTCCGTGACACAGCAGCTCCTGACACAGCCGTTCCATGACACAGTGGTTCCCTGGCACTGCAGCCCCATATGGTGCAGGAGGACATCGGGCCCCTCCCCGAATCGCTGCAGCGTTGCTCATCCTTCACCATTATCACACGACCCATCCAGGCTCTGACCAGATAAAGACAGGTGATTTTTTATTTACTGATTTTTTTATTCCAGCATCCCGTGGGCAGGGTGCCACGCGGCGTGCTCATTTATCTCCATTTGCTCCCTCCCACCTCCCTTCCCTAATTCCTCAGCAGAGCTGTGGAGGTGAGAGCCTTATCTGTGCCATTCTCCTGCACGCAGAGAGCAGACTCAGCATCTCCTCGTAGGGCCCACCGTGGGGCTATTGGCTGCCAGGGCAGTGGCCACAGGGGCTGGGGATGGTGTTGGTCCTCATGCAGACCATGCAGTTCCATCCATGCAGCTTATTGCTCCCGTGGGAATGGGAGCCTCGCTCCGACCCAAGCTGGCAGCACTGTGTGACCACATTAATTCTGGGCGAAATGCGTCGTTACATGCGTCAGGTTTTGTGATGGAACATGTTTAAAATTCAATAGAAAGAAAGATTAAAAAATAAGTTTCTTATCTAAAGGAGCCATAGAGCCAGTGAGGAAATTATGAATGTCTCGTTGTCCAAGGTTAAAGAGTGAGAGCTGAGGCATGAAAAGGCAGGAGATAAGATGAAATGTTTTCTGTTCAAATGAATGGGCTCCACTCTGCTCCGTAATAAATGATCAGTGTCAATATGACAAATTAATTCTGCATTGAGCTCCATTCAGCGGGGAGGGGCCGGTGGGAGCGGCTGAGCCCCATTTGCAGCCTCCAGCGGCCTCTCAGCACAACGGGGCCAAGTGGAGATGTGCAGTGTGATGTATGGGAGTAGCCCCCACCCCCAGACCCCCACAACCTGCCCTCAGTGGCTGCACGGCAGGAGCCCACTGGCACCCCGTGCCCCATTGCTCCTCCATCCCAGTGTGCTGCAGGGAGAGTGTGGGGAACCCAAGGACGAGGATGACACACGCAGGGCTGGCAGCTGCGCTCCTGCAGCAGAGCTGTGCCAGCACGAGGAGCTGCTGGCAGAGCCGCCAGGTGACCCTGCGGAGGAGATCGGACCTTTGAAAGGAGACAGTGACAAATGATGCTCCGCTCCTGCTTGCCGAGGCACAGCGGGAAGGGGCAGTGAGCTGCTGCCAGGAACTGCAGCTGAAGGTCACCGGGAGCCCAGCAGTGTGAGAGGACCCCAAGAAGTGGCACGGCCCCCAGCAGCCACCAAGCCCAAGGCTGTCCCTGCAGCGCCAAGGACGCAGCCATGCACTGGAAGCCATGAGGAGCTGATCCCACTGCGGTGCCAAGCTGCACCCAGATGCATTTTGAGGTCAGCTGCTGCATTGCCGGTGCCCCCCAGGCTGTGTGCCCACTCCTGGCAGAGCTAACAGCATTCCTCATCTTATTCTGAGAACTCTGAGCTCACACCAGGGCCAGAATGGAAGCAGTATCTCAACAGCTGAGATTAAAACAAGAAAATGAGTGTAGAAACAATGTTTGTTAAAGGGAAATTGCTAACATAATCCTCAAAGGATTTTTCCTTTTGACTTAAAAAAAAAAAAAAAAAAAATCTAATATCTTCATTTCCATACCTTTTTAAAGCTAATTTGTGGAAAATTAAAATGGTGAGCCCACAAAGGCTGTGGTTTAATTGAATCTTGCATCAGCCCTTGGTGAGCAGTCTCTCTTGGATTCCTTGATTAGTTCCCTCCATTAAATCATTTTTGCATCGTTTAGCTGAGATACTGTCTTCTGGCGGGCCTGGGACTCGGGGACCTGGAGAACTCCATCTCCATCTGAGCAGATGTAGAGCGACGTGCCGCGCTCTGGAGAGCCACCGCGGTTGGACTCGCGTGCTGCTGGGACTCACCCTGGTGCCCGCCGGCTGCAGGAGCGGATCCGCGTAGAGCAGCAGAGCTGCACGGCCAGGGGAGGGCACGGGGCACTGCAGGGACACAGCCTCATCGGGAGCCCCTCTCCTCACCCCACACACAGCAGCCGGGCCGCAGCGCGTGGAGCCGTGCAGATCTCAGCGCTGCTCCTCCGGCTGAGCATCCTTCTGTGAGCGCCGATAAATCACACCCAGCGGGAACGGCTCGTAACTTAGTGGGAGAACATTTACAGCATCCCTGTCCTGCGGCACTCCAACCCCGCGGGGACAGCGGCACTAAATCTCACTGAAGGCAGCACGGACCCTGCAGCGCCGTGTGCTCCTCCCGGCCCCAGCGCTGCCCGCAGCCCCCTGCCTGCCCCGGTGGCCCTGACGGGCTATCATGTCCTGTAGATTAAAACAGATTTATATAAAGTCCTTTTCACCCCATTAGATTACTCTGGATTAACCTTGATCTCAGTAATAGATGCTATAAATGTAAGTCCCGCTCAGGGGGATTTTATCCATATGTTCTTGGAAGGCAGAAAGTAGATAAATTCTTAGAGAAGGTCTTACGGAGCGATTAGGAAGATTTAACCTCTTCGGAGCCAGCCAGAGCCGCCTGCCCCATCCAGCATCGCCCTGCAGCTCAGCTCCTGGCGCTGCCTCGGGGTGCCCAGCTCTGCTGTAAGGCTGTGGGTTTGCACCACAGCTGCTCCTTCTGAGCGCTTCAGGACTTGGAGTGCCCAGGAGGAGGATTACCATCAGCACCTCGCACTTCCAGCAAGCCCTGCAGAGCCAGGAGGCTGCCGCTGCCCTTGATTTATAGCTCTGGTTTTCATGAGATCGTCATGCTTTTTCCAAAAGGCTGTTGGGCAGAGCAAATTGCAGCTCCTTCGGTGTTTGAAAGCTGGGAAAGGGTTTTGATGCAATGAGTGATGAAGGCAGGGTGAGGAAATTCAAGCGGTCGCATTTGAGGGAGGAGGCTTTATCCCTGCACTGCCCCAGCTCATCACTGCGTGGCACCAGGCACACCAAAGCTGTGCTCGGGGGGGCTGTGCCCAGAAGGAATGGCAGCAGCCAATATTGATCCTCCACCCCCTTCTGCTGCTGTTAAATTGCTCCGAGTGTGGGCTGGAACTGGTTGGGAGCAGTCTGCCTGCCCCAGCACATCGCTGCAGTACTTGCAGGAGGCAGCGTGTGCCATCGGGTCCTCCTCAGCTCCAGGGCGAAGAGACTGTGACTGCTCCCACGCAGCACTCAGCGGGGCTGGGGCTGCTGCCAGCAGCTCTGGAAGGAGAATCTCTCTGACAACCTGCTCCTCGCTGGCCCCGAGCAGCCCCACCGACTGCACAGCACCGCAGTAATGCCGACTGCTGCATAATGCTGCTGCCACCACGAATTTGCAGAGCAGCTGCGGGTGGATGGCACAGCTTCAAAGGCTCTGCATGCAGACTGCACCGTGCTGCACGGGTCCCATGCCCCAGCTCTGGATTTCTCCTTGGGACGGGGCTGCCACAGCGGCATTGCTGGGCTTGGGTGTGCCAAGCTGCTGCGTGGTGCTGCGAGAGTCCCCTGTGTCCCAAAGGCACGCTGGGATGGATGGTGACCATGAAACTGGGCAGCACGGGGGCTGCATTGGGGCTGTACCAAGGGGCAGGCCGGGCCTCTCACTGGCCTTGTGCCTGCACAGCTGAGGAGCACGGAGAGCCCCATCCCCGCATCCCGAGCTGTGCTGTCCCCAGCCACCCCCTCGGG
>JAOWBP010004554.1:10000767-10010829 GCA_028571105.1 Tragopan temminckii
GCTGCGGGAGCTGCTGTCCGAGCTCTGCTCCTGCCTGCCCGCCCCGCGCGGGGCCCCGGCGCCGGCCGAGGAGCTGCAGCTGGCCGCGCTGCGGGCGCTGCTGGCCCTGCTGCGTTCCGCCCGGAGGGATGCCGTCGCCGCTCTGTACCGGCCCGCCTGCCTCCCGCTGCTCGGCTTCGCCGTGTCTTTGCTCCTGGGTGTGGCGGAGCGGGAGAGGGCGAAGCAAATCAAGCTGGCCGCTTTGGAGTGCCTGCGGGCCCTCCTGCTGCAGTGCGAGTGCCGGGAGCACCGCTGGCTACGCCGGGAGCGGGCGCAGCCGTGCGGGGATTTGTTTGCTTCTTTTCTGCCCGGCGTTTCGCTCGCGCTGTCTCGGATTATTGCCGGAGACGTCAAACAAGGGCACGGAACCACCGTTTCTGCCATCAGACTCTTTTATCAGGTCGTTGGCTTGGTAATGGCTGATGAGCAGCTAGCCAGAGTCCCGAAGCAGAAGGAAAAGCCGTCGGTAGAACCAAGTAGGATAGCGGAACTCATTGTCCATAGAGGGCCTGAGTGGAGCAAAAGTACCTCGGAAAAACTCTCCCTCCTCCTTCGTAAAATCGTCGAAATTTCTTCGGTTCACTCTCACTGGAGAGTGAGACTGGAGCTGGTGGAACTTGTCCACCACCTGCTGAGCAACTGCAGGCTGTCGCTGGTGGACTCGTTCACCCACCTCCTGAAGGCCTTGGTGGGGCTGGTTAATGATGAGAGCAGCGAAGTGCAAAGCAGGTGTAACGAAGTGCTGCAGGGCATTGCAGAGCAGCAGGTGATAGCACAGAACAGGGCTCTCGCTGACGTTCTCTCAGAGAACCTCCATTCCCTTGCCACATCCCTTCCTCGCCTGATGAACTCTCAGGATGACGCAGGCAAGCTTTCCACTTTGAGCTTATTACTCGGCTACTTGAAGCTGCTGGGCCCCAAGATTAACATTGTCCTCAATTCTGTGTCCCACCTCCACCGCCTGTCCAAAGCACTGATGCAGGTTCTGGAGCTGGATGTGACGGATGTGAAGATAGTGGAAGACAGGCGCTGGGGCTGTGTGGGTGGGTACGACCCCTCAGGCTCCGTGCAGCACGGTGTGCAGAAGGGCAGATGTCAAAGAAAATACTTCCGCTTCTTCACGGAAGAAAAAATTTTCCAGCTCCTTCAGCAAGTTTGTCGTGTTCTCGGCTACTATGGGAACATCTATTTGCTTGTGGATCATTTCATGGGGCTGTACAGCGAGTCTGCCGTGTACCGAAAGCAGGCTGCCATGGTCCTCAATGAGCTGATTGCGGGAGCTGCTGGCGTGGGGGTGGATGTCCTTCAGGAAAGGGAAGTTTCACTGAGCATGGACGATCTCAAAGGATCCGTAACGTCCATTCTTGAGGAGTACACAGACCAGACAAACTGGTATTTGGTCACTAGCGTTGACACAGAGGAAATCAGCCGTGAGCAGCTCTCTGTGCCACGCTCAGGACTTGCTGCCCTCCCAGGAGCTGCCTGTAGCAGCGTTCTGCCATCCCCAGACCCTCACGTAACGACTCGCACCATGAACAGCAATGTGTGGCAGCTCTGCATCCAGCTGGAGGGGGTCGGCTGCTTTGCAGCTGTCCTGGGCAGAGAGTTCCGCTTGCTTCTGCTGTCAGCTCTCTACCCAGTGTTGGAAAAGGCCGGTGACAAGACTCTGCTCATCAGTGAGACAGCACAGGGGACGCTGGTAGACATATGCGAGGCCTGCGGTTATGACTCTGTGCAGAGTCTGATTAATGAGAATTCTGACTATCTGGTGAATGGGATTTCCCTGAACTTGCGTCAGGTGGCACACCAGCCACATGCTGCCCAGGTCCTGAGCACGATGCTGAGGCACTCGGATGCCAGCTTGCTGCCACTGGTAGAAGATGTTATTCAAGATGTCCTGTCTGCGCTAGATCAGTCTTACAGTGACCAGGCTTCTACCTTCCTCGGTGTGCTCCACTCCTTAATGGCAGCTCTAGGTATCTACGTGATGTTTACTTTGCATAATTCAGTGTTGCTGTGATTAAGGGTCCCTGGCTTTGACATTTGGACTTGCCATGGGAAGTTTCAAGTAGCTAAGGTACTGCAGCATTTGCTTATGGGCA
The DNA here is from genome assembly GCA_028571105.1 of Tragopan temminckii. Classification (NCBI taxonomy): domain Eukaryota; kingdom Metazoa; phylum Chordata; class Aves; order Galliformes; family Phasianidae; genus Tragopan; species Tragopan temminckii. Next base: position 10,002,909 of record JAOWBP010004554.1, read on the forward strand.
ATAATAATAACCACTTTCTGGCCTGCAGAGTTATGGGGATGTGGTTCAAAAAGGGTAGTTTTACTCCTCCCATAAATGTTCTGTAGAAGCACATTGGGTGTATTTCTGTGTCCATCAGGGTTTTGACAGTCGCAGGAGGTCCCAGTGATGCGACAGCTTCTGCCTGATTATGTACTTCAATCCCATGCTTAGAGGTCATATTCATCTCAAGGAAGCCGTGATAGCTTGTTGTCTTGCAGGGAGGAATTATGAACGCTTAGTGATGCACCAATTCTTTTGCAGTCCAGTGGTTTGGGCCATCCTGCAGCAAAGAGCACCAGCAGAGGCAGGCTGCGGAGGGGCAGAGCGAGACTTTGTCCCAGATACAGCAGGAGATAACAAGTCAAGAAATGGAGCGATTCTTCCTCGACTACGTCAAGCAGAAGCAGATTGCAGAGGGCAACCTTTCTGACTCGGGTGACGACGAGGCAGGTCAGTACTGGAGCTGAGTGTCTTCAGCTTAGAGAAAGAGTGATTTCTGAGGCATCCTTTTGTCAGTTGAAGGTCTCTGGATGGGTTTGAAAGACTGATGTGCTCATGACAGTCTCAGGTTTGCTCTGAGCTGATTGAAGCTCATGAGGTGCTGCTTGGTGTTCTTGCTTTGTTATGTTCTTGGCGGAGGAAAAAAAACTGTATTTCCTCACTCATAAGCGACCACTGTAACAGAGTCCAGGACCCAAACTTATCTCTTTTCCTTCACTAACTCGTGACAGAATCCTATTTCAGCTTCCTCACCCTCCCTCAGGAATCCCTATACCATTTTCTCCTGTCTCATAATGCTGCTACTTCTTTCCCACCTGGCCTTGGAAGGCCCTGCAGACATTCATGTAGGGAACTTTGTAGTCTTTACTGGGCTATGCTGCAATCCTGACCTTTAAATACTTCATCTTTAAATATCCAAGCTTTTCATTTTTAATAAAAATCAATGGGAAATAAAGAAGTCTGTGGTGAAGAGAGACTGCAAATGTCAGACCAATTGCATTGTCCAGTAAAGAAAGCAAAACTTCCTCAGTCCCACAATCTGAATCTGCCATTTAACTCGCAGAGCTCAAGCATATACTTGGCTATGTCTAAACATGCTCAGAAATGCCAAAGGTCTCATTTGGGAATTTGCAGAGTAGCCATGGGTGGGTTTTCTGATCTCCCAGAATTTCCAAGTCATTTTCATGGTTTCAGTAACAGTTTTGTCCTCCAGATGAGGTTCCTCCCCTTGCTAAGCCCGAGCCAAGCAACTCTGATGCAGAAGGAGAAACTCCACTGCCAAGCCATGCTCAGCTGGCCAAAGATGTGATGGAGAGGTGCATCCATTTGCTGTCTGACAGGAACCTCCGCGTGCGGCTGAAGGTGAGTGAACAGTGGTTTAGGGGACAGGTGGTGCCCACGGAGGGGCTGGTAGCCTCCTCAATGTGTACACAATGCACGTGGGGCTTCCTGCTGTCTCAGGATTAGTGCTACCATTATTCAGGACGGACCCTCCAAGTGTCAGCAAGAAAAGGGAGAGAGTTTTCTGAAAGTATTCTGTGCTAGGAATGGCAGCCAGGCTGTGTGTGATCTTAAGGGTGGCTTTGTGACAAGCACGTTTCCTTGGTGCTCGCAATAGTGAAGCCATCATGCCTCGGCCTTTAGTAGAGGAAGGAGAAGCGTCTTTGTCCCATCCTCCTACTTCAGACTGTAGACTTCACAGGCTAACAAACATTTCAGAAGTTGCTGGGGTTGTGATAAGCAAGGCTAGAAGCCTGGCTTTTTTTTTTCTTTAAATTATAAAATCCTTTGAAGGTGTCCTCCTTTTAAACTGCAAAGCAAGACAGAAAAATGCAGCAGTGAGGCATAACCCAGATTCTTACTACAGCAGCCTCAGCCCTATGAGGTGATCCTGCTGCTGTGCAACAGGAACAGTGGGGTCCTAGTGCACAGCTCAGCCTGCAGGATCCAGCTAGAAATCTTGTCCTTATTTCTGCCTGGCCTTGTACCCCTGCATGAGTTACATCACTGTGCTGCTTGTTGATTTCAGAGTAGGCCAATGCTCTGTGCAGTGTTCAGTTATCCCAGCTCATGCTGAGGTGAAACTATACCCTTTTGTGTTAGAATCTTTCTTTGTCCTTGCTCCCCGCTGTGATACTGGGCATCCGCCTGAACGCCTGGTGCCGCAATGTTCTGAAAGTCTGTTTCCTATCCCTTGTGCACAGGTCCTGGACGTGCTGGAGCTCTGTGTAACTGTGCTGCATCCTCACGGAAACCATCTGCTTCCCATGGCTCATCGTGTCTGGCCAGCTCTTGTCACTCGGCTGATTAGCGATGACCCTCTAGCGGTGCTGAGAGCCTTCAAGGTACAACAGTGAATCTTTGCCAACAGCCTTCAAGCTGGCGCTTGGAAGGCAAGCAGCTCAGAAGCTATTGTGGCCAGTAGGAGAAACTCTGAGTTTATGGAATCATTTTTGTGATATTTTTATTTTTTTTTTTAATGTGGTTCAGAAAGCAGGATCACCTCCCTGCACTGGGTAGGTTTGTAGCCCTCTTAACCACAGCGTGTCCACAGATAAAATCTTGATACTATACAGTGCAACGTACCCTTGCTGGAAGCACAGTCTCAGCAACCCCCTTTGGAAGTCTTAAAGAGAGGGGAATGTTTTGCAATTGAAACATTGGCAGGGGAGGGAAGAGGTTAAGTGCAGACTTAGCCTCGTAATAACATTTTAAAAGATTTCCTGGCCATGCCAACTGACAGCATTCTCTTCCTGAATCACAAGTTGCACAAAAAACGCATTGCCTGAGGTTGACAGCTCCAGAGTTTCACTGGGCTTCCTCTGCTGTGCAGAATGAGACTCATTTTCAAATCCTTCAGTGCGAATAAAAGGAAAGTTTTGATTCCCCAAATTCAAGCAGCCACGCACTAGAATTTCAGAGTAGCCATACATCACATGTGCCTGCTCTAAAACAAGGGCAAGATCACTGTGCAGGACTAACTCTTGAAAAGCATCTTCCATCAGAGGCTCCTCCAGCAGTTCTGAATAGGCCCTCACAAACCACCCTTACCTTTGCCTGGCTGAGGAGAGAAGAGCAGTCCCAGGAAGTTAACAGTGTGAAACTGAGCAGCAAGGTGCAGCTCACCCAGCCTCTCTGTCAAACGTTTATCTTCTGCTTTACATGGGAGGTGGTGGCAGGTGTGGTCACATTCCTTCCCACTGTAAAAATAATCAATAGAGAATGTGTTATCCAGAGAGCTGCTGGTGCTGCTGAGAGCAGCCAACTCACAGACCTGTAGGTGCACTTACCCTCCAGTAACTGAAGTTTCTCCACTAGGTGCTGTGTACCCTGGCACGAAAGTGTGGGGACTTTTTGAGGCAGAGATTCTCCAAAGATGTCCTGCCTAAGCTGACCAGCTCCCTCCTCAGCCAAGCTGCAGCAAGTGCTAGAGCTGGGCCTGTGTACAACCACACGCTTGCCTTCAAGTTACAGCTCGCTGTGTTGCAGGGACTGGGTTCCCTGTGTGAGAAGCTGGACATGGGTGAGTACCAGGGGAAGTGTGGACTGTATGATATCTCTATCTGACATAACTTCTTTTGTCATGATTAACTGGGCCTACACTTGATTCCTGCTTTTCTGGTGCCCCACAGACTGATCTCCAGATCTTCTCCAGATTCATCCCACCCAGGTCCTGCTGGGCCTTAATCTGTCCTTTTTCTAGAGGGTCGTCTTGTTACTCTTTACTCCCCAACAGAGAGTTTCCCAATACCACACAGAATCTGACTACTCGTCTTATTTGTGCATTACAATGTGTATGAAGTGGAATGTTTGAGTTGCTGCAGTCAGACCTGTTGGGCCGTGCTTTGTTCTTAACTGAAAACCAGCACCCAGATGAAACTTCTGGCTAAGCTGACTGGTTCCATTTTGAGGTATCTCTCTGGATGACCCTTTACATGCAACATATTATTCTTCTATGGAACGAAACTCTCTGAAATTCTTCTAGGTTAAATTTCTGGAGCTGACTTTGATGAGAGAGAAGGCTTGCTGGCTGGTTGCTATTTTCCTCTCTCAATACTCTTGATTGCTTTCCTAGCTCGACAGCAAGATTTTCAAGAGAAGAGGTCAGAAGAGCTCTGGGTCAGACAGTTCAAAGGCTCAGAAGCCCATTGCTGCCAATTTAGAGCAGATTCTATTAGGTGGCAGCAGCTGAGTAGGTTACCTCCTACCCTTCTTTTCTGTTCCATTTCTGCAGGTGAGAGTGACCTGAATAAAGTGGCAGATGCTTGCCTGGTTTACCTCAGTGCCAAGCAACCCATGAAGTTGCAAGAAGCTGCCCAGAGGTAACGAGTCTTAAATGCAGATCTGTCTGGTGTACAAGTAATGTGGGGAAGAGGGAAACACAGTAACCCCTTTCCTCTTGCTCCTTTCTCATTCCTTTTCCCAGCACGTCTACGTCTCGTAGAAAAGAGTCTCTCATAGAATTTCTCAGGTGTTATTCAAAACAGATTATCCATGTGGATCAGACCTGTCAGAACAGCTCTGCTGTAGTGTCCAGCTACATGACTTACCTCTTCCACCTGCCAGCCCATAGCTAGACAGGCAAAAAGGCCTGTTCCCCCCAGGCTCAGCCAGGTGGACCTGTGTTGCTTAGGTTGCTGTCAGTCTTGGCACCAGTCTTGCTCTGCGAAGGCTGGGAGAGGTTAAAAGTGCACAAACAGTTTAGGTGAACATGCATTAGCCCTATGAAGCGTTGACAGACACACTTTGCTAGTTGCTGTTCAAAATCCTGCTCAACATGTTCCTGCTGTCAGGATAAGAAATCACTACTGCCATATGTTGTCACCTGGAAACAAGGGCAGACATTTCAGCAGACAAAACGTGTCCAGTTGCAGAACATAGAAAACGAATAAGAACGCCACACATCTCTGTTTCTGCTGAAGGATGAGGAAGAGCCACCCTCTTTGTGTGGCCCACCTTACCTCCCCTAATGGGAGAGGCAGCCAGCTGCGAGCAGGTTCAGCAGGCACAGCAGATTTCAGAGGGCAGACTGTTAAAAAGGGAAAAGCTGTCAGCTCCCTTTCACCTGAGTGCAGACCTCCCAGGGGTGTGTGAGAGCTTTTGTGTGGCTGGGCAGCAGCTGAGACAGACAGAGCTCTCAGAAGCTGGAGCCATACCTTTGTTTGTATTCCGGAGTTGGTGAGAGTCAGTTTATTTTTACCTTAGTGGCTTTTATGGCATCGCAGCAGGCTTCAGCAGCATTTGTTCTGCAAAGAGGTTCTTTGCTGTAGGCTTGCATATCCTTGATACAATATAATGTTCATCTGTGTAAGCAACGCTGGCATGGAAAGCAGAACACCAGGATTTATCTGTTTGGAAACTTAAGCTTTTAAATCATTAACAAAGCAGGCTGAAAAGCTGTGTAATTTCTCACACACGCACTAGGGATGGAGGGGGGGAAATACTGAATTAGCCATATGATGTGCATTTAGGCAAGGGCAAATTATCAGCCTGCTACATGAAATATTTTGCAATTTAAATGCTTCTAAAAACAGATAGAACAGAACTAATCTTAGCTGCAGCCCGAGTGCCAACACACATCACATAACTCAGCTTTATCACTACCAAAATCATACAGGGTAAAAGGATGCCTGGAACCCACGTGCCATGCTGATTTATGCTAACTGATTTTTGCTCACCTCTTTGGTTTCTTACACAACTCGTGAGTTGTGACCTGCCAGGAGGAAGGTCAGCTCATCCAAAGCCAGCTGCAATAACTCCCCTCATTGTCTAAGCCTGATTTTAAAGTGAAGGTTCTGTAGTGAAGTGCTGAGCAGCAATTTTGGGCCAAGGTGCTGCCATCACCAAAAAAATAAATAGATTTTTGTCTTCCAGGAATGTTATGGTGCCCCAGGGAGGCCATTTAATCCCATTTATGGGACCCTGTAGTTTTATTGGATGAAGCAGTGGGAGTAAGTGAATTTGGTAAATGCAGCTTTGTGCAGAACTCAACGGGCAAAAATAGATGCTGGGAGAAAAAGAACTCCAGCATGTCTGAGGCAGGAAAAGCAGGGCTTTACTATGACTGTTGGTAATATTCCAGGAGATAAGTATTACTCGAATCTTGTTTTAAGGAACTAAAACACCAAGGTTTGGGAAAAGCAGGGAACATAGAGACAGCTTTGCTTTGATTGAAAATGAGCCAACACGCCTGCAGGGAAGATGACCAAACATTCTGCAGCTGAGGGGCTGCATTGTGAGGGGTCAGGAATGAGATGGGGGGAGAAATGATGTAAATTGAAACGTGAATTTGAGCATCTGATCAACTTCCTAAATGGCATCACTCCCAAGTTTCTCAGCTTGAGGAAAAACAAAACATCAAACCCTGAAGGGGAAAAAAAAAAGAAAAAAATGAAGAAATTGTCACTGGCCTATGTCAGCGCTTTACAAATAGCTCTACATTTTTTCTCAGTTTGAAGTGACTGTTTTGAAATTTACACTTCTTTTTAATAAATGTTTACAGTCTGTGAAGTTTACCATTTGACCTTTCCGTCACCATTCTGGGTAGGAATGTTTTTTCCAAGGCACAGAAATAATTTCCCTGCTCATAGTGAAGCCTGCAGTGACCTGTCTCCAGTTAATACCCAGCACAGCTGCAAAAGCCAGACAGGCTGGTTCTTCTGCCAGCCCATTTGTGCCATGGCTTTGCTCTGAGCCCGGGAGAAGCCTAGGTGCCAGAATGGCCTCACTGCCCTGTGCCACAAGAACCAGTTGGTTAACACAACTGGAACAAATTTGAGCAATTTTGGGATCTTTTTAGATACCATATTTGATTACACAGCATTAAAGACATCCTTTGGTTTGACTGTGTAGCTTATTGGATTCTTACTGACAGCTGTCATTTGCAAGCTGGGCTGAAACCCACTAAGACAGCCACCTGCACAAGGCAACATTCAATGAAATGATATTTAACTTAAAAAGAAAAAAAGAAAACCAACAACAACAGAAAACAAACCTGGATTAACCCCAGGTTTCTTTGCCATGGAAACAGGTTGCTTAGATACTACTCAAAGAGTTAGTTTGGAATTGTAAGAGTCAAGTTGTTCTTTAAGCTGCACAGCACTCTGGGTTACAGGAGATCCCATGCCGTGGGCCGCTGTGGGCATGAGAGGCAGTGGAGTTCTCTGGGAGCAGCAGATCCCTTGGGGAGGGGTTGGAGATCAGGAGCTCTCTGCTGTGAACGTAAGAGTGAAAGCTGTGCGTGTGCTGGGGAAGTCGATGGCAGGAGAACAGCATTCCCCATTCTCACATTTACTTCCCAGTGATTCATCTTTCTTGCCCGGTGTGATCCATCTCAGGCAGAAGGAATGGGGATAATTTTTGTGCAGCCACCCGCTGTAAGCCAGGGAGATGGAGGGGACCTGCTGCTCCCTGCAGTCAGCAGGGGTTTGCTCCCACCAGCACAGCCAGGCAAAGGAAAGAACTCTGCTTTCTGAAAATGCTGTTAGAAGGGAGAAAACGTAGAGGCAGTTAATAAGAAATCAGAGTGGGAGAGACTGGAAGAAAGGCCCTCAGAACAGCATTGAGCTCTCTTAGTGGCCCAGCCTAGAAAGCTGTCTAGGTTGCAGACAGAGCCAGTGTGTTCCAGAGCTGCTTATAATGACCCCACTGGATGTAAATCAAAAACCTTTCTCCTTACTCATCTCTCCTTTCTTCTCATTTCTTTCTGAAGCGTTTTCCACCACTTAATGCGTGTGGACCCTGACAGCACCTGGCTGTTCCTGACTGAGGTGTGCTGCCCACACCCATACGAGCCACCCCACACCAGCCTGCAGCCTGTGAAGCTGCGTGGGATGGGGAGGCAGCGCGATGAGTTCACCGACAACATCCTGCTTCTGCTGGAGGAACTGCAGCAACAGGA
>JAOWBP010004554.1:10029266-10039695 GCA_028571105.1 Tragopan temminckii
TGAGCTGCCCCTACTCTGACAGCCCCCGAATGCTGCAGCACTGACCCACCCCACAGCAAGCAGTACCTCCTCGGGGTTCTGTTCACGTTGATTTACGACTGTGGCTTTTAAATCTTCGCTAAAAGGATAAAGAACATTGCTCAGGCAGGAGGCTGGTGATGCACTTAGAGCAGGGCGGAAGTTCGTGCTCTCACACACCCTGTGTGGAGGCAGCAGACGGATGAGCAGATCCCAAAGGGCTGCATGGGATTTTCCCAGTGGCTCTGGCCCCACAGCCCTCAGCCGGTGGGAAAAGCAGCGCTGAGTTCAGGCTGTGCCCAGCGGTGCTGACGTGCTCAGCATCCCCTCTGCAGAGGACACAACCTCTCTCATCCTCACATTATTTGAGTCAGAGCTGTCCTGGCCCGAGCCCAATGCACTGCTGAGCCCTGGTTTGCTGTTATTACAAATTAGCATTGCTGCTTGCTAATTAAACACCACTCTGATTTATATCATTTTTTCTACAGAACCTTCAGGGTTTGGAAATGCCATACAGCTGATACACTGGAACAAGCTAACTTTTAAAGCAAGCCAAGCTTTCTCTCCTACAGGAGCCCATAACAAACGCAGTCAGCAGCTGCACACTGGGATGCAGCAACCAAACACTGTTTGCACCTCATGCAGCCCAGGGAAGGGGATGCTGCCTTTGCCCCGCAGGCACCTGCATGCTTGCAGACCCTCCTGCAGCTCCTCTGACCCAACCCCCTGTGCTGGCTCAGGAGCAGCACTGACCCTGCTCTGCTTTGCCTGCAGCACAGAGCGTGCCCTTGCGCATCCTCTATGAGCAGTACGGGCCCAACCTGACCCAGGACAACATGATCAAGGTGGTGGCTCTGCTGACTGAGTATGAGAGTGGTGACAGCGTGGTGGCCATCAGGGATATCTACATCCAGAACCCAGAGATCAAGATCAGGGTGAGTGAGGCCTCAGATGCTCCAATCCATGGGAGCTCAGTCCTGGCGCAGTGCTGCGGTCCAACCATCCCCTTTGCTGACAGATTTTAGGGGAGCCAATGCAGGAGCGGAAGCTGGTGGCAGAGATCACACTGGTGAACCCACTGGCAGAGCCGCTGAACAACTGCACGTTTGTTGTGGAAGGCACCGGCCTCACTGAGGGGCAGAGGATCGAGGAGCTGTAAGAGCCACAGCCGGGTGGTGGGGAGGGGGCTGGGGGTCCTGGGGCCCATGGCAGCTCCACTGGGACAGGGTGGGAGTGGGACTGAGCTAGTCCCAGGGCTCAGCAGTGCCACAGGGGTCTTGGGGGTGTCACGGCACAGGGGAACGGGGACCTGGGAGGACCACACTTGACCCCTCCCATCCCCCCCAGTGAGGACCCTGTGGAGCCGCAGGCAGAAGCCAAGTTCCGGATGGAGTTCGTGCCACACCAGGCCGGGCTGCACAAGCTGATGGTGGACTTTGAGAGCGACAAGCTGACAGGAGTGAAGGGCTACCGCAACGTCATCATCGCACCCCTGCCCGAGTGAGGACCCCCAAGCCCCCACCCTGCTCCAGCCCTGGGCAATGCTGCAGAGAAACAACTGCAAACCTTAGCCCAACCCGCACCGAGGGCACGGGATCCTGCACCTCCAAGTGCCCGCTGCCACCACAGCCCTCCTCCATCACTGCCACTCCCAGGGGCTGGGGGACAGTAATAACCGTGGTACTGACAACTGCAGGGGCTGAGCCATGCCTTCTCCTCCTCTCCCTCCCCATGGAGGTGGACACAGCCCCAGCTCAGGGCCCTCCTGCAGCAGCCCAGCAGCAGCCTCGCTCATTTCCGCAGCTCTAAACACGCCCCTGGGACGCAGAGCACATTTCATAACGCAAACAATAGAAAGACAATCTTCTCCCGCACTGATCGCGCAGCAGCAGCATTCATGCCTGCCAGTTAAAATGCTCCGAATGCAATTTGGTAGAGAAAAGATTGTATACTGTGAGCACAAAGCTGTTTATATGCTATATACACATATAGCATAAATCTATTTATAGCTCTATAAATACATACTGCCTAGAACCCTGCTGCATAGGTAAAGCAGGTTATTTGCTTTAATAACTGTTCCTGTCACCGCAGAGATGGTGCGGTGAGGAATGGGACGTTGCCTTGATGGAAATTAACTATGCAAGCACTGAATAAAACCTCTATTTTTCACTTTTAAAGCCATGCCTGGCTCTTGAACATCCTTTCCACCAGAGGGGCCCAGCAGGGGCCCTCTCCTCCCGGCTTCTCACCTTCCATGCATCACTGAATCCAAGGGGCAGCATCAGGTCCATGGGGCAGAGATGAAGGGTGCTCACCCTACAGCATGGGAACTACAGCTCAGGGGGGCAATGGGATGGGGACTGTGCCCTCCCCTGCAGCCAGCCAGTCCCAAGCACCGGCACCACAGAACCTCAGGAATAGCCACTCTGAAGCACAGCCCCAAAAGTGCCCCAGAGGGTTAACAGGCACAAGCCCTGCACTGCTCTCCCTTGGCAGGAGCATTGCTCAGAGCCAGAGATGATGCACAGCCGTACTTTAAAAAGCATTTGTTACACTCAGCTCTGCTGAGCCAGGCTTCAAGCTGCTCAATGCCTGGTTTAAAAATAACCGGCGGCTCCTCTGGTTCGAAGCTGGGTCCTGATAAAATAAACATTAGCACAGCGCTTTCTGAAGGTCACTCCCATCCATCCGAAGCACAGCGGAGCAGGGCTGCTTTGACAAGGAACAAAGCTGGCATGGCAGACACCAAATGCTGCAGTTATGGTCTGGCTCTGGGGTTCAGCTCTTCCCAGGGCCGGTTTTCTCCTGCATTATCCGCAACCACCCTGCAGCCCACTGCACAGTGCCAGACAAATCCATGCTGTGGGCTTTTCCCTACGCATTTCCCAGCTGCCCCAGAGCCCTGAGCACAACTGCCCAGCAGTCCCTGAGTACAGCACTGCACCATGGGCACAGCCACAGCCCTCCCCGCTGGGCACTGCTGCTCTGCAAGCAGTGAGTTATAGATAGTTATAGATAGTTAAACACGGACGGCACCCATTGCCCAGGAGAATTCTTAATGCAGCATTAGCCCAAGTGCCAAAGCAAAGTGAGACCATTCACATGTGAAGGAGTGGTTATTAATACACCACAGCTCGCTGAGATGCTGACTGGCCAAGAATCAGCTGTAAGCTCATTTCAGTCCTGGGGACCTCTAGCTTGGCTTTATTGATGGACCAAGGCAAGGAAAAACCTCCCATAAATCAGAGTGCTGCTGATAGTTCTGGGGGACTGTCAGGTCTCAACAAACCCTTTTCTGATGAGCATGGGTGGATTTTCACATTCACCCATGGTGCAGGCAAGAGAAAAACAAACCCAGACACAAGGAACAATGCAACACAGGGGTCCTAGACTAGCACACCCTTCACCCTCAGTTCTCTGGACAGCACACAAAGCATCTTACAACCCATCTGTGACTGCTGCAGGGGGGTAGATGGCTGTCACTTGCTGCGTAGTCATAGCAGGCATTCCATCACCTCCCTGGAACAGCAGCACAAGCTGCATTGTCCTGCAGCAAGAGCAGAAGGTACCAGTGACAGAACCCCCAGAGCATTGGGTGAGGCCCTGCACTGCCCTCCCCTGCAGGAGGCCCAGAGCCCATCCCCATCAGGACCCACCGACCCACAGAGCCCAGCCCACAGGTGTGCAGAGCTCACACTGCTGCATTCCAACTCCAGGGCCACTCAGACCAAGCCTCCCCAGCCTAGCCCTCCCACCACTTATCTGACTGCTGTCTGCGTTGTGAAACCACTGCTGGTATTTCCTGGAAAACAGAGCTTGAAATTTGAGTCTCTTTATTTGCCATATTTTAAGAGGAACATTTTTATCCTTCTTCCCTGTAAAGAAAGGACTACATTTCACTTAGCTACTCAGACAAAAATTTACTTTCTAAGGCAATACAAAGGTAATGCATTCAATGCTAGTGCAAATTCCTTTACCTTCACGCTGCAGTAAAATTGAACCTCCAGGCCTTCTAGTTTCCCTGTTCTTCTGGGCATAGCTCATTTTCCTTACTTGCTTATCCAAAAATCTCCAGAACATGACTAGCCTCAGGAAATTTGGTGAATTCCAAACTTGCAAATGATAGCAAAGTTCAGATAGGAAAGACGCAGCTGACACCCCTGGCATTTCCCTAAAGGCAAGCAAAATTACAGGAAAACACTTGTCCCAACCTCACCCCTCTCAAGAGACCACCACAGCATCTATGTGATGACTCAAATCTACATATTTTTTCCACAATATTTGTATTTTGTTGGTTTGCTTTGTTTTGCACAGCCCTGAATGTGAAGCCACCTCTGACCTGACTTCTTCTGGAGCTACAGCCCTGGACAGGCTCTGACCTATAAAATAAGTTGCCCAAGGTATAAAACCTGTTGACACATACCAAACTTGAAAAGTATTTAGGGCATTTGCTTAGCCTTAAATTTCCTAAGAAAAGCCTGTCGTCTTCATTTTCCCACTTGGCAGCAGCACCCACCTTCCTTCTGGCACTACATACATCAGTGAATTACCCCCATACCATTCATAACAAGATTAATCACCACCCTTTTACCCACAAGGGTCAAGACTTGCCGTTAAGATACAGCTCCTACTTCTTCTGACAATCACTTTTTTTCCCACCTCTATTTCACATTATCCTTCATACTTCAAAAGCTAAGGTGCTGCTCCAGCTGTACTGCAGACAAGCCCAGATCTGAGCAGTTTCCTTTATGCTCTTTCCCTAGTTGGTTTCCACACAAAGACTGTTTTGTGGGGCTTAGCTACACCAGCCTTGCTTCAACACCCTAATTACAACCTGTCATCTTACAGACTTTAGCATTAGTTTACCAGAATCCAGTTCTCACTCCCTACATATGTGTAAGCCAACATCAGTTCGTTACACAAATACCTGGTGAGCAGGAAGACTGAAGGGAATACACCCCAATGCACTGAAGTAGTTAACTGCATAGGAAGCTGCAAAATAGGCAGATTTGGACGAATTTGTTTCAGCTCTGCAAAAAATAAAAATAAAAATAGAAAAATCTCAAAGGCAAGAAAGGACATGCAGTACTCAGCCACATTTCAGGTCACCGAAACCTCTCTAGTTTCTACAAACACCATACAAAGGCTGCTTTCCACTGAAAGGAATCATTTCAGACTCCCTTCTCCTCACAGAAGGCTGCAGATCAAACTTCCTGCAAGTCGATTACAAAAGCAGACTAAATATAGCCTCCTTAATGAAAGATCTGTAAATTGCTAAAATTGTAAGCAGCTTTACTGACACTCTCCAAGGCACATGAAACAATTATCAAGTTTGCCCAAAGAGACTATTGAATAGCAGTTAATTGGAGTGAAGAACCCATAAGCTCCCCCCCAAAATCTCTAGGAGAATTAATACACAATAAGATGTGAAGATCCACCTCCTCTAAAGCAGAAAGGCTGTGATTTCACAGCATCAAAATCCTGCAGGAACAGCAGCAGCTCTCGATGCTTGTACAGGAAAGTCAGTTTCCCAGCTTCTGGGTTTGGTTTCTGTTTGTTTGTTTCCAAACCTAATTATTTCCTTGTCCTCCATATAATTAATATCCTCCTGAATTAATGTACGAGGAGTTAGGAAGCCAGTTTTCAATGCCTTGTGCTCATCACATCAGAGGTTAGTTCTGAGGAATGCATTTAATTTTGTTGCAGCAATGAACTAAGAACACTGCGCATCCGTTTGGCGTACGTACTGCTAGAAAACACAGACTGCAGCTTGACTGGTCAAAATAATGGCCACATCTTCAAACTCAGCCATAAGGACCGTTCAGCAGTCTCTGCTCTTTAAATACAGAGGGTAAAAACGCCAAAGCAAAACCCACAGCGTGTCCGAGCAGCACCTGCACTGTGAATAAAAGAAGTAAAACCACCACTATTCAACGACACCCTCTTTATTCAAAAATATAGATCTATGAGACATTTCAGAATATACTGCTGTCACAAATGGCAGCCTATATGTCTAAATTAATTCCTAAAACAATTAATATACAGATTTTAGCATTTAAAAAAAAAAAAAGAGACACACCTTGGGGAAATCTGTTTAACCTTGAGAGAATGTTACTCAGTTCACCAGATGCCCTTTGCCCAAAAAGTAAAACAAAAGTAAAACCCATGAGACTTCATTTAAATTAAGCAAAATAAAACACACGCACACTTGGAAAAAAAAAGTCAAAACATTTCAATAATAAAAAAAGACAGACATACCACTTTCTCACACGAGATCTGCCCAAAACAACAGCATGAGATGGCAACACATCTCTATTATTTTTTTATGACAATTTTGATCTTTTGTTTTCCATTACAATGGATACACGTTCAATCCATGGTCAAAGCAATTACAGGTTAAAGCAACCTCAGGGTAACTCCATGAGCTGAAGCAGGATAGAAATTCATCTTCTGGTTTGGGATTCAGAGCTTTGGTGGGTCATTTTGTTTCCCTTGATTTTATTTTTTTCCTTTTTAGTTTTCGGCAAAAGCAGAAAGAATTGGGTGCTTTATGTAAGTGTCATTTGGTCCACAAATGGTTGCAAGATCAAACCAATTCATGGAAAAAAAATAATTCTCTGCCATTGCAAAATTTCCTGTAAATGAAGAAGAAGCGCATTTCTTGGCTGGGCAATATGGGTGCAAGAAGTTTCCTTTTTACAGAAAAACAAAAAGAAAAGTGAAGCTTCAGTAAGAAAAGCACATGAACTTTTCAACAACTAAAGGACCAAAAACGTTGTGTTATTTAACTGAATGCAAATAAGCTACTGAATACTCCACAAAATAAATTAATGAGAATGCAGACCAAGATTTGCATTTCTATAGGTATCTTCTCATGTCTTTGATAACTGCAGCGTAAGACTATAGCGAGGCACAAACACAGCACATCAAGGTAACTAATTTCAGCCTCTCTGTGACAGAGCCTGTGTTGTCAGACCGAGTGTTTCCAGAAACTTCAGGTGTTCTATAGAGAGAAATACTAGATTTAAACAGATTTTTTTCCCAAATAGGAATGGTTTTCAGTGATGAGAGTCCAGCTTGATAGACCTGACACGCAAACTGAAATCTAACGACATCCATGGCAGCTAAAACGTTAGCTAGCAAATTAAAGAGTATTCTAATTTTTCCCCCCAATAATAAAATCAACTCACAATCTGTGATACAAAATCAAGTACATCCTTCTAATACCTACATGCATAGATACAGCACATGTGCATACTGGATGTGTATATGGGTCTACTTTCTAGATTAAAAAAATGTTTATATCACATTTAACTTCTGTTCATCAAATAACTTGACTAAAGCTACAGGGAGAATTCATAGAATGCTTTCAGCATGACGACCTTCAGAGCAGATCTGCCACTGGGATATGACCAGTTACGATCCACCATTCCAGCCTCTCAGTTAAAGCAAAGCTTCTGTGATCGTTTATTTTGTATAATGAAGAGGAAAAATATAGTGTAAATCTAAGGTAGCTAGAACAAAATTTACTTCCACTCTCGTTTAGGTAATATCCAGTTCTGCATGGCTCAGCAGAGCTTAAATTATGAAGCTCTCTAATTCACAAAGAAAAGCTGTTTATTTTTATTGCCTGTGGTGAGTTTCAATTTATGTTCATGCCAAATAGGAACTATTTTTTATGTGAGGCCTACAACAGCATGAGGAACTGTAGACTTAAAATATTTGTGCCATTGTTCAGTAGGTGCCTTTGTCCTTCACTGACATGATATAGTACCTGCAGACACACATGCACGCACCCCTACAAAGCCCACTAGCCACTACTGCTTTCAGATACGAGGTTCAGAGACCCGGCAAAAACAGGCAAGACATTCTGAAATAACACAATAGTTTTACAGAGGAAAATGTTATACAGTCAGCCTTTCTTTGAACACTTTCCAGATATATATGTACACGATTCTCATGACTTTCGTGGGGTAACAAGTGCTAAGAGCAAACAAACTAAAGAGTAAGGAAAAATTATGAGAGAAGATTGCTTATACGGACTATCCCCACTCCCTTAAGAGCTCACAAAAACTCGCTCTTTATCCTGCCCTCCTTGAGAGCCAGTGTACACAGAAAGAGGGTGAGCATGAGCAGCCAAGAGGTTGAAAGCAGGATCTGAAAGTTCTTTCCTACTGTACATCTGGGAAGACTGGATTTCCAGTCAACAGTCTTCTTACTTTTGCTGGTAATAATGGAAACTAGGGGACACCATTTGTTCTAGTCTGTTGAAAACAGGTCACCAGCAGACGGCAGAGGTGCCAGACCTCCTGTGACGTTGGGCAGCAGTGACAGATCTGGAAGGCTCTGGATGTGAGATTTCAGCTCCTTGCGGACCTGGGTTACCCGAGCAAGCTTCTGTTTATATTCCTGAGGGAAAGAGACAAGAGACCAAACATCAAACACAGGTTAACATACAGTCCTTTTAGTTAAGCCAGGATTTTTTTTTATTTTTATTTTTAAGTGAGGATTCTAGGAAAAGGTGGCAAGGTGTTGGTTCTCTGTGCAGCTACTGCATGACTGCAGAGCTGCCATCTGCACCCAGACTCACAGCCTGCTCCAACAGGAAGTCCACAAGCTTCAGCATCTCAGAGCCACGGATCCTGCCATGATACCTGAGCAGAAGTTACGTAAATGTCCCCACAGCCACTGAGACCTGGTAGAATATTTGACAGAACTATCATTATATAGTTGCTCTATTCCTACATTCTTCTCCAGACAACTGGATTTGTGCAGAGCCCAAGGAGGAACCTGACATACCATTCTTCAGGCACATCCCACTGACAAAGGCAGCAGGCTGAGGAACACCACGGTATTACTCGTCTGCTGAAATGCTCTTCCTCCTACCCCAACTTGATGAATTTTGAGTGTTTGGTTGTGAAATAGGGACTCCTTGTTATGAGATAGACAACATATGTTAGCAGCCCCAGCAGCTGTAACATTAGACTGACATGTGAGCACAGAACACAAGTGATCACTAAATATAAATCAGACAAAAGTCTGTCCACACTGGATTGAAATCAAGCAAAAGGTAGTTGCCAACATTTTTAGAATTTAATTACAGCAAAAGGAGAAGAGCAGTAAGTTAAATTTCCCCGAAGCAGTAGCTTGCAAGTATTTTCCCACAAATGAGTTTTGGATTGAGTGTGAAAATTCCATTTTATGGACAGTTCTCCTCAATGTTTTTATAAACAATCCAGCCACAGGATTAATGCAGACTAAGCAAGTTTGCAGATGGTACTAAATTAGGAGTTGTTGACTCCTGTGGGAGTGGAAAGGCCTTGCAGAGAAATCTTGTCAGATAAGAGATAAGCAACCACCAGCTGTGCCTGGGGTGCTGCTCTCACACACAGGGTGGGTGCTGAGTGGAGCCATGTGGTGGGACTCTGATCCACACAGGGCCCTTCCAACCTGGGATGCTCTGTGATTCTACGCAATATTTACCATTCTCAGATGTCTCTACAGTCCAAACCAAAGCAGGTAACAGTGATCAGTATTTCATAATGAGAAGACAGAAGAAGAGCTTGGACCCTGATGCTGAAACACCCTTACCTCAGTATGTTTAAGAGCAGACCAACACACACTCAAGTTATCTAACACAAATCTCAATTAAGGGTTTATATTTGTATTATTTTCAAAGTTCTGTGACTCTTACATAAATATTTATAATCATAAAAAAACAGCTGTTTAAATAAAAAACAGCATTACATAATTTCTTCTGGAACGCACTAATTTCTACCTAGTTATGTGTGTCAGTGGGGGGAAACATCTCCAAAATGAAATTGGAAGAATTATGTGCAATAGGCTTCCATAAAGCCCGTCGTATCATTAATATACATTTCTTAATTACTTGGCAAAGAGAACAATTTACCAGAGAACAGAAGTTTGTCTTTGAAGATCAAATGGAACTAGTGCACATTAAATCAAAATATGTTTCTGAAGGGTTTACAACTTTAATCCAATCTTTCTAACCTTCTCAGTGATGGAAATTCTCTTCACCTTCTCCAAATATCAAAGCGAGCAGTTCCTGCAGGGTTACAAGCAATGAGTTTACATTCTCTCTTTCATTACTTTGAATCAGAATAGTGAGAGCAGCAGAACTGATTATAACAACTCAGAATATACTTGAAACACCTATTATAAATATATTCCATAAATTTCCAGCCAGCCCCAAACTAGAGGGTCCTTTAACACCTTTCAAACTTACATTCTTTTACAAGGCTCAGGGAGTTAATGTAACAATTCTGCTAGCATGCATGGGTTAATACACTGAAGTAATTAAATTCAGAGCTCTACAAGATACATGAAGTGTACTGTTCACAAGTCCAGAGGGGAACAGCAACAACAACAAAAAAAGCCAGTCAAGAAAAGG
>JAOWBP010004554.1:10060910-10071322 GCA_028571105.1 Tragopan temminckii
GCAGCCCCGCCCTCGCGTTCCGCGTCAATGCCGTTCCGCCGGGCGGAGCCGGGTCCCTGCGGGCAGCCGCGCGACGGGAAAAAATGAAAAGGAAAAGATGATTTTTTTTTCCGTGGTGTTTTAACACGACGAAGGGGATAAAAATATCCCCCGAAGGCGCTCCCGGCCACCTCCCTTCCCTCGGGGAACGTGCTGGGAAGCAGCGAATAACAAACACCTCTGTCACACTGCTTGCTGGTTTCACCATGATGTGTTTATGTGGGGGCTCCGAGCGGGGCTCCCCTGGGCTCTGGGACCCCCCTGGCCGAGCGTAGCACCGCTCAGTGAAGGCAAAGCACAGGGAGAAAGCGGAGGGGCAGCAGGTCCAGGCCTCATCGGCCCCAGCAGCCGCCGTGCAGCGTGGCCCGCTGGGACCTGGGGGTACAGGGCCCCCCCCGGCTGCGATGGACCCCTCAGCCCAGCTTGGGCTGTGGGGTTTGGCTTTGGCCCCCGCCCGCGCGTCTGCGGTCTGCGCTGGGCCGGCTGTGAGTCAGGCTTGGCAGGGCCGCTTGTTTTCTGTCTCAGCGGCGGGGATGGCGGGGGGAGCAGCTGAGGCTGGAGCTGCGGCTGGGAACCAAAGTGGGGGACGGAAACAGGGTCCCCCGGGAGGGACAGCGTGGGGCAGGCTGAGGGGCCGTCCTCGTGGCGAGAGCCCCTTTCGTCATCTTTATCTGTGCTCTCGGGGCGTGTAGTGCACATCTGCTCCGAGCAGCAGGAAATTCTGGGAAAAAGAGAGGGGAGGGGGTTGTGAGGCATCTTTGCAGCTGTTTTCAGCCCCGCTCCTCATCACCCGCCCGTTTTGTGCTGCTGCCATCTTCCGTGGCTAATTTTAGCTTCAGAAGGGCTCTGAAGATGTTTCACAGCCACACCCTGCCAGCAGCATGCAGCATCCAGCCAGTGGCACTCCTCTGGGACCTCCCCAGGCCCCTCAAGGCACCAGATTCCTTCTGCTCCCGGGATGGGCTTTGTCCAGGGTCGCCCCACTACTCACCTGGTGAAACTGCACAAGGATATTGGAGAGCTGTATTCGGTCTGGCAGCGGCAGTGGGAAACCTTCAGCTAACCTCTCTGGAAAAGACAACACATGGCTATGTTAGGACTAGAGTGGGGAGCACGGAGCTGTGCAAAACAGGCAGACGTTTCCTCCAGCCCTTCCCTCTCCCTTCCAGTGCTGTGGGTAGGCAGAGTGGTTCCTCCAGGCTACGCGGAGGTCTGGGGCTGCACGTTATTCTGTGCCGCCCCTCCCCAGACCCATGGCAGCCACCAGCCCTGCTCTGGGCTGATTTGCTCAGCAGTAACAAAAAGCAGTCAGTGGGGGAGAGGGTCTGGAAAGCATTAGGATGTGTGTCAAACTCATTTTTTCCATTGTGTTCACTTCTGAATGCATGTCACAGCATGGAAAGAGGCTCCTGCACTCAGCTACCCACAGCCCGCCTCTGCCAGCCCCAGACAAGCTGGGCACTTTGCTGCATCCTCCTCTCTCTGCAGGTTCTGCCCACTGAGCAGGCCTGGCAACAGAGATTTAATTAACAAGCTGGGCCTGCTCAGACAGAGTGACCTGGCTGGTGACTGTTCCCATAGCCCCATTCCTCCCAGCAGGTTATTACCATTAACACGTGGGAGCAGGATACTGGAGGCATATATATTCATTATTGACTGCAGCATTCGTACCTGGAGTTGCGGAGAGAGAAGAAAGGAAGAGAGCTTTAGCAAGTGGCCAGACCCTGGGGGGCAATTAGGAGGAGGAAAACGAAGGAGCTTTGTGCTGTGCTGGTGGGGTGGGAAATAAACGAAGCAGCGGTGACTCTGCTCCTGCTCCCAGGCTGAGACAGAAGTACACCCCCAGGTCCCATGTTGGTGTGGGGGGAGGGGTGAGCCGCCTCCACAGCCCCCAGCAGGATCTCACCTCCATGCTGGGGGCTCTGATCATGGTCAGGAACAGCCTACCTGGAAAGTGCCAACATCTGAATGCTTCAGAGAGAGCTTCATCCTGCACAGAGAGAAGTGGTGCAGTGCAGGCTGTCCCAGGGAAGGAGGTGTCCCCTCAGCACCCACGCCAGTCCAGCTCCCTCCAAAGCCCAGCTCTTTGCCTCCATCACAGGTTCCATCCCCAGCACATTCCCAACTCACTGCCCCCGGCCACCACTTAGCAGCAGCTTCTCCTGGAGCTGTCCTGCTCCCAGCTCACCTGCCCACGCTCAGCTGCCCAACGATGTGGCCAGATTTCACATCAATGGTGGCGGACACATTGCCTGTCTGGGGAGGGAGGCAGAGCTCAGTGCCTGCAAACTTTACTCCAAAGCAGGTACAGGGGGAATTGTTCAGACCAGCCAAAATGCAGAGACCCGTGTGCACCCAGTGTGAAAACTGGCATTTGTGATCTTAAAGGGCTCCCCATCCAGGACTGGCATCCCCATGCAGCCCAGATCCTAACTCACCAAACTGAGGAGGAATAGATGGGCCAGGCTGGTGTTGGGAAGGATGGCATAAGCCTGGATGTCCACAACGGGCTGGAGTGAGATCCCACCTGGTGTGATGCTCAGGAAGGGGGCAGACGGAGCAGACAGTCTGAGCTTCATCAGCATGTTGGGGTACATCTTGTCCAGCTGCAAGGAAGCAGGGGGAGGGAAGGAACCATGGCACATCCGTGGGAGCACAGAGCCTCCTGTAGCTCCTTCCTGCACCACCAGCCTGTGGGGATGCTGCACCCAGAGGGGATGAGCAGCCCCTCCTCTAAGGTTTCTCCTGCCCATGGGGAACCCAGGGCTGTGCTCTTGGGGAGCATCTTGTGGAAAGCCTGTGCCGGGTAGAAGCTGGGGGACAGCACTTGGGCTCACCTGGGGAACGAAGGCCGCGAAGGTGGAGGTGTTCAAATGGAATTCGACATCCTTCGGGATCTGTGGGAGGAGGATGGTCACTGCTGGGCAATGCAGCACAGGGCTGGGGCAT
This sequence comes from Tragopan temminckii, assembly GCA_028571105.1. Classification (NCBI taxonomy): domain Eukaryota; kingdom Metazoa; phylum Chordata; class Aves; order Galliformes; family Phasianidae; genus Tragopan; species Tragopan temminckii. The sequence continues at coordinate 10,063,899 of JAOWBP010004554.1, forward strand.
CATCAGCCCCTCATATGTGTACTTCATGTGTGCATCTTGCGTGTGCACCGAGCACATCTCAGCCTTGCACTGTGCCTGCATGCAGCTCCACAGGGAAGCACAGAGGAGATGCAGAGGAGCCCTTGGAGCCAGCCAGCCCCATCCCGCCTGCTCTCCTCACCATGGAGTCTGTGATCTCGAAGACCAGTGCCCCAGCTGCATGGTAGGCGAAGCCAGCAGTGTTGAAGAAGTAGCTGGAGGCCCCAAAGAAAACCATGCGGTCATGGTCAGGAGGGAGGGCCAGCACTGGTGGGGAGAAGGGAACAGCACCACGATGTGCCAGGGAGAAGAATTCGCCCTGGAAAGAGGAAGTGGGTGAGGAAGGAGCTGGGGGGCATTTGTGGGAGGCAGCTGACCCCAGCATCCCACCTGCCTCCTGCAATGGCATCAGCCACCTCGAGTCTGCCCAGGGCAGGCTCTCACCTTCAGGTCTACATCCAGGGTCTGTGCAGTGGCCATTGGTGGTGCCACCAAGGAGTAATCAATCCCAGCCTTGGCATCTATCTTAGCCGTGACTGCAAGACATGGGGCAGAGGGATGAGTGAAAGGCAGACGGCACAGCAGAGCCGGGAGCAGCTTGCCTCTGCTGACATCTGCGCAGTGCTGTGCCCTGGCTTTCCCGAGCAGCAGAGAGGCAGGGGTTTCACACACGTTTGCTTCTGTTTAGAAATAAAAGGGACATTTCCCTCCTCATTTCCAGCCATGCAAACTAGCTCCTGGCCTGGAGACGCTGGCTGGGTCCCCTCACAGAGGCCGGGAAATGCTGGGAGGGAGCGCTCCCTGAGCCGCATGCGGAGCCGCGCAGTACCTGGCAGGGTCTGGAGATAATGCTGCAGATCGCCACTAACAGATCTGACCACGCTGTCGCAGACCTGGGGAGGTAAAGGCAGTGGAGCTCAGCAAAGTGGCTCAGCTGGAGTGGGAGCCTCGGGCATACGCTCTGCTTAGCTGCCCAGTGCTGTGTGTTCTTTGCAAAACTGGCTGAAGTAAAAGAGTGCATAGCGATGTTTTCTTCTATTCCATTTGACACATTAATTATTGGAGATACAGGCAAGGTTTATACCTGTAACCATCTGCCTAGAGCAGGATTCCCGCCCAGGTGAGTTGCATCAAGGCTCTTTGAAGGACTCTCAATTGTGCCTTCTGACTTCCTGCAGTCCTATAGCCCCTGCAGGAGTGCACTGTGCTGAGCATCGACTATTGGGCAGAAGAAACTGCAAGAGTTCATCTGCCCCCGTGTGGGGCAGCCCTGCGCTGTCAGGGGAGGAGAGCAAAGCCCTCTGCAGCTGCCATCTGCAGGCAAAGCCTCCGCATCAGTGGGGTACTTAAATGCATGCTGATCGCTGGGCCACGAATTTACTGCTGGGAATGGTCCTGCAAATGGCCAGGATCATCTGCACAGGCTCTTCCAGTGTCGTAATGGCACGGGAACCCCCGTGCAGGATCAGGCCAGCATCTGGCCTGCTGACAGCAGGGTGAATAGAATATGGAAGATGGGATGGCATGGGATGGCATGGGAGCACTGCCCAGCTCTGCAGAAAGGGCTGCTGGGGTTGGACCAGACAGAGACAGGGCTGTGCAGGTCCATGCAGTGCTCCCAGCCCTCTCCTTCACCCCACTTCACGTGCAGAGAAAGCTCCAAAGGATTAATCCCAGTGTCTGGTGAAGGGGCTCAGCCACGCTGCCATGACAGCTTCCTGAGCTGCTCCTTCCAGGAAGCACTGCAGCATGGGAGCCCTCCTGCACAGCCCCACAGCGCCCACTGCCAGCCCATCTGCTGCCACAGTTCTGGGTGCCCCCAGAGAGCCCAGCATGGCATCAGCCAGAGCCAAATGCCAGGGCCAGAGCCCGACCTGCAGTAGGGTGGGATTTGTCAGCTCTGCAGCTGCCTCCTTCCTGAGCAAGGTTCACGGCCAGGGAGGCTGCGGCTTGTGCCAGCGAGCCTTGTAGCAATTATTGCTAACAGCTTGTTTCCATGTTTTGTTGCAAGCCTCCAGCATACAGGCTTTTGTATGGGGCTGGAGGTACCGGGGCTTCCCTGGTGCCCCCCGTTTAAACAAGATTACAAGCAGCTGAAATGCAGAGATGAGAATTTCTACCCCATTGCTCCCAAACATATGAATAAGTGCAGGCCAATGAAGGGGCAGCTCTGAGCAGGTTTCCTCTGCTACGCTGAGTTTGGCCGAGGCATAAGATCTAATTAACTGACCACATGGAAAGAAAAGTCTTTGTTAATTAGCAGCCGATTATACCGGGCTTTGGCAAATGCTGCAGGTTTAGAATCCAGCCCAAGCCACACGATGCTGCAGGGACCATGGTTGGCATGTTCCTGCTCCTCAAAGCCTGCTTCCACCAACCCTGCAGCGTGCTCTGGCTCTGGTTAAATCCGTGTGTGTGACCTGAGCCCTTGTAACATCTGCTGCAAGCGAGGGCTAAAGATGAGCAGGAAGCCTGGAGCTTGCACGTACCTTGCTCTCCAAGATTTTCTTGAATCTGGACTCGACAGCGCTATAGAAGAGGTTGTACAGCCACCTGCAGAGAGGAGCGGGGTCAGAGGGTGCAGCTGCAGGGTTTGGGCAGGAAAGGGAGACCCTGGGGCTGCAGGATGCATGGGAATGTCATTCCCACAGCAATCTGGAGTTAAACATTGCCTCGGGGTTTACATTTGCTACCAAAGCTGCCTGTAAAGAAGATGTAAACAAGTCTCGTGACTGCCTGGAAGCTTCACCCTTAAATGTGCAGCCACGGCAGGGCAAACTCAGAGCAGATTTGAGCACGTGCAGTTGCAACGTGCAGAATAGGAAGGAAGCACACTGCCAGCAGCGCTGTGTGAGGGACGGCAGGTACCCACCTGACAGCCACCTTCCCCTTTCTACTGGGCTAACGTGGGGTCTCTGGTCCTTTGCTGTGATGCTACGTACCCGAACTTGCCCGAGAAGTGGACGTCGACACTGGAGATGCGGGTGCTGCAGGCAGAAGTGCTCACGGTGGGCTTCCCCGAGGCATCACTGCCCAGCTTCAGGTCAATCTTGATGTAGACGTTCTTCACCTCCAGGTTGAAGGATCCGTGGTCCCGGCTGCAGGGGAGCGAGAACAACAGGGGACAGCCTGCCTCCAGCTCTGCCTCATAGTAAGCATTCAGAGTGGACTGGGGAGGCTTTTAAATCCAGGGAAACCAACTTGCATGGGAATATAAGCTAGGCAAGGCAGCCTTTAAACTGAAAGAACTAAAAGCAAGCAGGGGGAACAGCAGAGAAGGAGGAGAGCTCTGGCTTGTGATTCTTGCCCCACAGCAGCTTTCCCAGCAGCAGCACTCTGCCCAGCTGCGTGCCCCCATGTGGGGAGAGGCACCTGAAGGGCTCGCCAGGGCTCACAGGCACTGGGACTAACATAGCTGTAGCACAGCTGTGGGAATCAACAGGTTTGGAGGTAACAAAGTGAGAGCTGCCCAAAACACAAGGGCAAAGGAGAAGGAGGAAACCTGCCCAGATCCAGAGAGGGAAAGGCAGAGTGAAGGGCCTGAGCCAGGGGAAGGGCACCCACATGAAGTGAAACTTCACCCGCCAGTTCCCATCCACCTCAGCGAAGGCGTTGGAGATGGCGACCTGCAGCCCCACGTTGGGGACCAGGGAGATCCGTGAGTAGGGCAGGTGGAAACTGCGGAGGTTCAAGCTGAAAGGAAATGTAAAATGATAAGAGAAATAAAGGTACCTGAGTGGGATGGATGGCTGGGAGGGAGCAGTGTGGGCACTGTGTGAACAGCATCCCCACTCTCTCCCTTGCCCATAAGCAAAGCGGAGCATTTGGGATCACAGTCCTTTCTTGTGCTCTTGTATTTGCCAGAGGTCACCGCTTGGGCTTCAATTGCCCTCACCCACAGTGCCGCCTCCCAGGGAGCAAATAAGAGCATCTCTGCCTGCACCATGCTGTGGGTGGCATGGGAGAACCTCTGTCCCCTGCAACCCCTCCAGCCTCGTGTGGCTATGTGAGGGCTCACCTGGAGATCTCATAGTGCACCTTCCCCAGGTGTCGGACTGGAAAGTCACCCGAGATGTCTGGCAGCTTCAGCTTGGCCAGCTCCTTCTGCAGGACGGTAATCCCATGCTGGTGGGCTGTGGGGGACAGTGTCACAGCCACATACTATCCCAGGGAGCTGAGAGCATGCCCCAGGAGCACAATGAAAGGCTTAAAAGGCATGCCCAGGGAATGGCCTGGCTGCTCTGCACTGTGTGGCTGGAGCTGGAGCTGGCCGCAGCACAGAGCCCTGCAAGTGTGGGCATTGCCCAGAATCTGTGCAAGTCCTGGGGATGGTGCTGCCCAGGCAGCACAGTGGGGTGGGTGCTGTAACTCTGCACCCATATAGGCAGGGGGTCACGTCCCTTCCCATGCAGCTGGTGGACCTGCAGGGTCAATGAGCTGTGCACGCAGAGCATTTCAATCCATAACAGCACACTGCTGGGACTGAGGCCCTGCCTGCCTCAATAAACCCAGCACGGGGCCCATCCATCTCTGTCACCATGCTTCTGGCACCTCCCCACCTCCTCCCTGGGGCTCAGGACTGCCTGGATGTGTGCCCCTGAGCCGGACCCCCAGCTCCACCAGCCCCCCACCTCCTCGAACTGGTGCCCTCCCCCCCCAGCACCTGCGTGCAGCCCCTTGGACTGCAGAGGGGGCAGCAGTGTGGGCAGGCGGGTGCATCAGGGCAATGTCAGCACCCGGCTCTGCACCGCAGCCGCCAGCACCTGCAAGAGAGGAGGGAGATCAGGAGCTAAACCCACCGTAGTCCAGGCCCGCCTGGGTGATCCTGACCACGAAGCCGGGGTTGGTGGCTGCAGTGAGCGCCAGGCACACAGCCAGCACCACTCCAAACGCTGCCAGGCTCCGTGCTGCCATTCCGGCTGCTGCCCGGCGCTCCCTGCCGGTGCGCCTTTATACCCGCGCCAAAGGGGAACCACGGGTGAGGCAGGATGCAGAGCCACGGCCGCAGCCCGAGGGGCCTCCCCCGCAGCCCTGCGCTTCCTGCTCACCCGCTGCCCGCTCCCATGTGGCCATGGAATGGCTGCAAGGAGCAGGCAGCCTCCCTGCAGCACCCCGCACTGTTATGGCTCTCTGCTGTGCGCTGAGGACAGGAACCCTGAGCTGCCCCACTTCTGGAGCTGCCCAAGGGTCCCCCACCTTGGGCTGCCTGCAGCTCCCCCACCAGCACTAATGAGAGTGATGGAAGAAGCTTTAGGTTGCTTTCATTTCCCTTTCTGGAAGCAGCAGGACATGGCACAGGAAGTCCACAGGGGCTGATGTGGGCAGATCTTGTGCTGGATCCAGGGAAGTGCTCTGGTTGCCAGAGGCAACATCCCTGCATTGAGCGCTTGTGAAATGCAGCTCTTTCTCAAGCACTGTAGCCTGGTATGGCTGTGCCACAGAGCAGCTCGAGCCACAAAGAAGCCTAGGACAGCTTTGCTGGAGCCCCTGGCACATGGAGATCAGCTCTTAGCTCCTGCTGTCCTTCCTCCCCACAGTTCTGGACAGAAGCATTTGCAGGCTTCCTGGACCAGCGCACGGTCAGGGCACACACTGCAGCCATCAGGTCCCCAAGCAGCCAGCTCAGTGCGTGCCCAGCCAGCTCTGCCCAGGATTGCAGGCAGGAGAAGAATCTTGCACCCAGGGCCACACATGTCTGGGTCTGCTGCACTCTGGGTCTGCTACAACCTGTGCTGTGCACCTCCAGGTCTGCTGCTGAGGCTGCACCATGAGCCCCAGAGCAGCAGCAGCTGTGGGACCAGCGCAGGCACACAGGGGCAACATGGGTCTGGTGCTGACTGGGCCACCAAAGTGGGACAAATAGCTTGGGAAGGGCCATGCACCATGGAATGCCCACACACTCCCTGCACCCATCCCCAATCCACCCCTGAGCCCATTGTGCCCCCAAAGCAGAGTAGAAGTTCAAAAGCCAAAGCCCCATTTCAGCTTTTTGCTGGCTCCTGCTCCCCAAAGCCCAAACTTCGTGCTGCAGAACAGTTTCAAAACACCATTTCAGACACACACCAAGGAACCAGAACCTCTTCCATGAGGAGAAATGAAATTTCATGGGGAGCAACGTATTGAGGAAGCATAAACACAACGTTTTTCTTCTGGGCTTGAGCAAGTTTTGAAGTTGAACTTAGAAAACCTTTCTCACAGCACAAAGCCTGACCAAACAGTCCCAAGTTTGCCAAGGCACAGCTGAAAACACCTCTAACACCAGCACTGAGCTGCACAGCTTCCTCAGTCCCATGTGCTGCCCATCACGTGTGGGCAGTTCCGGGTCCCTCTCAGGGCTCTTTCCACATCTCCTACATGATGCAATGGCCAAAGCCATCCTGCAAGCATGGGGCACTGCGGGTCGGGCTGTGGGTCCACTCCATGGGTGCCACAACCGCAGTGGAAATTCCCTGAGGCTGGGCAGCACGTGCTGGTCCCAGGGCATCGCTGCTGCCCGTGATCTGGCTTTGACTTGTGGCCACAGAGCCGAGCTGTGGTCTGGCAAATGCTGCCATGGGGAAATGCAAGGGAAAAACCCAGGGGCACTTGGTGAGAAAAGTGAGAGCAGTGCAGCTGGTTCAAAGGGAACTTGGAACAGGTCCACAGCCAGGAAGAAAACTCTCTCTTTATCTGCTTCCAGGCAGCAAGCCCGCTGCCAGAGAGAGCCACTGTGAGTGTCCCTAGAGCTGCAGGGATCTCACTCACATTTCTGCAAAATGTCATTGGCATCGGGGTGCAGGGAGTTGAATCATCGGGGTGCCAGAAGCTGCATGATCGGCATGCTAGGAGCTGCCAGCCCAGTGCTGCTCACCCTCACCGTCTGCACCCTGCCCTGGAACCCCTCGGTTTGGCAGCACCTGATCACACAGCCAGGGCAGTGCAGGGCCCTGCACCACTGTTTTTCCAGCTGCAGGCTCAGAGTGACCCGGTCCCAGCTGTTCCTGGGAGCAGAACAGGCTCTGGGCCAGCATGGGGTCACCAGCTGAGTCCAGCCCTGACGACTGCATCAGAAACACACAGTCGGAAATGCTCAGGGACACCAGAGCCAAGAAAGCAGCGGACCCACTGGGTGCAGCGAGGAGTGTCGATCTGCAGAGGAGGACTGTGGGTGTGGGGACACAGCTGTCAGCAGCAGGGCTCCTGGTGGGATCCTGGCCCCAGAAACCCACCCCCATGCTGGGTTCCCCATCCCCACCCTCCCTGTGTCCCAGAGTCATGGTGACATCACAGGTTGCTGCAGAGCAGTCCTGCAGCCAGGGTGTCCCCCGCCCGCTGAAGACTGTGCCCTCCACGGGGCACGTTGCCTTCTGACACCATGTCTGAGGGCCTCGGGTAGGGGACAAAAGGGGATACAGAGAGCACAAGGG
>JAOWBP010004554.1:10075059-10089777 GCA_028571105.1 Tragopan temminckii
AGGAGTACTGATGCCCATGAGGGATGGAACACCACGGTGTGTTGGATTTTTCCTCTTGGAATTACAGAGGTGTCACTACTCTTGGGTACAAGAGCTCAAGCCATGGGGCCAGACCCTTAGTTCTGCAGCTTGTTTACAGCCACACTTCCAAATCAGACCAAGGGGTCCTGTTATCTCCTTTCTTCTGCTCTGGGGCTTGTGCAGTGGTGGAATGAGGCTGGGCAGTGTGCTGCTCTGGCTGATCATCCGTTGTTCATCATGGAATGGTGCTCTTCTCTCTCACAGGTGCTGCTTACTGCCAGTTCATGGACATGCTCTTCCCAGGTTCGGTAGCTCTCAAGAAAGTGAAGTTTCAAGCAAAATTGGAGCACGAGTACATTCAGAACTTCAAGGTTCTACAAGCAGGTTTCAAACGAATGGGCGTTGACAAAGTAAGTTGGGTTGCAGTTGCTTCTCCTTGTTCCTGGCATCCAAATGGGTGCCGTGTACTTTCCAATCTGGAGGACGGGGTTTGGTTGTTGGCTTGCAGATCTCACAAGTTTTGGTTCGCACCTAAATTAATGCAATATTTACTAGAGCAAAGGTTGGATTTGCAGTTTATAGTGCTGGAAATAGTTTCTTCCATATTAACTCAATTCAACTTATGTGGTGTTGACCAATACTGAAACCTGAGAAATCATGTTTGAGCTTTTGTGGCATGAAGCTGTTCCTAAGAGTGCGTCCCAATAACCTGTTGGTGTGGTGATCTTAAGGATTTCCCATTCCTCTTTACCAGTGTGTGTTGTTCCACCAGTGAGAATGGGATCTTTGAAAAAACGTGTTTGGATCAAGTGAGTGCTGTGCTTATGGAAGAGTGCTTTATGGAGGTAGTAGTTATTGATGCCATGCTTGGTGCAATGCAGAGCATTCCGTTGCTAAAGCTGCTCCCAGCGAAGAGGGCATCTCGTGCTGTGTTGGCCAACAGCTCCAACACTGCATCTCTCCTCTTCCCTGGAGCAATGTGCCCGGAGCAGGGCTGTGCTCACAGGGAATCAAATGGGGAATCAAGGGAATGCCTTCTGCCCACTGCCAGACCTCAGGCTCTCAACTTGTGGCTTACAGGCAAGACTTCACAATTTACTGCTTTTTCTCCAGTATGAACAAAGAATTACATTTGCTTCCAATTTTAAAACCCTTATTATATAAGGCAGAGAGGTTCTTTCCCTGCAGAACGCATCTTATTATTCATTATTATTTTTTTCTCCAGATAATTCCTGTGGACAAACTAGTGAAAGGAAAATTTCAGGACAACTTTGAATTTGTTCAGTGGTTCAAAAAGTTTTTTGATGCAAACTACGATGGGAAGGAGTATGACCCCGTGGCTGCCCGACAAGGCCAGGAGACGGTGGCACCAAACCTCGTTGCTCCAGTGGTGAACAAACCCAAGAAACCTCTCGGTACTGGCAGTGCAGGTAGAAATGAGTTCAAGACAACCTCGAGCCTTTAAAAACTGAAGAAAACGAGGCTGGGTCACTGTTTCAGTATCTAAAGGGGCTGTAAGAAAGAAGGAAACAGACTCTTTAGCAGGGTCTGTGTGATAGGACAAGGGGAGATGGCTTCAAGCTAAAGAAGGGGAGGTTTGGATAGAATATAAGGGAGAAGGTTTTGACAATAAAGGCGGTGAGGCAGTGGCACAGAGATGAGGTGGGTGCCCATCCCTGCAGGCACTCAGGTCAGGCTGGGGGGCTGTGAGCACTGATGGAGCTGTGGGTGTCCCTGCTCACTGCGGGGCATTGGACCAGATGGCCTTTAAGGGTCTCTTCCAACTTAAACCATTCCATGATTTAAAATTGGTGTATGAAGAGGTAGTGACTTACCTCAGATGCTGGGCTTCAATCTCTGAGTGAGTTATCTGGGAGCTACAGAAAGAAAATGGCAAGGGTTGGTGTCAGGATGTGCTGGAGGCAATGGACATGGCATGTGGGGTGAAGAAGGAACACTTCATAGGTGAACATGTCTTCAAATTGTGACGTGCCTGGAAGGGGGACCCTACCTCTGGGGTAGGAGGAAGGGTGTTCTGAGAAGTAACAGCACATTTATCTTGCAGCCCCACAGAGGCCCATTGTTGCACAGAGGACCCCAGCAACTCCCAAAGGCAGCACTGGGATGGTCAAAAAGGCTGCGGGAGATGATGAATCAGCGGGATTGATTGAGCAGGTGTGTTGCCAGAATGGCCTGGGGTACTGACCTGGGCTTTGTGTTGGATGTATAGGTATAGATATTTAATAGCATGAAATGGCTGTGCTGGGGAGAGACAGATCACTTTCTTCTGTCTAGTAGGTTCATTTAAAATGGCTTAATCAGAAGCCTTCGTTGTGGTGGCCTTGCTCTCCTGATAGCAGCAAAGCCCCTTTTGCAGTACAAGCCTCCAGACATTAAATCTGCTGTGTCCCATATCACACATAGCTTTGCTTTCAAGTATTTCCACAGCTGTGTTGCAGCTATCACAGCATTCCAACGGAGCTATGAGCAGCTGCTGCGTCCCCGAAATGCTGAATGCAATGGAGCTGAAGCTGCCACCAGTGTGAGGGCTGTCCTGGAGGAATGTGCTAGCAGAGGAAGCTGCAGGCAGTTGGATTTTTACTCATGTCATGCAATAAGCCTTTAGAATTTCCATGTGGTATTGCATGTGTTGGGCTGGGTGTTGGTTGTAGAAATACTCCAACTTGAGAAATAGACCTCCTCTTGTCCTTACACCCTTTCCCTGATGTCTTGGTTAACTTCTGAAGTGCTTTGCTTACAAACACACCTCTGAGCATCTTGGGGGCCCCCACCTTAAGGATAGACACCGCTGCGTTCTCTCTGGTGGGTAAATCATTATTGATTCCTGGCAGATCAACGTGTTGAAGCTTACTGTTGAAGACCTGGAGAAGGAGAGGGACTTCTACTTCGGCAAATTGCGGAACATTGAGCTGATCTGCCAGGAGAACGAAGGGGAGAACGACCCAGTGCTGCAGAGGATTGTGGAAATTCTTTATGCCACAGATGTAAGTCATCCTCCCCCCCATCCTGCCTCACTGTGGGAAGCTGTCTTGGTTTTTCTACTTGTTTTCTACCTTTTTTTTTTTTTTGTCCCCTTTAAATTTATGGCCAGATACCATTGTTATAGTCAGGCCACAAGCGTGGTTGGGTTCTCCTGAGGAGTGTGTAACAGAGGTCAGAGCTGAAGAAAGTGAGTTTGCTGGTGACACTGTGAGTGGTTGACTGAAGGGTACTTCGTTGTCAGGATCCGAAGTAGGAATAACTAAATGAAAGGAGTGTGCAGAGAGCTGGGAAGTGCTTGGGTGTTGGCTTCTCATCGAGCCCTCGTTGTGTTCCCTGCAGGAAGGCTTTGTGATACCTGACGAAGGAGCGCCGCAGGAGGAGCAAGAAGAGTATTAACAGACCACATACTGTACCAGCAGAGCAGCAACATCGGAATTCTGTGCCCCAGATCATGTGCTTAACTGTAAAATACTCCACTTTATTCTTAGAGGACTCACTGGTTTCTTTTCATAAGCAAAAAAGTTACCTCTTCTTAAAGTGCACTTTGCGGAAGTTTCACTCTTTTTGCAGTGGGTTTGAGTTAGGAACTCTCTCTCACTCTGTAGCAGAGCAGTATTCACATCTAGGTGGTATATTTAGGGAGCAAGAGGCTGAACATTTGGAACTCGTTGGTTTGCTGGTAAACACTGGTTCGTGGAAAGACTTTTTTTGTACCTGAGGTGGTGTGTAGTAGAGAACATAAAGACTCTGACTCACGGAAAGATGGAGTTAATGTGAAATTGCAGCACGGAAATGATAATAAAATGCCTTAAGAGTATTTAAAATATGCTTCCAAATGCCAAAATTGAAGTAATGTGACAGGAGATTTTATGTGCTTCATCCTGGGGAGACGCTCCGCTCCCCTCCCTGCTGTCCGAGGGTCTCTTAAACAAACCTCCATTCCTGCATAAAGCTGCTTACCGAGTGATTAGTTCTCAATGAAATAGGCCTTAATGTTGCCTGTCACAAGATTAGAGGGAGTATGAACAGCTGAGACACATAAATTACCTTGAGGACTGCTAAAGCATTTTTTTCTATGGCATTGTGGCTAATGGCTTTGCCAAAACGTACTGTGTTTTCTGTATTAAAAAAAAAAAAGAAAAGCTCCATAAATGAAAGCAGGGGGCACCAGTCTTACTGCCTACAAGGTTCTTCTGAAGTACTTTCCTCCTTTCTGCTTGTTCTGTTTATTTCTGTTGGTGTGCTTATGGCCTCGCACCCTTCCCTTCCCCATCCCAAGGAGCTCTGATCCAACCCCATGTTTGCAGCAGGGTTGGGCTGTGCAGCTCATAGAATGAAAGTGAATTGAGCACATGAGGATGATGATTTTCTCTTTTTCTTTTCTATTTTTTCTCAGACCAGGGCTTATCTAATAGTAATACTTGCCAGTTCAGTGGTCTTCTGGGGTCAAAGCTAAAAGATGAAAGATGCTGGCTAACAGAGCTAATGTTATTGCAGAAAATACAGTACTGAGACTAACTTAAATATTAATATTTAAATTACTTTCTTTAATTGTCCCTCTTTTTTTTTTTTTTTTTTTTTTTTTTTGCTCTCATGCCCCCTCATTACTGTTGTGTTTGGCAAGTTCCTGCAAGACTTCTGATTCCCCTCCACTACTGAGATCCATCAGTCCTGTTGTGCTGTATTCATTCGTTCCTGGTGGTAGCTTGTCCTAAAACGTGTGTAGGAGAGCATCTTATGGTAATTGTTGTGTAGTGCATGAATCTTTGTGAAATTCAGAGAAAAACCCAAATTCAGTGAATGCCAAAAAAATGCAAGTATCCAGCCATTGTTTGAAATTGCAGTGGTGCTATTTCTCTTGTGGCCTTTTAGACTTTTGTTGCCCTAAAACTCCATTTTACTGAGAAAACCATATTTGACTTGGATTTTTCTTGACAGGGTTTTTCTATTTTAAGCAGTTTCTAAATAAAGTTCTGTATTTCAAGAGTGTCATGTCTGCTGGAGTGTCTCGTGCTTTCAGATGTGATCAGGCAGCCCTAGAGCTCGCGGTGCCTCTCATGGTGGAGCATCGAGGATCTGCAGTGTCAGCTCTCGCTCTCCAGCCCTAGCTGTGTCCCTTGGGTAGCAGGAATGCTGAAGCTTCCCTTGGAGTGTGCTGGGAGAAGCATTGCTACAGTTCATCCCCACCGCTGAGATGTTGTCCTCCTGCAGTGCTCTACGAGTGCTTTGTCCTATAGGATGGACATCACTGGTGCTGGAGCTGGGGTTGGACTACAGGAGTGCAGATGTAGAACCCGGGGGTTTTGATGCACATAAAATCTTCTTTACCATTACTTGATTACTTCGAGCTCAGAAGCATACTTCTACCAACTTTAAACGCTGCAAAGCCTGGTGACGTGCTGGGATGTGTGGCTGCCTGAGGTCTGTGTGATGAGGATGAGGTGTGCGTGGGACTGCGGGGCACCCAGGTCAACCATGGGTTGTGTGGGGTCGGTTCTGAGCTCTGCTATTAAAAGCCAGCAGATGTTCTCTTCTGCTGGGAGTCAGAAAGCTGTGCTTTGTGAGACAACGCGCGGTCCTACCCGATGTGCATTGGAACTAAACTGAAACTGCAGTCTTCTAAGTCAAATGCTGCTAAGATTTCCAATTCCTTACATCATTTCTGTGCCCCCAAGGTGGGGGGCAGCTTCGTGGTCAACTTCAGTGACCACATCATAGATAATGTTGGTACAATCTGTTGCTGGTGTCCTTTTTGAGAAGCAAATGACAATAAGCCCAGCTCAAACCCATCGACCTGACACAGCTACTCTGCTACATGGTACAGTATATGCTGTTAATCTGTTGTATTGCTCACCTATGGAGCAATCCAGCCTTCCTTGGTGTCTTAGTTTTGTCAGATATTTGAAATACAAACAGAATGGAAGAACCAAAAGCTCACGTCTCCATTCTGCCTGACTTGGGCTCGTGGATGTTTTCTAACGTTTTATTGTTCAATTTTTTTCAGAATTCCTGGTTTGCAATGACAATTCTTACTGTAACTGTTGAAAGCCTTCAAATAAAGGCCAAAAACTTGCTGGTGTTGTATCATATCAGTATTTTGTGGGGCTGCTTGAGATATGAGGCTAATCTGGTGACCGTCTTTCTTAATTTGTGTACCAGCATGAGGGATAACAGTGTGGGCTTATAGCACTGCTGGGATAACTCCAATGTGCAGGACTTTAAACCAGGGGTAGAGGCTGCTTGGTAAAGTAGAGGTTGGGCCAGAAGACTTTGTGTTTGGGTGTTAGGTCAGGTGTATCTCATAATGAGAGTTGGGCAAGTGTAAAGCATGTAACTGGCCTAAGATCTGGGTGGATGGGTGTACTTACATCCTCGCTAAGACAACCTCTGTCTTCCAATCACAGCACAGTAGGGGTTGGGAGGGACCTTTAGAGATCATGGAGTCCAACCCCGTGCAAATGTTTGTCTTTCCTCTATAATAGAGAAGGAAGGAACAAAGTTCAACTTCAACTTTGGTGTTCTCTGAGATCAGAGTTGAAGACAATTTCAGCTTTGGTGGCACAAGAGCTGATTTCTGTAAGGTCAGCTCTTCCCTCTGAGCACAGCTGACTGGCTTGGTGAACCATGGTCTTCATGTATGTACACTTGTATCTTATAATTGCATTTATTTATACAAATGCATAATATAGAAAATACAGTTTCATCCTCCAGGACCTTGTTCAAGTCTATGGGGCCAGAATACGAGCATCCCAGTGTTCAGAACTGGCTGAGCTGCTCTGAAGAATGGTGGCTGTCAGGTGAAGTTCTCAGGGCCTGGATTTGGATGGGCAAAGTGCAACAGCTGCAGCAGGGACAGATGCTTTGGTATGTGTGGTCACTGCTTTGGGTGTTTTATATCTTGGAGATGCACCTTCAGACACTTGCTGTGTCGTGGCAGTGATGTTCAGGCTCAAGGTGTAACAGCAGAGCAGTGGCTGCAGCCTGCAGCTCCGTTCCAGCTGCTTCAGTGAAGCTTTGATTGGCAAAGGGCATTCACAGCACAACTTCAGTGCCTCAAAGTTGCACAGGGGTTCTGAGCACAAAATCATTGCACGTATGCCTGCTGCTTTCCATCTTGCGTGTGTGGACAGCCCATTGCTGGGCATTGCTTTTGCAGTGCTTGTTTTTGCAGGTTTGGATACGAATAGTTCTGCATGGCAACGGATAAAAGTTACAGATAAGATTAGTGGCAAAGACTTTGATGTGTTACTGCTGCTGATTGCAGTGTTTCATAGCTCAGGTAATGTCACTGTCCTCTGGTGAAAGATGAAGGCATCCTCCTGGCTGGCACTGGCTTAATGAAGCAGTTCCTAATTTTGGAACGGTGTCCCTTATAAGATGTGCTGATAAATGCCTCCTTTGAGTGGGTTCTTTTTTGGGATTTGGGTTGGTGTGGCTGTTCTTTTCTCCTTCATGGCTCTGTGTTTATGCAGATGGAACGGCCTGATTAGGAAGATTGAAGAATGTAGGTGGGTCTCACCTGGAGCAGGCTGTGGTGAGGTTGGAGAGGGAGTTATGCCACATTCACAGGGAGAAAGGACACAAACTGATGGGGCTGAACCTCGTGTATTCTTATGGGCAGCCTGCCAAGTCAGCTTTCCTAAACCAAGCATAAGGTAATGAATGAGGGCTGAGTGCTGGAGAGCTGCAATTAGACCACAGTGTAATTGGGGTGCTTCAGGCTTGTGTTCTTCGTAGGTTCTCTTGTGATTCTTGGTTTTCTCAGAGTCTGGGCATGGAATTCCTGGACACCAGTGGGACCTTCTGCCTGCCCAGAGGGGACAGAGATGCTGTGGCCTTGGATTATGGGATGCAGATGGAGTTACAGGGTGGGGTGGATGATTGATGTACAGCGTGAACCTGGGACCTGCTGGGAGAGATCCTGGAGGAAAAGCACTGCTCACAGATCCAGGTGCATCCCCTGAGCTGCAAACCAATGCTCTGCTCCTGAAGGCGATGCTGTGGGTGCAGCACTGAGCACCATCAGTGCACCACTGTCCTTGAGGTCTTCGTGCAGTGCCTTCTCTGGGTGTTTATGCTAAGCACAGCCCTGCTGAAGCTGAGGCATCCCGCAGGAGCTGTGTGCTCAGCACTGATGGCCTCGGAGCCTTTCCTGTAAGGCAGTGCAGTAAATCGCTGCTGTGGCTGCGTGTCTCCAAAGGGCAGTGAATCTTAGGTGTAAAATTGTTCTCAAGTATTTTTATTGCTCGTAAGCCACCAGCATAATATAAATATTAATACCTGGGGTCAGCAGTGGCTCTCCAGCTCCTCTCCTTGCCTGCACCTTCCTGTACCAACGTGTGAATTGCACTTTGCAGTGTCCCCTCTCTGGGTAGTGCTGCTGCCCTCAGTGTGATGGAGCTCCTCATGTGAGCTCTGTGCAGTGCAGGTGATGCACATCTGCTCTCCTCTTTGCCCCGGGCTGCTGTGTGCATGGGAATGCTGTATCCTCTCTATTCTCCTTGGGTTCCCTCTCCAGCATTTCTCTTTTCTCCACCCCTCGTGTCCAATCCCCTCTTATTTCCTCCTGCTTTCTACTCAATCTCAGCATTTAAATCCACCTTCTATATTCTAATGGGCTCTTTCCTTTTTGTGCAGCAGCATGCTGGGCTAGATGGACGCCCCATCTATTCCCCTACAAGCGAAGCATTTGCTGTGAAATATGGAGCCTCAAACCCCAGTGCCATGAGGTGAAATCTTTCTTCTCTTCCAGATGCTCCTGGGGAACTGGTGCCACCAGATAAAGCTCATTCCTGAGCTCAAGCTTGTTGCCTCCTGCTCAGCAACTGATAAGGGAGCAGTGATGCTTGCTTGGCCATAAAATAACGCAGGGAAACTCCAGTAGGACAGGTCTCAGCCTCTGTTCTGTAATGTATCTGTTGCACAATGGTACTGGGCGATGCTGCTGGCATCTTAATGTTGCCTTCCCTCCAGGTAAAACCGACCCGTACCAAACTTTTGGACTGTGGGAAATGTGAATTAGGGAGAAAATGTGGAATAGGCTCAGTTTTGTTTGCAGTGTCCTGTGAGTAAACGAAGCTTTTGAAAGCTCCTGCAGGAGGAGAATGAATGGGTGCAGGATCAGCTCCTATTACACTCTGGGGGCATCCCCTGGCTGGGGCAGGCTGTGGTTCAGGGGGGGCTCAGAGCTGAGCCTGGGGAGGGAAGCTGTGCTGATGGCTGTGCTGTGCTCACCCCTGGGATGCTCGAGGGCTCCTTGGTGCCTGCATGAACTGGGCGTCCTCCTTGGTCTCCCAGTGGTCCTTCCTCCATGGCTCAGTTTGCCTTTCAGTCCTATTTCTCTGCGTTTTCTTGTATGTATTACACCAGCTTCATTCCCACCTTTTGAATTTGTCTTTTCCTTTTCTTCCCATCACTCCCATTCCTATTTACACTCCATGGCTGTGTTTTTGTATGCCTCTCTTTCCCATCTCATTCATTTTCTCCCCTCTTTTCCACTCCACGTGCTTGCATTTCCCTTTCCTTTCTCCACGGTGCTCCAAAAGTAATGCCTCCTATTTTATGGTGTTGCCCCATGATGTCAGAGGCAGATGTTGGTGGGATGTGGCAGTAGAGGTTATACCTTCCGTGTATCTGAATGCTCCATTCCATGTTGTTGCCATGTGATGGACGGCAGCAGAGGGGCAGTCTGCCAGAATGGCATCTGACGTGGAAGTGAGGATGGAGCAAAGGTGTTACACTGAACACCTCCATGCAGAAAAAACGGCACCCGCTGACATTCACTGACGCTTGGTGAACGCTGATGGAGCGCAGCGAGGCGGTAGGTGACGCACTGCAGAGTGGAATGGTACCCAGGCTCTTCACTGCTGCCTAAAAGGCACAACTCATGGCGGTCACCGCTAAAGAAAGCTGTTATGTAGCCGAGAATCTGCTCTATCGAAAAACCTCGTTGTGCTCTTTGTAATTTCCGTGGACACAAGCAGGAGGCATTACTTTCGGAACAAGGGTCCCAAGGCAGTCCCTTCCCCGGGCCGCGCGGTTCCGGAGCGGGCGGCGGCGCCAGCAGGGGGCGCTGTTGGGCCGCGATTCGCTCGGGCGGCGCCGTCCGTGCGCGGGGATCCCCGCGGCGCCTCCGCCCGTTTCGTTCTGCCTCTCGCTTTTCGCCCTCCGAGCTGCTTTTACCGCTTCTGTCCCGCTCCCCAAATATTCCCACACACAGGCAGCTTTCGTTCGTTCTTCCCTTTGCCTCCTTTTCCTCTCTTCTTTCGTTTTCCCCGATTTTATGTTAAGTTTTGCCTCGGGACCCCTCTGCTCATACCGGCACTCTCCTCCTGCTCTCTGACCCTTTCGCACACACATCTGCCTTCCACAGCCACTGCCGAGCGTCTGTGCTGTGCTGCAGAGGACCCGCAGCCATCTCCGTGCACAGCCGTCCATCCCTGCTCGTATCCCACCGGCGATCACTTTTAGAGAGAGGCATCTTCTGTTTTAATGGCTCCCCGGAGATGGCTGCTGTAGGCAAAGTGCCATAAAGGTGTTTCCTTTTTGCTGTTCTGCGGCTGAGACGATGCACGCTTATGATGGCTGTTAGTTCTGATACTCGCTGCTTCATTAGCAGCACAGGGATTTGTGTCTTAATCAGCCGCTCGGCACTAATGGCAGCAGAGGACTGCGACGGTTCTGTAGGAACTGCTGAGCAGGAGGCCCTACAAACTGATTTCTGTCAGCTCTCCTGCAACCTTCGCAACAACTCAGCAGCGTTCATGCAGTTGGGATTTTTCGGCCTTCTACTACCCTGTTTTTTTTTTTCCCCTGCATGACTTTTGTTGTGCGTTCACACAATTTTGCCACCCTGTGCACGACGGAGAGCTTTGTCTGCAACCCGCTGTTGGTAGGAATGTGCTGATGGACGGTTCTGTCTGTGCTGTTTGTTACAGCATGGCAACTCCTGCACATGCATCACCTTCCAGGGCAAGCAGTGTTGGTGGGAGATAGGAGATCCTCGCAGGGAGATGAGCACTGATGAAGTATTTCGATATCTGCTGAGATTTAATGACATCCTCATTACTGTTACAGCACTGCAGATGCCCTTATTGCATTGTTTCTCCTTTAGCATTGTCACAGAGCCTCCAATTCCAGTTTAGGGATCTCCTAACCCAGTTATCACGCTGTATCTGATTGCTATCGCCTTCTGCTTCTGTTGCGAGCTAGCAATGAGTTTGTTCTTGTTTGCACTGCTATGTAAGGAAGAGCTCTGGAGTTTCTTGTTGGAAAGTACTGGTGCATGACTGATGTGACCCCACGGCTATGGGTGCTGACTGTGCCTTCGGCAGAGCATCCACTGGGTGATCTTTAAGGTCCCCCCAACCACAGCTGTTCTATCAAGTGATGTGACAGCCCCCAGTGCTTGTGGCAGCTGATGCTGCTGTGCTGCTGGTGCTTATTATTGGAGCCAGCGGACAGCATTCAGTGCCCTGTGACGTAAGGACAGCCTGGAGCATCAATAGAGGCTTTCACAGGACGTGACTAACCGCCTATGGAGGAGCCAGGAGGGATCCATGAGAAGCGTGCAAAAGGAACAAAACGTTTTTGTGCAAGCTCTGAGCGAGGCTGATGGCAGGGAAACCCGACGGGTGAGCTCATCCATCCCGTCTGTAACAGTGCCCTGTGTGTGGAGCGCTGCTGCTGCTTTGCTTTCCCTTGGGCTTTGGCATCTGCCTCCAATGCATCTGGGAGGAGCTGACTGCGGTTCCGGGAGCTGATAGGGAACTTAAGCAGATAGAGGTTTGCCTTCCTCCCGTGGTGTCTCCCTGTTCTCACTTCTTTCAGTTCTGCTTTGTTTGGTTTGCTGATTGCCGGCATCGTTGTGCTGAGAGAAAACCCATGGAGAGGCATTTGGTGTCTGCAGCCATCTGTGGGTCACACAGCTTTGTGGGTAGGAGTTGTGCCCGCTGCTGCGAGCTGCACTGAGCCTTTCTTAAAACATATCTCCTTCACACCAAGCAGACTTGTTTTGGCACCTAATTAAGTTAATTTAGGTGGTTTAATGCAGTTCAGCAGCAGCTGAAATCACGGTCTCCCATCCAATCTGATATATCGATTCCACCGGTGCTTTGTCCGTAAACCTCCTCCTGTCTCTGTGCAGCTGTAATTGTGTTTGAGAAAGGGAAAACTGTATCTGTGCCCACACACCCAGAGAGTGTAATTACTGCCCTGCAATTCCTCTGGGGTGAGCTGAGACCGCCCCAGGGACAGGAAGGAGTTCATCAGCTGCTTATTTCTGTGGATTCTGAGCTGTCTTAGAGCTGTTGGCTCCTATGCTCTGGTCAGGAGGGGTTGGCAGAGGGACTGCAGGGCTGCCAGCACTGCCGGAGTTTGTGGGGAATGGTGCTGCTGCTCTCATCAGCATCACTTGTTCATTGAGGTCAGCGCAATGAGGGGCTCTCCCTTGCAATAAACGTGTGCTGCTCTCTGTTTTTGGGCTGCTGGCAGCAAATGGCACTGCTGGAGCCAATGGGGGATCCTCTCCCAGGGGGTCCACGTGGAACCCAGAGCATCCCTAGCACCCCTGGAGCACTGTGGGCTCCTGCTGGAGCGGTGATGGTGGGCAAAGCCCTCCCAGCAGAAATCCCATCCCTGCCATGCAGTGTGGGGCAGAACTTCAGCAATGCATTCTGTCGATTTTCTTACAGAGCCATTTCTGCCTTTCAGATCAAACTTCTCCCAGAACCCTCGAGAGCTTTTGCTCTGGAAGCAGCATTAAATGAAATCAATTCCTCATCCACAGGGATGCTCCCTTCCCCGAGGCCTTGTTAGCCAAAACCCAAAGCGCAGAAGCCAGGAGCAGAGGTGAGTGTGGTTCTGTTCGGTTTGTTTGGGTTTCTTTGCTCTTTTTCCCCTCCTCTGGAACAATTTAAGTGTCTGCTCTTTGCTGAAGCAGTTGCGTATGTAACCATGTTAATCCACAGAGCCAGGCAGGGCTGGGAGGGCCCTGGGCACGGGTAGCCCAGCACTGGGTCTCAAAAGGAAATTAGTTACATATCTGCTCTGAGGCTTTCTGATGCTTCTTCGCCCCTCCTCCTGATGTGTGTGTGAGTTTTGAAAGGCTCCTTAAATTGCACGGAGTTCATACAACGCAAAATGGAATTTTCTTCTGCCATTGGGGATGAATGCTGCAAAGCAAAATTAACAGCAACAAGTTCAGCCTTGCAACACGCTGTGGGTTCCAGGCCTAGGAGGAACACTTGCTTGTTTAACCGTATTTTTTCCTCCTCTTGGTCCTCTTCCAAAGAATAACCCATCTCTGTGACCCCCCCCACCTCTCCCCATGGCTGCCTATTGCTGCTAATGGGGTTCACAGCTCCATCACCCCTTCTCTTCTTGCTATATGATACAAGCAGACGTATCATACCGGTGAAGGAATGGAGTGGAGGAGAGGATCTGCTCTTTGTTTGCAATACAGGAACGTTGTCGTGGTGCTGCACTGCACAGTGCACAACCCGATGTGCAGGAGGAGCTGCTGCTGCCCGACCAGAGCAGCACAGATGGGCTCCTCGGCATCACTCTTTGTTCTAAAAGTCCGATTGTTTGAAGGGGGAGGAGGACTGCATCGGCTCTTGCAGAGCTGCACCTCGCGAAGCTATCAGGAATTGCAGATACGGATTAGAGGACTTGAATGCGAGGTGTGTTCGGTCACCTAAATCCTATTGGCACCGTTTGAGCTTTGCCTGGGTAATTGATTCACATGTAAATCGGATGGATAAATCCTTTACAGCTGAGATACGCTCTCTTTTACCCCCATTTCTTTGCTTCTTTCTCTTGAATGGCGCAGGACTATAATCTCACAAAGGGAGTCCTTTGCCAGGAAGGCAGAAGCCAGGTCCATACGATGCTTGTTTCTTGCATTCCTCACCTGTTAATGGCTTGGCTGTCGCTTCTGGCCCATCACCTGCTTGTGCAACCCCCATACGAGGCCAGGTGTGCCTTTATTGCCCCAAGTGCATGTTAGCTAAGGGCTGAGCATGGGACAAATCTCTTTATTTTTAGCCACGGAGCGGAATGTTGTTGTGAAACGGGTGCCCCGCTGGCAGCCCAGGTTTGTTTGGTTTGGGGATCTGCATAGAGGGACTCGAGCCGGTGGGAGGAAAAGCCTTTGTGAGCGCTTTGCTTTGTGAGCACTGAAAGCTATATTTTTCCATAAGGCTTCACTGGTGTTCCATTAGAGACAGGGCTCCGAAAGAGGAACGTTGCCTAAGCCTCCCTCCCAGCCCACTTGCATTGAACCAGCAGTGCCGCAGATGGCAATTCCTGGGGGCAGAGCCTTACAGCACAGCCTGGCAGCCCCTCACCCCCACGTGGCAGTGATGCCGTCACACACTGAGCTGTGTGTGGCACAGGGTGCCATTTGGTAGTGCACGCTGCCAGCTGCAAAACACTGTTTTTCCACAACAACCACCCTGCCTATGACAGGAGGGTTGGAATTAGATGATCTTTGAGATCCCTTCCAACCCAAGCCATTCTATGATTCAATGAACATAGCCACCACTATGCATTTTTGCAGGCAATCCACATTCTGCTCCCATCAAACTCTGCACCAGCAGAGCCGACCCGCTGCTGAACTGCACCGCCCCCCCCTCACTTTGCTCACTGCCACTCTTTGGTCTCCATCAACTTTTTCCAGGTGTCAATGAATGG
>JAOWBP010004554.1:10130181-10149693 GCA_028571105.1 Tragopan temminckii
GCAACCTTTTGCCTCGTGCTTCCTTCCCTGTAACTGCAGACTGTGGTCGGACGAGTAGCAGGAGGTCTGGTCGACTATCCGCTGGGAAGACCAGAAAGTGTCCCCACACCTCCACGGGTCCCCATGCCGCCTCTGCCACCGATGCCAGACACCAGCTCCTCCCAGCTGGGCCTATCTGTGAACTTCCTCAGCTCAGTGCTGGCTGCCCTGCAGAAGGAAGGAGCCCTGGACCTGGACATCTCCAACGCCATGGTGAGCACTGGAACTGCCTGCCTCTGACATTCAGAAAGCTCAGGGTTTCAGCAAACTGCTCTCGATTTGCAGTGCTGTAGCACCTCGTCACTGTTTATCAGGATCTCTGATCTCTGAGAGTGATGAGCCATGTGTATCACTTGGACAGTGTAGGAGATCTCTGCTGAAAACCAGCACACACCCATGCAACATTTCCCCTTTGTCTGTGACAGTTTCCTGAGCTTCCACCGCTGACAACATCGACTCTTGGAGCCCTGGTTCCTGCGGTGAGTCCTGGTTCCACCACGCACTGCGAACATCCCAGTACAGGAAGCACCCAGAGACAGGGCAGCCCCTGCTTCATCATCTCATGTGTCTGATGGAAGAGCTTTGACTTTGTTCTGAAACCAAAAAACACAGCAGGCCATAGCTGGGTTTGTCACCTTGTCCCCTGCACCTCCCGGTCACCAAAGCCCCTTGCAGCAGCACCACAGCCAGGACCAGACATTCCCAGCAGGGTTTGGGGTACCCCAGTGGCTGAGCTCCCACCTGGCTTGAGTTCAGTGGTGAACATCCTTGAGCTGAAGCAGCGCAGGAGCAAATCCATCCCTGAGAGCAGCAGATGCTGCCCAGCAGGCAGCTGGCCCCATCCTTACCCTATTGCTCCCAGTGTGCTTGCTCTGCCTGGTCACCACAGGCTTTCTGTCCCCTAATGCTGCAGGTTCTTAAGGCATACCCTGAGCCGTGCAAGTTGCTGCTGAAAATCACAGTTCCCAAAGCACCCGTGGTGACCTTCAAGAAAGATAAAGCTGCCATCCAGCTCAAGGCTACGGCAGAGGTGGTGGCCATCCACTCAGCGGACGTGCAGAAGTTTCTCTGCCTCCTGAATATTGTACGTACAAAGGGGCAGCTGTGCCAACACGTGTTGGAGCACAGCAGCGGGCAGTTGCCTCCTGCATGGCCAACCCACACCTGTCCCCTGGCTGCAGGATGCATCCTTGCTGGCTCAGTTTGCTGTTGAGGCCAACAAATTGAAGATCAGCACCAGCCTTGAGAAGTAGGATGCTGCTTTCTGCCTCTGTTCCTGCTGTTGTGGGGTGGGATGTGATGGTAGGATGGGCCTCCACCCCTTGCTTTGCCTCTGCTTTCTTCTGCAGAACTGAGCTCTCCTTGGTGTCTTCATCCATTGGCGATTTTGATGTAAGAACACGAGCAGCCTCACCAGTGTGTGACATCTACCGCAGAGAGCAAAGTGCCGATAGGGATTGGCTGGGAGAATTAAGGGCCAATTATGCAGTGTCATTTGTGTTGCATTTTTAATAGGACCTTTCTTTCACCTCTGCAGATGCGTTTGCTCCATGGATGATCCATGAGCAATCTTTGGGAAAAAAAGTCCATAGGTCTGTGTGGTGAAAGATAGCAATGGGACGTGGGAACCATCCCACTTGCTGGCACCAGTTGGTGTTGGGGCACATGCAAACAAAGCTGGGATCCCCAAAGCATTTGGTACCACTGCAGCACTGTGGGTTTGGTGCCAGAGCTGAGGGAGCCTTAGCATGGTACAGGGACTGCATTGCTCTGCGTGCACCTCCAGTTTGTGAGCAGTTTGCATGAATTGGGTGTAGAGCTGGAGCAGCAGTGCGTGAGGAGTGTCCCTACACCCCAAGGATGGGGTGAGGCATGAGGGACCCCTCTCCTTGTTGTAGATCTCGCTGCTGGAGATGCTGATCAACAAGGTCTTCGATGCTGCCTTCTTGCCTGCCCTGAATGGTGAGAAAGCTTTGGTGCCTCATCTACCTCCTGGGAGTTGAGGCACACAGTGCTGGTTGGGGGGCACAGGAAGAGGGGGCAGGCAGGGCTGTGCTAACCATGCTGCTGTCCCACAGCTGTGCTGGGCCATGGGGTGCCACTCCCACGCCTGCTGAACATCGACTTCACCAACGCTGACATCCACGTCATCGAGGTGAGCACTGCCCCGCAGCACCCCTCCTCCCCGGGCATGGGAACGCCCCACATCACACCGAGCCCTCTGCCCCACCAGGACCTCCTCGTGCTGTCGGCGTGAGCCACACATCGCCCAGCTGCCCTCAGAATGGGAGCCCAGCCTGATGCTGCCCACCAGCACTTCCCTCCACGCCAATGCAAGCAAACCAGCTCCTCCACAGAAACATCACGTCTGCCCTTTGTAGCTTTGAATACAGAGGAAAACATGGGTGGTCGTTGCCTCTGAATGTTGCGTTCTGGACTCTTCCTTTTGCAGTCGCTCAGCAGGATGCAGTGGGCTCTGCATTCTCATCTGGGCATGTTACACATGATGTATGTGACCCCATCCCAACCGGTCCGTGTAAAACCTCCTCACTTGCCTACAGCACTGCCCCACTTCTGGGGAAGCCACTGAGCACTGCTGGGCTGCAGGGAGCACACTGGGGCTGCTCTCACACTGCTGCCTTCCAGCCTGTGTGCTCTGCCAGCCCCGCTCCTCCCTGACAACCCCCCAGAGCTGATGTGGGCTTTTCCTGCCATCTTTCCCATTCTTTTTCTCTTCTTAGTTCCCTCTCAAACTTCCCCAAACAGCCCAGATCTCCCTTTGGGGCACAGCCACCTCCTGCTCACCTCTGGGCAGCGCGTGGTTCTCCCTGAGCAGTGCACAAACCCACACACCCTCTGGTTGCCAACAACCTCTTTTGATCAGCCTCGCTCAGCTGCCATGCACGGCGTGCTTGCCGGGGGCAGCCCTCCTCCTGCTGTGTGCAGACACGGGCACTCAGTGCTGGCAGCACCTCTGGGTGTATGAGCCCTAACGGCGTTCGTTTCCTTTGATTTCTGCAGCAGCACTGAATCATTGATGAAAATTAATTTTTAAAGCCAGCAGAGCTCTTCCTTGTCAAATCCCGCGTTTATTTTCGTGCTGTTAAGTTTATTACACTGACCGAGCTGGAAGAAATAAGCAGGGCTCTTTAATTTTTCTTGTTGCCCGGGATGCAGAACAATTCTCAGCATCTCAGATCTAATCTCAGCTGTCTGCTAAATCGTACCGACATTCTGCACGTGGGAGATGCTCCGCTCCGGTGTGAGTGCCACCAGCCAGGTGGGCACGGCTGACACCTGCACGGATATTTCCCTGCTGTCGCGCACATTCTCTCTAAGAGCTCTTTTTAAAGACCTGAAACCATTCTGGCATCCTCTTACCATGCTGCACACGTTCCTGCAGGGACCCTCTGACAAATCCCGCTGATTTTATTTGACACCGTTCTCAATCGAAGCAGCTCCAGCCTCTATCTTTCTCCTCTGCTCAATAATCGCAGCTGCAGGAGCGGTGCATCATTACGTGCTGATCAAAGGGAAATGCAGAAGGCAGACTGGTGAATTAAAGTCTGATTTAATTGTGCCAAGAACTGTCATAGAGGGATTGTTAAAACGTATCTGGAGCAGGTAAAGAAGTTGTTCTGAGTGACCTAAATAACGTTATTTCTCAGTGCTGATGCACTGCAATATGCAGATCCAACGCTGTCTTTCATCGAGGAGACGCTGCTGGGACAAAGGTGGGTGTTGGTGGAATGGAGACCACAGCACTGCTTCACTGACACCTTTCTTCCTCCTCAGCAATCACAGTGTGGCAGCCTCAGGAGTGGCACAGGGAGGTCCCACTGGGTGACCCACGGGGACACGGGCAGCTCCGACACGGCAGAATGGGCGCTTAAAGGATGAGTGGAGCAAAGTGGGAAAAACAAACAGCCCGGCCACGGGGAAGTGAAACTGATTTTGGCTGCGCTTTGAGCTTTAATAACGCAAGGTGCTCTCCATGAGGTGCAGAAGGACACAGCTTTGACACGTCCCATTTTTTATCTGGCTGTGCCCCTTTAACTGCTCTCATTTCAGGGCCGTTCCGGAGCAGGTTGAAGCGATCCATCTCCTCGCTCCAAGGTCCTCCGCCTCTTCTCCTGCTCACTCCACAGCGCCGTTCCTCTCCCTGCAGCCTCCCTGCGTGGACGCTCTGTGCCAGGCATGGAGATGATCCCTGGTGTGAGCTGTCCCTGCTTCGGGAACCAGCTGGCAGCAGTGGGATGGGGGCATGGCAGTCCCTGGTGCTGGGGGGTGTGGAGTGATGGGCACACAGGGCCATGTCTCGGTGATGCGGTCTCTTGGCAGGTGCTGGGATGGAGATGTGGACGCTTTGGTGTCTCACCCTTCTTGGAGGCCTCCTACCCCCCTGCTGGGGGCTTCTCAACTTGGGGAGCATCCTGGGCTCCAGCCCTGCGCAGCCCTCGAATGGTGAGCTCAGGGTTCTGTCCCTGCGGTGCCGGTGTGTTGTGTCATGAAGTGTTGGTGCTGCATCCCCGTGTTTCAGCAGCTGGGGGGGACCTTGGGGATGGCTACTCGTAGGGGAAACCATGCATGGGGCTCTGCCCACCTCCAGCAAGAGCCCTGGGGTCTCCCCTTCTGGAGGACAAAGCACCCAGCACAGAGCATCGATCCCTCTTTCCTCTGCTGAGCTGCCCATGCCCAGAGGATCTCCTACGGAGCTGGTGATGACACCTTTGGCTTTGGAGGCTGCAGGGCCCTGGCAACGCCAAGCTGCCCACACTGGGCTGCTGGCAGGGCTCACCCCATTTGTAAAAGGGCATTAGCTAATAAGGATAGCTGTGCCGTCCTACATGGTCAGAATGAAAGGCCAGCACCACTCAAGCAGCGTGAGCCCCGGTGGGATGAGGATGCGGGGGGATGGCGTATTTGTTCAGTAACAGATGAGCAGTATGAGCCCATGGCTGCCAGTGGTGTTGTCAGCAGTGAGGTGCTTGGCACAGACCTGCCGGAGGTACAGCTTTGTCTGATGCAGGACATCAGCTTCACCTGGGGTGGATATTCCTGCACAAGGGAGATGGGTCCTCCTGCTCACAGCGTCCCTGAAACAAATTTCCTCCTCAATGAAATTCCTTCCAGCAGTGAAAGTCTGCTTGGTTATTGCGATTGTTTGCTGCAGGAGGTCTGCTGGGCACCGGCCTCCTCGGGGAAGGTGGGCTGCTGGGCACTGGGCTCCTGGGCAGGAAGAGCCCAGGCACAGATGGCAGCAAAGGCACTGACGGTGAACCCCAGAGTGCGGGGCTCCTTGGCACAGGGCTGTTAGGTGAGGCAGATCTGCAGTGTGCATACACCTGGGGGAGGAGGGCTCCTGGCAGTCAATTTGGCACGGTGACACAGTCTGACTATTGCAGGAGGACAACCTGGTGGCAGCGGTCTGCTCGGCACAGGGCTCCTCGGTGGGGAAGGACTCCTTGGCAGTGGCGGCCTTGGAGAGAAGGGTCTGCTCGGCCAAGGAGGCAATGGAAGTCTGCTTGGGCTGGATGGGCTCCTGGGGCAAGAAGGACTGCTGGGACAAGGAGGGCTCAGAGAACTGCTGGGACAAGGAGGGAGCAGTGCTGCTGTCCCTCAGCCATCGCAGCGCTTTGCCTGGTGAGTGGGAGCAGATGCACAGCAGCGGTGCTCACCGCGGAGCTTTGGCCAATAAACTGACTTCCCTGACCTGGTGACAGCTCATGTGAGCCTGCGGGTTTAACACCACAGTGCCCCTTTCCCACTCACACATTTCAACTGGGAATACCCACACAGGGAACTGGTCCAGGGGCTGCAGGACTTGTGCCTGGCTCCCAGCTCACGGGCTTTGCTTCCTGGCAGGCTGAAGGTACTGAACCTGGAGAGAGCCCGTGTGTCATGGAAGGTGCTGCCTGGGGGAGAGCTGGTTCTGAACCTGTATTCGAGGCTGAAGCTCAGCCTGCCAGGGTGAGTGGGACACAGTGGGGGGGACGGGGGCTGCAGAAGTGTCTGTAGACATTATTTGTTAGGAAGCTGTGCATCAAATAGAGCCATGGATCTGCTGCGATTTCAGATTTGCAGCTTCGCTGGGCTTTGGTCTCTTCCATCGCCTTCAGAGTCGCAGTGTCTCTCTCCTCACTTTACAGAATATTTCTCTTTCTGAGTGGATCTTTGCTGGAAACAAACATCACATCCCACATTGCGCTGACACAAGACAGCCCCGGTGACCTCAGGCTGGTGATGAAGGATTGCAGGAACCTGCTCGGAGGCTTTAAGGTCACCCTGCGGAAGGGGTGAGTGCCACATTCGCCGGTGCTGTGCTGTTTTATGGTGCTGTGCAGTTTCTCAGTTAGAATTCCCAGGGTGGCCTGCAAGGACAGACACACAGGGCTCTCCCTCCTTCATAATGGGCTTGGCCACAGCTGCCCATGCTCCTCAGGGCAGGACGGCTCCATGGGCAGTGGGCAGGGTGAATGGGAGCTGGAGGTTCAGCCATCAGGAAACCATGGGGTTCTGCTCACAGAAAAGCCACTTTTTTGAGGAATCTGTATAAGGAGATGGGTTGCTGTGATGTGCACATGAAAATAGTTAAAATAACAGGCAGGATGAGGTGTGCGTCAGCTCTGTGCCGTGGGTCAGCCCTTTGCCATGGGTGAGCTCTGGGATGTTTGCAGTGGGTGCAGATTTAGATGATAAGGGTCAGATGATGCTGAGCAGATACAAAGAGCCCCGAGTGCCGATAGCTCCTGTCGAAGCCTGGGGGAGCTGTGGGCTTGCAGCATCCTTTGCCATCAGGGCTGGCGAGGGGGAAGCTCCCAGCATCAGCCCCAGCGGAGCATTTCAGCCCTGTCTGCCTTCTGAGAACAGGCAGTGACAGCTCCATCCCCGCCTCTTTCTCCCTCCAGGCTCCTCACCAACGTGGTGAGCGGTTTGCTGAACTCTTCTCTCCGTTCTATCCTCCCTATGGTGGTGAGTGCATGAAATTCCATCGCCGTCAGAAGGCGCAGCTTAAATGAAATCACCGCTCTTTCCCGTGGCTGCACAGCAGATTTACATATCCATATCCTCATATGTATGTGCATGCACAGACGCACGCCCACGCCCTATAACTGAATTCTGCAGACTTCCTTGATCTTCCTCACGGTCAGGATTTATTTGTTAGAAGTAATTCAAATTCCATCATGCAGTGTTACGGGATAATTTGTAACCGATTGCTTGGTGAAATGCCTTCTCGCACGGAGAAGGTGCAGTAAATAGAAGTGACAGCCTCACTTAGGAAAAAGATGCTGGCTGGAAAATCTGTTATTCTGCTAAATAGGATCTGGGCTGTTCGGAGAAGAGGGCTGAACAATTTATAGCGTTCTTTTTCCACGGAGGAAACGATGCTCCAGGAGCGGATTGCTCCATCTTCATTTGAAGTCTGTGAGACTCAGATGATGGTGCTGAGATGTTACTACAGCTGCCATACCTCACTGAGGTTGTTCCTCTTGTTGTGCCGTTGCAGTTTTGCCCATTAGTGAACGCTTGGTTCAGCATCATCAACACCGAGCTGCAGTTTCTCAACCGTAAGTTGTCAGAGTGCCCATATGAACTCGTAGAGCAGCAGATGGAGTGTCTGTGTGTCCATGGAAAGTTTTCACTACTACCCCAAAATGTTCCCTGTGGGCTCTGCCATCCAGCAGACATCCCCAGACCAATGGCTTTCAGTGCCTGGGGACCCTGAAGTGTTTGAGAGCTCAGAAAGACGAGAGCGTTTTCCTCTTGGCATTGGGACACCCCCACTCAGGGATGCATTCCCAGGCACGGGGCAGCGGGGGCTCAGGGCAGGATGTGGCCCTGCTGCCAGCCCTGGGCTCTGCCTCTCCTCCCATCCCTTTGCTTTCTGCAGGCGTTGTCCCTTTTGGACTCCTTGGGAAGATCCACTCAGCACTCTCCAGCCTGCCGCTGACCTCAGAGCACTCCTTGGATCTGAACCTGCAGGTACGACCCCGCTGGTGTTTCAGGCTGTGGGTTCGGCCTCATCCTACCCCTGTCCTTTCCCCACCTTCCTGCACTCATAGCTCTCCTCATTTGTTGCAGAATTCCCCGTTCCCAGCTGTGTTCATCGACTGGCTGCTGCGCAGTGAGTGCAGAGGGGGCCATGGGGACAGGGGGACATGGAGATGGGGGACATTGGGATGGGGACGTGGGGACAGATAGACAGAGGGACATTGGGATGGGGACAGAGGGACAACGAACAGGGGGACAGGAGGATGTGGGCAGCAGGAGGTGTTGAGTTCTGCACACTGCTGCTCTGTACAGCCCTGGGAAAGGCGCTTCACCTCTTATAAAAGGATCTCATAATATTTACCTAGTGGGAGTGAATAATGGTTCTCAGGATGCTGTGAGGATTAATTAATATTTGCAGAGGTGATTGGAAGAGCTTTCAGCTTCATATGCAGGCGAAGTTAATATAGAGTGGAAGGAAGGCAGAGTTGGAAGCCGTCCCAGCTTCCCCAGGGCCCAATTCCTCCAGGAATTTGTTCCAGGGCAACAAATCAGCTCAGCCCACAGAGCGGGGCACGGGCAGAGCACAGCAGGGCTGGGGGGCTCATGGGGTCAGGGGGGCTCTGACCATGCTTCTCTCTCCCAGCTGCAGGTATTGACCCTAGCAGCGGGCAGTAGGTGAATGCTCCCCTGCCCCATGGGCTCCAATGTGCTGCGCTGTGGGTGAGGCTGACCTGCACCCCTCTGCCGCTCCTCGCAATAAAAAGGACTTTTCCTCATCTGCATTCAGCACGTGGTTTGGGTTCTTTCCAAAGCTGCTTTGAATTTGTGAGGGTTTTGCTACTCGCCTCTCTTCTCAGCTCCCGGAGTACCGTGCAGTCAGGGGCAGAGCTGCAGAAATGTGGTCAACGAGAGGAATAAACTTTCCCCTCTTTTGTATGTATGCAGATTTATTCTGCCCCTGTCCCCGAGGTTCTTTTATTCCCTTCTCCCATCAGCAAACCAGCACTGCTTGAACACAAACTAATGCTGCTGGAGGGGGCAGGACACCCAGACCCCCACACACAGGGGGCTGTGGGGTGCAGTAGGAGGGGCTGCAATGAAAGGCCTCGGGTACGGCTGTGCCCCCCATCACAGCCACCCCGTGACCCTGAAGCACTGACCTGATCCCACTTGAACCAGTGCTCCAGGTCCCCAAAGCCCCAGCTGCTGCTGGCCCAACGAGTCCCACATGAATCATTTCTGATGATAGAAAAAAGCTTTTTTTCTGCTAAATTAGGTACTCGCAGTGTGAAGCCGTGGGGCTGGGGGTCCCTTGACAGTTCAGGGACAGGGCTGCGGGGCAGGGGAGAGATGGAACTCACTGCTGTGAGCAATGCCTTGGGGTGCTATGCTCACAGGTCCTAGGGAAACAACCTGCAGAAGATGGAGTACCTCCTTTAGGTTCACACGACCCCTATCAGCTCAACAGAAAGTGAATGCTGTGTTTGTTTCCTCGCCTCAGCCATTCCCCTTGGCATCTTCGTGGATGCAGAAAGGGGAGGAGGACCGTTCTGTCTGGCTTTTCATTTTCACAGCAGTGCTCTGAATATTAATCAGCCTAAAAACAGTGCTGTAGGCACTGCTGCAAATGACAGATCATGCAGTTGGTGGCACTTTGCTGTGTAATTTCTGCATGCAAGTCAACAACAGGGGCTGGGCAGCGAATTCTCCCCGTGACCTGACTTTGCAGATAGCAGACATAACACCGAACGCGAGAAGCCCTGAAGCACCCTGATAGCTTCATTAGCAATGCCACTGTGCAGCAGTTGGTTCTCGTATCGGGGTTTTCTGACAAGGAACCAGGTGCCCTTCTTGTCCCCATTAACATGAGAACTGTGAGAAGGGGAGCCCTGAGCTGTGACCACGCTGAGTGGGAGCTCCAGGTCCCAGTCCCTTTGCTTAACAACAAGACCTCAAACCACAGGTACACATACCTCTTTTTTTCCCAAACCCAAAGGGCTGCCAGCATTCCAGACCTACTCTGTGCAGGCACACAGCCACCTCCATTGGGGTGCACTGGTCCATGAGCACTGGGCTGCCCTGTGCACGTCCAGTGATCAAATAGTGCGGCCAGGAGGGAAAAAGTGTGGGAAGATACAGAGCCATTAACGAAGAACATCAGAAAATAGATATCAAATAATGACACCGCGACAAGAGCCCATTAATAGGAAAGTCTAAAGATAAAACTAATTTAAAGCTGATGAGGCAGGACAGCTCCTCTTCAGGAGGATGAGGAGTCAATAGTGAGCTGTCAGCACAGGAGATAAATTGCTCACAAAGGAGAAGCTGCAGGACTCCAGGCCCCAGGTTTGTTCTTGGGGCTGCTGTGACGTGGGTCCGGAGAACAGAAATCCTTTTGTTGGCTGTGACCTTCCTGCAATGCTGTAACATTTGCTGTGTGTTCATGCTCCCATCCACTTCGCCCAACTGCAACACTCTGCAAGCAGAAAGCGTGTGGTTTCATGCTGTGAAATGCAAGCGCTGAGAGCTGCCTCAGGGCATGGATGAAGCTCGAATGCAAATATCAGCCCAGCGCTGTGGGCTGCGCTTGGAAACTTACCCACCAAGCACCTCATCAGAACCAAAGAGATGTGCAGGTGTCACTGGGGCTCCTCCAGCCCCACAGACGCACAGAAGCTTTGTTCCCATTCCCTGGAGGGACCCTGCAGCAAGTGCTGAGGCTCCAGGACAAGCAGTGCAGGAAGCAGTGGGCAGCCTAGGCCAGCAGGACACAGAGATAGGAGCTCGATGTTCCCAACAGCCAAACTAAAGGAGCAAATCATCTCATGTGCAATACGGAAACCATGTGCCTTCCAGCCCCAGAGGGAAGGGGTGGGGGGGACATTCCTGCTTTCAGGCAGCGTCAAATGACTTAACTCTGCCTCCAAGGTCACTGTAAGTGCTTCCTAATGGATGCTTTGCTGCCTTAAAACCTCAGCCTTCATTCCCGAGGCCTATAAAAACTAAGGAGGCGAGGTAAATGGTAAGCACTATGGCTCCCTGGGGAGTCTGTGCAGTGAGCGTTATCACCTCCTCATCAAAATGTAAAACCCAGCTCTCCTCCTCATTAGTCTCTCACTCTTAAAATAATGATTGTAAAACGACCACAGCTGGCCTCAAATCTGGCTGGCAGGAGTGGGGAGAGCAGGTCTGCATTTCTCACCTGGGAATAGGTGCTTCTAAGGAACACAGGAACAGGTGAAAACGAGCTGTGAAAGGCAGCAGTCAGCCCTTTTCAGAGCACAGGCTTTGGCCACAGCTTCAAGATGCATGGGAGAGCATGAGTTGAAAGAGATGCCACAGGGCAATGAAAACCAGGTGGCTTTTATTAGCAAGAATAGGTTGGCTTTACTATTGTCACAGCTGGGAGATGATGTGTTTACACCCTGCCCCTCCTTTGGAATTTCAAACCCAACAGCTTCTTGCTGCCTCTTCCTTAAGAACCCACTGCAAATCTTGTACACTCGACAGCAGAGGTCTAAGCCCTGGTTTGTGAGACTGGGCCTAAGACTCTTTCTCAGTTGGAGGTGGGGTGGCAGAACGACAGAATTTCTCCGCACCTCAAAACCCACTCATCAGTGCTGACTGTGCAGATTCACTTCCATGAGAATCAGCCCTGAGTTCATAAAAAAAAAACCCACACATTTGTTTCTTAAACTAAGGTCTAACGAATATTCATTGAACCACGCTGTTTTCAAAGAGATACAATTATATCCCAGATAAAGTCTTCTCTCCTGCTCAGCTCTCCAGCAAAACGGTTTCACGCTTGCTTAAAAATTCCGTAAGTTCATGTAGGGACTCCTCGATGGAGCGTTGGTCAGCTCTTCCTTCAAAATCTCTCTGGACAGAGCTTTTTACAATGATTTCTTTTAGTAACACGATAATCGATACTGAAAGGTGTGATTTTTTCCTCAAACCTCAGAGGAGACTTTGCTTACAAGTGCAGGTTCCAGGCATTTGTTTTAATCTAGCAGACCAGGCTGGAATATGACACAATGCAGCCACGGCTAACTGCAGCCTCTGATAAAAACAAGTAACTGTAAGATGTACTTAAGAAGTTATCGGCCTTTTAAATTGGCACAATTTCTTTCTTCTTGCAAAGCAAAAGGGAAGACTTACCACAGAAAATGAGTACAAAGCTGTAGTTAAAGATTTAACAGGCTAGTGAGAGAACCCTCAGCTGGAAGACAGTTCTTCCCATGCATTCATTCCCTTAGGCCTGGAGACTGGGAAATCCCTTCCAACAAAAAACCAAGCAATCCCAGAGCAAAGGCAAAACTGTATTCCCTCAGCCCAAAAAAAACCACATTAAGCATCACTCATGTTCGTTAAAAAACATTTTATATTCCACACTTTGGTGCTACATTCCATCATATAGGCACAGCTTGGGGTCTTACTTCCCAAGTATTTTGCAATTGAGGCGGTTATCATTATTTGGAAAGAGTTCATCACAATCTTATCCTGTTCTTCAAGTAGCCTGTCTCCTTTGGCAGTTCTCCTGTGATCCACTGGAAGTTACTGGAGTTTTGTTTTCCAGGTGCTATCAGTCTTTGCACTCCCAAATTCAGCTGGGCTAGGAGCAATGACCTGTTCTGCAGACAAAGTTCTCAGGGCTGGGCTGCATTAGAGGACATGATCAGAAGACAAACCTGCAGCACTGCAGAGATGAGCCAGGCCTGACAGCAAGTGAAAGCACCAAATCACACAGTATTGGGGTTTGGCACATGAATGCACAGCTTCCATCCCAGCCCATAAACTTGCACAGATTTAGAAGGGGCATATTGTTGCCAAATGGGAGACAGACCCAATTATATTCAAATAAATAAATAAATAGATCCTGTTTCTGCCCCATCTCCACTTAACCAAATTTCCTTGTTTCTTTCTAGAGAAAATAAACTACTTCTGCCCACTGGCAGCAGGGATACCTCAATGACAAGCTGCAGAGCGGGAGAGGGTGGTACGACAAAGCAGAACTCCCTTCAAGGTCTGAGAGCTGGCAGAGGTTACCTGAAAGAAGTAGAATAACATTCCTCAGGAATAAAAAGGCTGAGGAGGATCCATTCTAATTTTAGGCTCTCTGGGCAATAGCTGCTGTAGGAAACAGCACTGTGCAGAAAAAAAAAGAGCCTAAGGAAACAAGAATTACAGGCAGGTCACCTTCACCAAAACATAGTCCCCAGGCTGGGCTCTGACCAGAGCCTTGCAGCCCCCAGCATCCTCTGTGTCGGCATCAGGGAAGATCACCTTGATGTTGCCATCATTCCTCCCACACAACTCAGAAGCAGAGCGCTTGCTGGGCTGGAAGGAGAACAGAAAACATTACTGGTGTGGCAATAGCTTTGACTAATTCCTGGGCTCTACTGCATCAGGAACTGAGCACCAATGTCAGTACAAAAATCCAAATTCCACATGATTAAACATGCCACATAACAAAGCAGGACAGAGTTGCTGTTGAGAGACACACTAAAGGCAATGTTTGAAAGCCTACACTCATCCCACGTTTAGACAGAGACATCTCTCTAACGTATCCCATTCCTTTCCAGGACCACCAGTCCTTGGGAAAGCAGCCTCACCTTCACAAATGTATGAAAGTTCCAATCTGTTGTTTGTGCCTTGCTACCAAGCCATAATAAATCACTTCAGCTTCATCTGGTCACCTCTTCACAGACTGCTGTACATCATCCCAACTACGGAGAGTTTCCCAATACTCAGACCAAGGTTTTTAAGAAGCAAAGTCACTAAAGCCCAAAACAAGAGGGACTGCAACTTTACTTGGCGCCACTTTGTGCTCAGCTGAGTGCTGTGGAAAAATCAAGCTGAACGTGTGGCCTTGGAGTATCACAGAATGTATTATGTCGGAAGGGACCTCAAAGTATCAGGATTGTGTGGGGAAAGGCAAGAAGTGAAGGCAGAGGTGACAACTGCGGTGTACAGCCTAAGAGCCTCTTGGACAACATAAGGGCAGAAAGACAACTCTCACAAGCACACTCACCCCCTCCACCAGCACCAGCTGGGACTGGCCCACCATCGCCTCATTTGCCCTTGCAGCCTCCTCTCGAAAGACAGTGATGAGCTCCTCCAGTCGCCTCCGTTTTACATCTGCAGGGACGTCATCCTGCAGCCGGTGATACGCCCGAGTTTTCTGTAAGCAACAGAATTTTTGACATAAGAGTATTTGTGGCTGTGTGAAGCGGAAGTACTGCAGCTCCTATGCGAGATATGTGCACTGCCTGACTGTTTACAAGGACAGGCAACGGATTCTAGTGCCTCTACTCTCACTGTGCTGAAAGATGATCCATAATCCTTTTTCCTAACGTTTCCCAATCTTCTGTCCTCTTCCCCTATCAACAGCTTACACGTTGGGGAGCATTCTAATAAAAATTTGTAAACTGTCAACTTTTCTCCTTGAAATACCTTCTGAAAATACATCAGTTCTCTTCAGACTTGATTGACAAAAAGTCTCTATAGTTAGGCTCAAGTCCAGCTACATCAGCACAACTTTTCATCAGCAAAAAAAGATGGACCTGCAGCCAGCTCAATGCCAACGTGGCTGCTTTGTTGCAGTCACTCTAGGACACCTGCAAAACCAGGCTGCCCTATCAGTAATCAATCCTGATGCTTGCACAGGAGAGTTGGAAGCTTTTCTGGCATAAAGATGGCTCTTGCAGCACCATATACACTTGAAATGCTGTATGCAAGCAAAAAAAGTTTGCCAAGATACCATGTTTTTAGGTATTATTTTCAACAGATTTTGCTGCTGTCTTACTGTGAGAAATAGCACTTAGGGAGCTAAGAAGAGATGCCCAGAGAAAAGACTCTTTTCCATTAGATCCTGCACTCACCTGTCTCATGCTATAAGCGAAGAGGAAGCCTACGTTGTAGCGGACTTCCCGTAGCAAGGACACCGTCTGCTGGTGATCTTCTTCTGTCTCCCCACAGAAACCAGCAATGAAATCACTGCTTAAACTCACACCTGTCACAGAGATGCAGATTTACACTTCACTCAAGGAAGACAGGAACACTTCATTCAAGAAAGGTCAGCAAGATACAGCTGTACTGAGCTCAGGTCAAGCTAAAGGAAGTCCCTACCTGGAATGGTGTTGCGCACATGCTGTACAAGCTCTAAGTATGCTTCTCTTGTGTATCTGCGATGAACAACACAAGGATTTGTTGATCAGAAAACTCTGAGATTGATGAGGAGAAACCAGCACCATCAATCAGGCAGCAGGGCATAGGGCTCCCCATAGCCATTGCTCACCCCCGTCGCATGGCTTCCAGGACTCGAGTGCTTCCACTCTGGGCTGGGAGGTGAAGTTGTTTGCAGATGTTGTGCCGCTCCTGGATAAGCTGTAGGACCTGTGAGGTGTATTCAGGCACATTCAGGACACAATAGCACAGATAGCTCAGCTCTACCAGAATGCTAAAGGAAAGAGTCTTCCCCAGATAAAAGACAGCAGATTGAAAAACTGCCAGCTTTAGCATACACATTCCCCTTCCTAAGCTCCTATCCTGTGATTCTTTGTTACCTCTGGGAAGGAAGCACAACCCACATCTAACATTTCACAGCTGTCTGCCTGTAAGATAGAGGTCCAGGTGTTTATTTCATACTTGCCTCATCAGGAAAATCCTTGGGGTGTGGAGAAGTGAAACGAATCCTCATTTCTGGATCAATTCTAGAGACCTGGTCTAAAAGATGTGCAAAACGCAAGCCTCCTGGTTTAGCTTTGTAGA
This sequence comes from Tragopan temminckii, assembly GCA_028571105.1. NCBI lineage: Eukaryota > Metazoa > Chordata > Aves > Galliformes > Phasianidae > Tragopan > Tragopan temminckii. Next base: position 10,145,983 of record JAOWBP010004554.1, read on the forward strand.
CAGTGCTAAAGCCACGGCTGAGGACTGGGGCAGCAGCTGACTGAAACTGCACCTCAGACATGTCTCGAAAGCTGTTGACATTCTGACCCAAAAGGGTCACTTCTTTCACCCCCTACAAAGATAAACGGAGAGAGAAGAAAAAATTAAGATCCAAACAGGATGGCTAAGCTGCAATGGCAGCCATGGCTCCACTCTTACTTCAAGAAGTCTCTGAGGGAAACCTTCTCTTCCCTGTCTGTCTCAGAATATTACAAGGGGAACAAAATAGCAACTGGTGGAAACTCAAAGCAATCTCATCTCCAGAGATGAAGGCTGTGTCATCGGCCAAAGCTATCACTGAACATTCACTGAGAACCTGCACATCATTTGGGACAGGTGGAAGCAGGCTCTGCCCTACCTGATCTGAGAGTATCTTCACTTCCTGCAGGATGGACGCGATGGGGCGGCTCCTCTCACGGCCACGTGTGAAGGGCACAATGCAATAGCTGCACATGTTGTCACAGCCCCGCATGATGGATCTGCCGGGAGGTGAAGCACAGGTCACACTATGATCACTCTGCAAGAATCATCCGTGCTCAGTCCTGCCCTGCTTTGACCTGTTCTAGCACTGCTACCTTCAGCCAACTCACTTGTCTGCAGCACACATAGCACCAACTCTGAACATAGCATTGCAGCTTTCTCTTACACATCATCCCAATTAGAGCTGACTTCTGCTTGCCCCTAGCTAACACTTCATAATTTTCCATGCACATTTTCAAACAACTAACCCAGAAAGGAACTGATCTGACATAGACTTGCACTGCAGTCTCGCAGTGAGGCAGGATCCTTCTGCACTCTGCACCTGCACAGGGTGAAAACTATTCCTCTGCACGCTAAGGTCACACCTAGCAGAATCTGACTTCATTATTTAGGAATCTTATTAAAAAATCTGAACAAATGGAAATAAAACCAACAAAAATTACAGTGCATGGAGCATTAGAAGAAAGGACACAGCAAACGGAAGGAGATGACAGAAGGCACAGACTTGATAGGCACAGACATCAGTGGGACAGAAATCACTTGCTGCAGCACCATGCTTAAACAAGCAACATTCTCAGAGGACAGCAAGAGAAGCCTGCAGCCAGCCAGAGCACGGGTCAGTCTCTCCAGCACTCGGTCAGACAGCAAAAAAACAGCAAACACAGTCTGGTAGGTTGGTGCCTCTGGGCTGGGGGAGTGAGTGCAGCCAGGCATTGCCTCTCTCGGGTAGCTGCTGTCATTGACATGACTGCTCAGCACAGCAACATTTCCAAACCAGAATGACAGAAATACACACAGAAAAAAAGGTACTTACACAAATGCTGTTTTGCCACCTGCGCTAGTCTGGACAGGCAGAATATCTGCATAAGTCTCATCTAGTGATAAGAGGACATTAGCAGCTTGCTGCCCAGATTCAGCCACAGCCAGCAGCCGGGGAAGGTCCCGATATGCATCAGGGCCCGCCACAATATCAACCAGCTTCTCCCTATGAAGAATCTCCTCCTTAAGCCTCTCAGCCATGCATCCTGCCACCAAAGGAGAAGGATTCTTGTGAGCAAGCGTCCACCTTCAGTGAGCACTCTGCACCCTTTCCCTAGCTTCTCTCTCCCAGCAGAAAAGGCTCGACTCTATCAGAAGGAAGAGGAAATGCAGCATGATGGGATATGGCACAACAGCCTACGCTCCCTGTTGCTGCACATCCCACCTCATACCTAGAATCCCAATGCGGAGAGGCAAGCACGCCTGGCGCCGCCGGGCCTTCAGAGCCTTGAGGTGCTGCAGGCGGTTCCAGATAGCCTGCTCAGCCTTGTCCCTGGAAGCCAGAACAACAGGAGTTACTCCCATTACTGCACTTTAACAGTTCTCCAACCCAGAGCTGCTTGAGAGCATCTACAGTGTAGAAATACCTCAGGGATTGATAACTCAGATCATACAGAGAAAAAGTATGACTTCACCAACAAATAGGAGCTATGTTGCAGGTGACAACGCACAGAGAAAAACAAAGTTCCCTATATATTTATATCCCAAATCAACCCTAAATGTATTTCCCAACAGGACAGACCTTATACTCCTACTACAGTCACTTCAATAGGAGACCAAAACAAAAAGATCATACAAGCACAAATGTGCGTGGATCTCTAACTGCTCATGAAGTATATACATAGCACACACCACCAAAGAGTTTTTCTCACTATACTGTAATCTATTACACAATTCATGCTATATATTGTAACATCAGCTAGCTCTACTCTAAACAAAACGTGCTGTTTCACATCTGTGTGCTGTTTTCATCACGTAACTCACTTCTTGCCTTGGTTTTCAAATTGTAATTCCTTAAGAGCTACCAAAAAATAGCAATGACAAAAGTTTCCTTACCTAACAGAACAGGTCACAAGTAGAATCACATTCGCCTAGATTGAAGATCACATAAAAGGAAGGAGAATTTGTAAAAGCCAAACGATAAGTACTAATGCCCTGCACATAGAACCTGAACAGGCAGACTATAAAAATCACTTAACTCAAAGAAAAAGATCTGCCTAAATGCTCAGTGGATTTCAAAGAACAAAGTCACAAGAAAACTCAGCAAAGCCTTCATCTGAATGGCAGAAGTAAACCCGAGATGAGTCAGGAGCACCCTGCTGTGCCCAATCTACTCTCCAACTGAGAGAACCCAGCAGTTTAAAGGAGTAAAAACAACCCACAGCCTTTTAGCACGCTTGTTAAGTAGCTTTCTCTCCTGCAAAGAATTTAGACTGCAAAAATCCCACTGCCCTGTGTGACCATAACTCACAACAAAACCTGGGACCTGACCGCAGCGTGAAGCTCTCTCAGGCTTTCCTTACAGACAGCTGCCAAAGCGCCTCACCTCATCTGCTTCCTTTGTCCTGGTGTAGCCGCTCTTCTGCAGGATAGCCCAAGCAATCTCTGTGTCATTGACATTCATCTGGCAGCCATAGGTCTCCAGGTACACTGCAACAAAGACACAGATAGGGGTGACAGGGGCGATACAACACTGCTGTGAATCTCTCTCATCTACAAGCTGTTTCTGTGACTTTTTTCATAGGAGGGAAGCATCAGTTCCACAAAAGAAGAGATTCAGGAAAGCTGCATAAGAAGTACATTCCTTGACGGGGAGAAAGAGCAAGCCAAAAATACAGACAGGCTCTTAGTGGCACCGGGAAACCTGAGTGCCTCAAAGCGCATCACTGCAATACTGCAGGCCTGGACTGCGGCTTGCAAAGAAGCAGCGAGCACTGCCACACGGCACCGCGGGCAACGAAAGCCTCCTCTCCTCTGGGCACTGCAGCCCGGAGCCGGGCACAGCCCTGCGGGCAGCCAGGGCAGCAGGGAGAGACCGCAGGCAAACACGGCAGGGAGGAGGAGGCCGCCGGGCTGGGCTTTTCATACTACCAGAACCGCTCTGAGCCCAAACCCGCACAGCCTCGCCCTGCTTCGCCTGCGGGCACCGTGAGCTCCAGCAGCGCTGTGGCTGGGCTAGGCTCGGCCGGGCCGTGCGCCGGGCAGTGTAGTGGCACACCGACCTTTCCCGAGACCGGAGGTAGAGCCCTGCCCCGGCTCCGGCTCCCCGTCGGGCGGCGGCGCGGCGGCCCCCCTTAGGAAGTGCCTCAGGTCCGGCCCCGCGGGCAGCTCGGCCCCGCGTCCCTGAGGCCTCTCGCTCTGCCCACAGTGCGC
>JAOWBP010004554.1:10217068-10228165 GCA_028571105.1 Tragopan temminckii
TTTTTTGCCATTTCAAGAAAATGTGCTCTGTGGCTGGCTGGCTTACTTGAAATGTTCTGTTAAGTACTGAAGGGAAAGCACTGTCTGACAGGCCAGAAGGCTGGGAATTTTTTTTCATGGTATCTAAAAATGATTGAGGGTGATTTTGTCTGCTGCTGAGGCTTGTGAATAAACACCCAAAACCCAAATGCACTGAGAGTAGAAATAGAAATGGTTCTGAGCTCAGTTTTCAATATGAGAATGATTTTCTTTGATTTCTTCTTGTCTCCATCCAGTTTTCAGTTTCACTTTTAATAACAGTGAAATCAGGACTGCTTTAATGTCTCTTCCAGGTAGCTTTCTGCATGCCCTTGTGTGACTTACTGGAAAACATGAGGTTACATGGCACGGAAGTTCCATTGCTGTGAGTGTAGGATGGCTGCTTTGGTCACAAATGGCAAAACTGGGGCACTGCGTAGGGCTTGCCAAATGGGTTCATCAGACCTTTTACATCTGACTCTGCCAGTGCAGAGTTATATCAGGAAAGACATTCCAGAAATACGTATGCGTACCATTTTTGCTGTCTCCGTTCTTGTTTTGCTGCTGCTGACTAAATCTGGTTTTTAGTAGAATCAATCCAAGTCTGAAAATTACAAGCAGAGAACAGAGCAAATGTGTAATGAAAGAAGTAACTAAGAATGACCAAGAGTAACTTCAAAATTAGCCTAACATTTCCTGTTTTCTGCAGATTGTTTTACTGTGATGTGTTGAGGCAAATGTACAGGTCAGAATGGGAAACAGTAATACTATTCTGACTGAAGTGCCTGTCCCGTAAAGTTAATGAGTCTCATCGTTGTTCCCCTCTGTCAGCAACTGATGCTGATTTAAACAGGTCTTTCATTTTGGGCTGTTTTCTTGATAAGGCCGTTTCTGGAAATGATGCAGTCCCTTTTGTGGCCTCCTGTTTTTCAGTGGCACCTCTCCCCTGGCCTGCCTCAACGCCATGCTCCATTCCAATTCCAGGGGAGGCGATGGGCTCTTCTACAAACTGCCTGGACGGATCAGCCTGTTCACACTGAAGGTAAATATTGAGTTTGTGCTCTGGGTTGAAGGCCGAGCTGTGAGTTCTGCTTGTTATGCGTAGCTGAGTGTTAAACTGTCACTGAGCATCATATGAGTTGAGCGTACTGCGTGTGAGATCATCATGTGAAAATGTGTCTGGAATTCATTATTTCATCGTAGCTTTTGTACCTTTCCACTGTATTCATCCACATGTGGTCCATTCCTTTCAACTCTGCCTATTATTTCATGAATTGCACAAGCAAGATAAATCCTTATTCCAGTTTTCTGTTTTAAACTCAGGTGTTGATTACCAAAATAGTCCTGTTTCACTCATCCAAAAGCCACTAAGGAACATGGCCAACCAGTAAATTGTGTTGGTCTGAGAGCTTATAGCTACAAGTAAAATCTTGATAGCAAAATGTATTTTCATTCAGAGTTCTCTCTGAAATGTTTTATTTTAGTCTTTTGTCCCAGTAATCTTCAGTGTTGAAAATGCTTCAGGCTTTTCATTGGCATTCTTTTGTACTGTTGGATACCCTGATAAATATCAGCTTTATAGACAACTAATATCTTGGCTGTTCCATTTGCAACTCTTTTACTGCCATCAGAAATTTTTTTTAAATTGTCACACTTTGGAAAAAACAGAAGGAATTGAAATGGTCTTGGTTACACAGTTGGTAAATGCATCTCCCAGGCTTGCTGTCTTAGTAGCTGGCTTCTTGAGTGATGCCTGCTCTTTAACTAGTAAGAATGAGATATTGAGATATTTGTCTTCCTTAGAAACTGCTTGCTTGATTCACAAGAATGATATAAAGCTACTAATATGTACTTTAGATATATCTGATGGAAACGTCTTCAGAGTGTGCAAATGGTTTACGTGGCTTCTGCTCCAGTAGGAGCCTAAATATCTTTCTGCATCAAAGGGATTAAAACAAGGAAGAAATTAAAATAAAACCTGTATCTGTGAAACCAACAGCTCCCATTGGTTTAAACAGTAAGGACTGGGAGGAGGACTGCAGCCACCTGAGTTTTGTTTGTCTATTTAGAAGGATGCCCTGCAGTGGTCTCGGAACCTGTCTGTGCCAGAAGGGGATGAACTGGAGGATACAGCAGATGCAGAAAGCTGCGAGTCCAATGAGACGAGCACTGTGAGTGGTGATAATGATGGTAAGTGTGTAATAACATTCATCTTAAGCTGCAAGTGTCTACTTCTGTTTCTGACTGAGGGCACATCTGTTTCAGTGTCTCTTGATGAAACCTCCTCTAACGCCTCCTGTTCCACTGAATCTCAGAGCAAGGGACCCTCTACTGCCAGGGAGAGCAACAGAACAGCCTCACAGGTAGGAGAAAGGACAGCTTTCCATGCTGTGTGGCAGGGACCAGGTATGCACAGATGCCTCAGGGAGAGTGGTGGGGCTGTCTCCTTAGGTGAGGAGTTCTTAGGAATCGTGCAGGGTTGAAGTTTTGAATTCTCTTCTGTCTGTAAATGTAGTTAGTGACTGACACTTGAAAGTTTACCTAGAAGCTAGGTGGTTCTTTAAGTGAGAAATATATTGATTGGAAGATTATTTTGCCTTACCATCATGTCTTTGTGCCTTTGTTTTGTTTTTGTTTTCTTTCTGGACCACAGACAACCAAACAAAAAAGAAAGACAGGTGTAATGCTGCCACGTGTTGTCTTAACGCCACTGAAAGTAAATGGAGCACACATGGAGTCTGCATCTGGTGAGCATTGCTTTTGTCTTGATGATTCTTAGAAATATGTGGATAACTTTAAATCAGTGGTCCCTAACAGAAAGTTTGCCTGAGGACTTTAGCATTTGCTGAGAATACATGTGACTGATTCGTGCTACTGGGGGTACGTTTATCTCAATCAGCCAATAACCTGTAAGAACTGAACTGTTGTTATTAGCAGATGATTCTTATGGGCTAAAGCTACTCTGCAAGCTGGTCTTCTATTCTTTGCATATTTTTGTAAAATTCTATTGCTTTTAGGCTTCACCGGAAGGCATGCTGATGGGGAGAGCAGCAGCACATCCAGCAGCAGCAGCAGCTCTTTGGCTCTGTGCAGTGCCACCTTGCGCAGCCGAACAGAAATAAACAGGGATCCTCCACAGCTGCTGAGAGGTATCCGGAAGCCCACAGCTGGTAAGTGCTTCTATTTCAGTCAGGAGAAAATTGGCCATAAAAGCCAGCAGTGTTGACATCTCTATATTTCTGAGTAAAGAAAACCATTCCTTTAGAAGGCGTATGATGATCTTAAGGCTCTTGGTCTGGATCTTCCTCTCCGAACTTAGTGAATCAGTTGTTTAAGAGTTTCCTGCTGTGGAGAACAGTATTGAGAACTGTGACTGTATGTGACAGCAGTGTGACCTCGTGTCAAAATTCCAGTTGCATGCTTAGTATTAATTGGCATGGTTGAGAAAGCCATTCTTCACACTTGAATACTACAGTCTTTACTCCTTTTGCTGCAGTAGTTTACAATGTGGTCTGTTGTGGTGTCTTCTTTTCACATAATGCTGATACGTTTTTATACAATAATGTTTATTTTATTTGCCTGCCCTTAAACTACAGGGCAAATGAAACGAAACAGGGGAGAGGATATTGACTTTGAAACACCTGGTTCCATTCTCGTCAATACAAACCTGCGGGCTCTGATAAACTCCAGAACCTTTAATGCACTCCCATCGCACTTCCAGCAGCAGCTTCTTTACCTCCTTCCGGAAGTTGATAGACAGGTACGAGGGTGCAACACGTGGTTGTTTTCTGTTCACCCTATTGGCTCTTTCTGGCAGAACAGCTGAAGCACTGTTTTCTTTGTCCTGTTTTTTGTCCCCTAAGGTTGGTGCTGATGGGCTGATGCGTCTCAGTGGCAGCGCTCTGAATAATGAGTTTTTCACCCATGCTGCTCAGAGCTGGAGGGAACGCCTGGCTGACGGTGAGTTGCTTTGCTTTCTCAGGTGGTTGCAGAAAAGGTACTCATTTTATGGGTTTTCTTCTTTCCCAGTTAGTGAATGGGAATGTGGTACAACTTGGCAGTATATGGGGCTGTCTTGCCCCCAGCTTATCTTTATTTTTTTTTTAAATCATAGATTTCATTTTCTCTATATGCCTTGGGATATTCAGAACAAAATAGTGGAGGTGTAAAGTAGTGCCAGACTTATCTTTCCTTGAATAGTGACCTACAACTGGTAAAATACAGTGTTTAGTTTCCAGATTTACTTCAGGCTTTGTGACTATTGCATTTAAGTAGTTGCAGGTAGCATGTGGATCCATAGTAGAGTAGGAAGCAGAGCAATAAGAAAAACATCCATCCTTATATATAACTTCTGTACTATACTGTTAAAAGAGATTGTTTTTGCAAAATCAATTTTACTTGGAACTGAATTTCAGTATCGTCAATCCCTGTAGGTGAATTCACACATGAAATGCAAGTTAGAATTCGGCAGGAGATGGAAAAGGAGAAGAGAGTGGAGCAGTGGAAGGAGAAGTTCTTTGAGGACTACTATGGACAAAAGTAAGGAATTTTGCCTTGTCTGTCCTTTTTATGGATGCTTATGCAGGTGGCAGTGTGTGGTTCTGCTTGTGGATACATGAGAAGATGGTTCCTTAGGGGGAATTGGTTTGGTCAGAGCAGAGTTTTATAGCCCATCTGTTTTGTCCTCGAGACAAGTTAATATTATTTGTTTTCCATCACATATCTTTATGTTTTTCCTGTTTCCCTTATTCCCTGTGACAATAATGTGGGATAGAAGATACAGAGATTATCTCATTGCAGGCTGACTTAATGAGGTTTTGATGAGTCTCTGCTTTGTAATCTGTATGTTACTATGTATAGTGGTGATGGTACTGCTATGAATAATAGATGAAATGCTTAAATTGGGATGAGCTTTAGATTTTAACTAGTTTCTGCATTTGCCTTATAGGTTGGGCTTGACCCAAGAAGAATCCCAGGAGCAGAATTTGGTGCAAGAAGACGCCGAGAACAGGACAGCCCTGTCTGTTAAAGGAGAAACAAGGCTGCCACGTGGTCCTTCCACACGGCAGAGGGATGGGCACTTCAAGAAGCGCTCCCGGGCTGACCTGCGATGCAGAGCCAGGAGAAGCCTGTACAAATTGCGTGATTCCGAGCAAAAAGAGGCTTCCAAAGAGACAGCTTCTGTGGGACCGGATTCCTCTCTTCATAAAGACACAAAGTCTGAGGTGGACCTGAAGAAAGATGACCTGACAAGTGCTTCTGCTGCAGTACTGAAGCCAGAGAATTCAGAATTGCATCTCTCTCCAGAGACTTCCAAATTGCACAGTAAATCGGAAGATCTGTCATTGGCAACTGCAAACAGAATTCCCTGTTTGTCCCAGGAGAGCTCTGCTCGGGAACCAAAGGATCAGAAGAGGAAATGCTTTGAGGAGGCTGCCTCTGCCTCCTTCCCCGAAAAGAAGCCCCGGCTTGAAGATCGTCAGTCCTTTCGTAACACAATTGAAAGTGTTCACTCAGAAAAGCCACAACCTACTAAAGAGGAGCCAAAAGTCCCACCCATCCGGGTAGGAAAGAGAATTATAGCTGCTTGGTATCTCAGGGCTCTCACGCTTAGTAGCATCAAAACATTATTAAAATGTCAAGTGTTGTCATGTTAGCAGAAGTGGAAGGGTTTCATTGGCAGAGCTGGCTGAGTACCTCTGATTGCCCCAGTTTACTATCTTGTTTAGAAGGGCAAAGAATGGAAAATCATTCCAAGGTCTTTGTGCTAGAGCTCAGCATAACCTTGACTTACTGTCTTAATTTTGATTTCTGTGTATGCAGAAATAATTTTTCTTGAAACCAGCTGACTCGTTGCGAAAGAGACCTTCAAATCATATTCTTTATCCTGTGTCATTTCCCCGTTCCTTTCTTTTGGGGGCAGAAAAGTGTTCCTTCAGACTTACGCTGTTTCAACTGGAGGCATCCATCTTGCTAGCTTCAGAGCAGTCACCCTGATGGAAGGGAGACCATTTTGATTTATGAAGGTCTGAAGGCAAAGCACCTATTTCATGTTTGTCTGCTGGCTCTGGCAAAGCAGCGTTAATAGCGAGTGAGCTTTACATCCCGCATGACAGAGCACATAAGCAGAGGTTACGGGAACCATGCCACTGCTCTGCCAAAATTTGTGTTTAAGTTGGAATTTTAACTCCTTAACGAAATATTGCGATAAGAAGACATTAAGAAAATGCATTTTGCTGTCTGAAAGTGGTCAAGTGTTACAACTGAGTGTTTCTCTTTTTCTTTCAGATTCAACTTTCACGTATTAAACCACCCTGGGTGGTTAAAGGTCAGCCAGCTTACCAAATATGCCCCAGGATCATCCCCAACACGGAGCCCTCCGCCCGGGGCAGGAGCGGGGCCAGAACTCTCGCAGACATTAAGGCCCGTGCTCTGCAGGCCCGAGCCCAGCGAGAAGCTGCTGCAGCCGCCATTGGTGGTGGGGGCGGCCCAGGCGGAGGGAGAAACATTGAGGGGGGTGGAGGAGAACGCAGCAGCCATCGAAGACGCAGGAGATCAAAGAGAACTCGTCGAAAGCGCTCGTCAGATCTACAGCGAACACAACTACTCTCGTCTCTCCGTCTGAATGGAGAGAAGGCCAGCTCTGAGGCGGCCGCACAGGCAGCCAGCACAAATTCCTTTGCCTCCTCAAAACAAGACTCCTTTTCTTCGAAGACTGAGGGAAGTGGTGTTCTGGAATGCGCCGCAGGCGCTGACTCAGGGGAAGCTCAGTCCAGTGATGGCTCACCTGGAGGGCAGTGCTGTGATGCTCTGACTACGTCAGCATTGGGCAGCACAGCTTTGGAGAGGCCAGAGGAGAGCCCTGAGCAGCTCTTCTGCGATGCAAGGACTGAAACCTCATCATGTGCTGCGTCACAGGAGGGGCAGAGCACAGACGTGACACACATGGTTCCTCCAGCAGTTGGTCTGTCGTGTCCTCAGGCACAGGGAGCTGAGATTGGCCCTGCAGGAGGCAGGATTGTGTCAGAACTCAGAGATGTTGGTATTCCCACTGTACAGTTGGATTATCCTTCTGATGTAAAGGAAAATTCCACCAGTCATCCTGCTCTTCTGAAAGAGTTGCCATCAGGTGGTAAAGAATGCCATGAGCTGAAAGTGATATCGAGATTTAGATTTAACGGCTCTGAAACAACATTTGTGGAACAATGCATGAAAAATTATGGTGGTGACTCCAAAATAGTGACTGCTGGAGCACAGGAAGGAGTGCCTGCACTGTGTAACTTCACACACCTGCAGGCAGGGAGAGAGAGTGATGGCAAACTGAGCAATGAGGAACAGAATGCGGAATCTCTGTTGAAATCCTCTTTATGTGATGGCTTTATTTCTCAGAATAGGATAGATACCTCTGAAAAACTGAGGGAGAGGTGCCCCGGAACAGAATCAGAAGACGAGTGCCAGCCGTTGAGAGAGACTCAAGAGTTCAAGGCAAATGGCGGTGATGAAGTACAGAGTACACACGGTGAATCAACAGATACAGCTTCGGATTTTGAAGCTGACGTGGTTGATGAGAATGTGGAGATGGAGGTGTGTTACAGAAACCTCAGCTGTAGCGCGGTAGCTAGGAAGGGCTCCTTCTGTCAGAGTAGCACTGAGGAATGTGATAAAATTAGTTCAAAATCATCTCTGGAAGCAGGTGATCTGCCCTGCGTTGTGGACTTCTCTTCAGTGGCGACATTGAGCGCTGCACCTCCGCCTCAGAGGTGGGGACTGCATGCACCATTGCCCCCAAAGCCCGAGAGGCCATCAGGTTCTGCTCAGTCCATATCCTCTGATGCCAGCAGCCCTTTGGTGAAGCAGCTGCTTAAGGGGAACCGTCTGCTGGAAGAGGTTCTCCCGGTATCTCACGCCAACATCAAGGTGGAAGGTGCACAGCCGCCTCCAGACAAGCAGTCAGAAAGCCTGCCCATGCCAGTGGAGAGAGGTAGCAATTGCTATTTTGGTACAGAATCTTGCCCAGATGTGCAGATAAAGAGTGCCCTAACCAGGAGTGATGACTTCCACCCAGTGTTATCTTCTGTAGAACCTCAGGAGAAGACGTGCGGGTCAGGAGCAGCATTGCCTAGAGTGGAAGGTATGGAGAATCAGCCTGTTCCAGAAAAACATTCCAAAATTGGCTTAACCTTAAGCTGCCAAGACCAACTGGCAAATGTGGCAAGTGCCTCTCAGAAGTCTGAAGACACAAGCCCTCGGGAAAGAACGTTTTCTTCCTGTAGCTTTGAAGAGCAAAAGGAATCATCTAAGGTCCATCGGGTGCCACAGCATAACCCATTAACAAATGTCATCGCAAATCAAAGTCCTGAGAAGCCGAACCTGACTCCGGAGCCTCCGTTTTTATCTCCAAATGTAGATTCTCTTGGCCCAAATCAGATGGGGAATACATCTGTCAATCAAAATTTTGTTGGAGTTCAAGGCAAAAAGCTCTTTGGTTCTGGTTTTCCTTGCAACCCCAGTGTTAGGCTACATCACTCAAGGGCTTCAGATCAGGTTTCAGCCATGGGAGCCTTGGCCCCGAGCAAACAGATTCCTCTGACCAAAAGCTGTGCATCTGCAGAAGGAATGTCAGCTGCAAGGGAAGAGTGGACTTCAAAGCAGCACGTGAACACCCTGGGAGGAATAAAAAATGAGAACGTGTTGGCATGTGGCAGCCCAACCAAGAACAGCGGGGAGAGCCAGAAGGATGCAGCACCAAACCCTGCAGAGCTGAGGGAGCATTTGCAGAGCGTTCCTCTGGTGATGGACTTGCCGTTCCTGAAGCTTTCAAGGGAAGCAGGAAAAAGACACAATCACCCTTTGGAGCCTTCTTCCATACCCTCTCAGTTCAATATCAAACAAGCATTTTATGGGAAGCTTTCTAAGCTGCAGCTAAATTCCACTAGCTTTAATTATTCATCCAGCGCTCCAGCTTTTCCCAGAAGCCTTGCTGGAAGCATGATGCAGCTAACCCACAAAGCGAACTTTGCTGCAAACCATAACACGTCCCTTTCCGTGCAGATGTTTGCTGATAGCAGCAGCGTTGAAGAAATATCGTTCAAGTGTTCGTGCAGCCTTAAAGCCATGATAATGTGTAAAGGCTGCGGGGCGTTTTGTCACGATGACTGTATAGGACCCTCTAAGCTTTGTGTATTGTGCCTTGTGGTGAGATAATAAATTATGGCCATGGGACAGGTTGTATATTCAGTGTGCGTATTTTGATAACGACTGACCCTAAACCTGTACACAGAATACTATTCTGTTTATAGTAGAAATGCTATTATACTTCGTTTCGGTGAGGAAAGTTGACTCGCCTTCCCACTGAAATCTACAGTGCAAAACCCTTCCTTGCTCACGATGACACTCCGATTTCTGTGGGCTGTGCCCCACTGGAGCCAATCCTTCTGCTTTGTGCTATCATGGACGTGCTGGCTGTGCCCTGGGATGTGTGCTGAGCTGACACCTGGCTGGGAGGCAGTTTGCTGTGGCATCCGTGGACCCTCCGGAGAGGAGACCTCTACATCCAAAGGAACTGGAACAGGGTGTGTTCTATTTCAGGGCTGCTCTAGGTTAGCCCCTACAGTCTTCCACTCTCCCCTTCTGCCATCTCCGTGGTTGGTTGTGTGCTGAGCACAGCAGTGCAGGCAGGACACAGATGCCTCTGCGTGGTTTCCGGTGTTGCGGTTGGACGTGGTGAGCAGTGAAGCACTCTGCAGTTGGAGCCACAAGAAGAAGAATAGGCAGCACGTGCCAAGGGAATGGCTCCTGCCCTGCAGGATGTGCGTGGCTTTGGGTTGCCTGGCTGAACTCTGGCACCAGCTGAGGGCTGAGGCTGCTGCAGCTTCCTCGTAGCGCACATCCGTGCAGGAAGGCTCTGAGAAGCTCAGTGCGTGGCCAGCAGCCATCTGTGCATTGCAGCCCTGCAGTGAGGACCTTACCGTGACAGCATTTGACCACTTGCAAGTGTCTAGCTGTGCATCTATGTGACGATCATCTTAACATTTAAAGCAGTGTTTTTTCATTATTTTTTTTATATATATTTTCATTCTTGGATGTATAAAGTGAATTATTTGGCTCCTGTAAGTATCCTCTATGCATCTGTTTGATCATGTATTTATATGTTGTACACAGTACTGGCCAACTCTGTAAATGGATGTAATGTACATAGTACATAAAGGGTTCTTTTTTCCTTGGATTTTTCGGGCTCTCCAGCAGTATTGCATTAAAGTGGTGTTAGTTGTTAATCTGCATCTGTAGTCAGAGCCGCTGTGTTCTGTCTTGCCCAAGGTGAGGCTCTGCCCGCCCTGCCCAGGGCTCTGTGCTCACTCCTGGACCTTTTGCAGCTGCTGCTGTTGCTGTGTCTCCCGGTGGTGCACGAAGGTGGATGTCCTCACACCTCTGTCGGCTGACAGCAGAACAGCTCCTCTTCCTCCGGAGCAACTCCTGAACGTGAATTGCTTCAGTGGGAGCAGAACTCAGACGTTCCTTAAGAAGACAGTAGAAGGAATAGGATTTTTTTTTATTACTTTTTTTCTGCTTGTACCTTTTCTAGCTCTCTCCTACCTCCCTTGACTGTGCACTTTTTTTTTTCTTTTTTTTTTTTCTTTTTTTTTTCTAATGGAGATGCAACCCTGAGGGCTGCCCCAGGTTTGGCCTCTGCAGTGGTCATCCTTCACACACCTGCAGGGAGAGGGCGACCGCCTGGGCTCGGAGCGGAGGAGCGCGAACCAAAGAGAGCAGCGCGGTGGGCTCTGCTGCTCGGGGCCCTGCGGTGTGCGCTGAGCCGCCTGGTGTACGTCCCTTGTGTTGGAACAATAAACACTCTCTAAAAGCTGCGTTTGTGGTTGCAATGCTCTTTTCCTGAAATCGCCCTCTGTGCTCTCTGTGGCAATATTGCTTTTTCTTTCCTCTTTTTTTTGGAAGTGGGAGCGTTCCTGAGCTTGGCTCAGATGACTGAAAAGGGGGGCTGCTTTGTTGTCTCAGCTTCATCACGTCGTTTTCTTTGTACGCTTGCAGATAACCAAAGGCGGTGCACCCACCCCAGGGAAG
>JAOWBP010004554.1:10252753-10265225 GCA_028571105.1 Tragopan temminckii
CTGATGGAAATCCAGATCAGGGTTAATGATAACTCTCTGGTAACCTGCTAGGCAAATCATAGTACAGATAAACATGGCTATCTCATAGCTGAACAAAGCCAACACTCTCCTAATTCCATGTGAAGAAGCAGAGAGTAGAAGGTGCTCAGTGAGAGCCATGGAACAAAGTTAACAGCTTTTCTGAATTAACTTGTGTTTCACTGTTTAACTGTAAGGACTTTGTAATGTCTGGGATGAGTGCTTTCAGTGGTGTTGCCCTCCAATGATGTTCTGGTGTTTGTTTTGTATTTTAATATTTCTTCTTTTTGCAGGAAAGGCTAAGGTATTTGCTGCTCTTGCTGTTGTGGCTTCATGGTACGGATTCTTTCTACGTGCCTGGTGTGGCTCCTATCAATTTCCACTGGAACGATCCTGTAGAAATAAAGGTGGGATGAACTTGAAGCTGCTAGTGTGTTTGTTTTGGGGTTTAGTGTGTGTTTTCATTTTCCTACTTGATCCTGTAGCTGCTAAATGGGACTGGCAGGTCAGGTTTTTGCTACCTTCATGTATGGTGTTGGGGATGAGCAGTCCTCAAGTGGTCACTGCAGTTCCCAACACAATTTTTTTTCTTGCTTCTGAGTTCTTCTACCCAGTTCCTTCAGTAGTTGCACCAAAATCCTTAAGGTGTTGCTCTGTTTGACGAAAAGAGCCCTCTTTCTCACTGCAGTTCTAAAGTGAATTTAATCTGAATTTTCTCCAGCACTGTACTGACTCTCCAACTGCGTGTGGAGGGTTGGCCTGGGGATGGTAGGTCAGAGAAGTAGTTTGAGTCAAACCTCTTCAGTATTCTCCTCTATCTGGTTTGTATGTTTTGTATTGAGTCAAGTGAAAACCATGATAAGTCCTTTCCAAGTACAGACATTTGTTCTCAAGTGTCGTGGATCTTACAGCCCCGGCTTGCTGAAGAGCTGCTCCTGTGCAAGGTTGCTGGTGCTGAGTGCTGGAACTGCTTTTGCCATACAGGAGGAAGCCAGGTCTTGTTTCCAGGCATCAGCAATTTATAGCCCTTTTCATTTATTTTTCTAAAGCTGTGGCCTCTGTTTCAGCAAAATGCAGCAGCCCTGGGGATGCTGAGGTTTGATGCTCCCACAACACAACTTGCTCTATGGCTGCAGTCTGGGCTATTTTTAAGCAAATGAGATTTGCCTGTGGCTACAGTAAGCTTCCTGGAAGGAGGAGGTATTGGAATGGCTGTTCTCAGAGGGATTGCATGAGCCAAATGCTTCCTCAAGTGATAAGGCAAGTCAGCGTGTTTGCCAGTGCTCTTCCAATAAATGAGCTTGGCTGTGTTACAAAACACTCCTGTTTTTATGAGCACTGTGGCCCTGGCTATTGCAGTGTGTCTCTGCACTTCCCCTGTGCAGTGTGATTTGTGAGAACTCTCCAGAAGTGTTTGGGTTTTGTCACTGTCCTTTGTCTTCCCAATCTGGTGGCTTCCAAAGACAAAAGTTGCTCAACTCTTCATACTTCTAGAGGCCAGACCTCTAGGTTCAGCGTGACATGATTTTTATTTCTTTTTTTTTTTAAGGAAACAACCGCAGTCTCGCACAAAATTTGACCCTTGAATTTCTTTGAAGCTCTTTGCTGTTCTGTGAGACTTCACTGAGTCATAAAGTTGTGAAAACAATCCACCATGCTCCTTTTTTCAAGGGTTTCTCTGTGAATTAAGTGCTACTAAGTTGTAGAGAATGTACAGCTTGGAACTGTGCAAAAGGAAAGAAAGCTGGAGCTTTGCAAGGACCTTCTGTATGTTCTTACAGCTTCCAAGAGTGAGCTGTACGGGATGTTCCTTGAAGTGACCTTCAGATTCTGGCTGATGTCAGGAGGGTAGGAAAGTGGGTTCTGTCACAGGGATAATTCTTCCTTTCTTCCTCCAGGCTGTGAAGCTCACCAGCTCACGAACCCAGTTACCATATGAGTACTACTCGTTGCCCTTCTGCCAGCCCACTGAGATAACATACAAAGCTGAGAATCTTGGTATGTATCTGCTGATGAGAATGCTCCCCAGCAGTAAGCAGACTGCCACTTGGGAGCTGACGGTGGGTTTAGAGGAGGAAACGCAATTGGCAGTGTCCTCTCATAAGCTGTGGAGAGCGTGCTCTCTCTATTTCTTTACATGCTGGCAGTTTGCAAACCAGAATGTCTGTATTTTAGAAGGGAGACAACTGACCTGAAGGAAAGCTGTAAGCAGCTTTGTGGGTTTTCCAACAAAATAAATGAACCATCCTTCAGCCTTTTCCTTGTATTTGTGCTAACAAGGGAGACTTGCTCTCATCACTTTAGCTGTATGGTGCACTGACCTGGCAGCCTTCAACCTTGCCCTTATTTCCCTGTTTTCCAGGTGAGGTTCTCCGGGGGGATCGAATTGTAAATACACCTTTCCAGGTTTTCATGAACGTAGAGAAGAAATGTGAAGTTCTGTGCAACCTTCCCAACAAGCCAGTCACTCTGACAGTGGATCAGAGCAAACTGATGGCTGAGCGGATCAGGGAAGATTACTATGTCCATCTGTGAGTCATCTCGAGCATGGGTTTGTGTCAGTGGGGATTCTGTGCTGTGGACAAGTTTGATCTGAAATCTGTGTTTTCAGCATTGCTGATAACCTACCTGTGGCAACAAGGCTGGAGTTTTATTCCAATCGCGAGGAAGAGGAAAAGAAGAAGGAGAAGGATGTGCAGTTCGAGCATGGATACAGGCTTGGGTTTTTGGATGGGAACAAGGTAGAGAATCTGGATGCTGTCTGACGGGTGCCCGGAGGAGCTGTGCGTGTCTGTCAGAAGGTGTTAGAAACCCCCCAGAGAACATCAGGGTTAGGAATTCAACAGAAGCTTTTATGGAGAGAGGAAATATGAGAGAGGTCTCCTGATGGGAGGCAGTGGGGGCAGGTGCTGGAATACTGCAGTGATAGCCAAGACTCCCAGCACTGACACACTGCATGTGGTTTCTCTCAGGAGAACAGAGGCTGGCTGATCTTTAACAGCCTTGGAGCATCTTGTGCTTAAAAACCCAAACAAACAAAACTTGTAGTCACATTCCAGACTAGAATAAACACAAGTCTGATTCCTTTGGTACAGTGTAGTTACCTGTGAAAGAAAATAGTTAAGGAGGGATAGAAAAGGATATGGGATATTGGAAAGGAAATAAAGGCAGTGGCAAACTTCACAAAACAGAGCTGCTTCCTGTTTGTAAGTGTCTAGAAGCTTCATAAGCCTGCAAGTGGAGATTGAGTGTGTGTGCTCCTGCAGGTATTTTCTTTGTGTGCTCTGAAGATTAGCTGTTTGACTTAACAGGTGCATCTGTTCAGCAGTCAGTGATCAGCTGCACACACAGCTCTGTTACTTGAGAGTAAGCTCTCATTGGTGAGCAAACCTGCTGTGCCTGCTTAACGATCTGTACTTTGTTCCTGTAGTAGGTGATGTAAGAGCCTATTGAAAGTGCAAGCTTAGGACAGCTGTGAGCACCCACAGACTAATTAATGTTTATCTGATAGAGAAAGGAAGAAGAAAACTCAAGGCCAGGGCTACTGAGGCCCTTCCAGCATCAATTCTGTGGTTCTGTTGCCACTGAAGTTTTCACTGAATGCATGACTGAGATATATCTGAATATAAGGGTATTGGCTAGGCCAGAAATAGGCTGAAACATTGTTGCTGTTGCTTGGAGTCATTGAGTTGTCACCTTTTCAATACCCTTTCTCTCCTCTTGTTCTTTTAGCCTTGGAAAGTGTTAGCTTGATCTTGTGCTGTAGCACAGTGTGTCTGGGAACAGCTGGGGTCTTTAGTTTTCTTCCTTAGCTTTCTCCACGTGCTTCTAAAATTTGCTCATTCCTTCTTTGGGTTGCTAACGTTTTATTTACTGTCAATCTGTTTTAGTTCTACCTGCACAACCACCTCTCCTTCATCCTTTACTACCACAGAGAGGACGTGGAAGAAAACCAGGAGCCCACCTACAGAGTTGTGCGCTTCGAAGTGATTCCTCAAAGCATTAAACTAGAAGGTGGGAGACTTTTAGGGAAGGGAGCAAGGGAGAAGAATCTCTTTTATGGCCAAATGAATGCTACTTTTGTCTCAGGATGCCAGCAGGCGTGACAGTCCAGAGATCCACAGAATATTAGAAGCTGTTCCAGAGGGACTGAAGTTTTAAAAAAATAATAGTTGAGGGAGTAGCATTCTTATTTCATTAAGCTCAATATGAAAACAGCTTTTCAAAGCAGAGCTGCCCATAGTGTGTACCATCCCATGCAGCTTTCCTCTGGCAGTAGCAGGTTTTGCTGGAGAGGTCTTGTTTCTTAGTGTGTAGTGGGACAGAGGATTTATCTGTGGTCTAGATCCTAGGCTTCAGAGCCTCTAGCTTTTGCCCTTCTGGTTAAGGTGAAGGCTGCACATAGTTTTCCTTAAAGTTTATTAACGCTATTCCTCTGCTGACTGGAATAATGGTTTTGCATATTGCATAGCAGCTGGGAAAGGAATGAGTGCTTCCCCTGCAGTATTTGGAGTAATAGAAGCACGGTGCCTTGAATGCGGGGCCAGGATGATCAGTGGGAGATACGGTGCTTTGGATGGGAGGGATGACCTAGCGCATGCCATATTTTCTTTTACAGACTTGAAGGCTGATGAGAAGGGCATGTGCACCCTGCCTGAAGCAACAGGCTCTGCCCCTCAGGAAATAGACCCCACCAAGGAGAACCAGCTGCTGTTCACCTACTCTGTCCACTGGGAGGTGAGGGAGAAGAGGGAAGCTGGCTGGCAGCTGGCCACCCCTACCCAGCACTGACTTGTTAGCAGTTAGTGCTCTGATTGTGCCACACGGGTGTTGTGGAAGACACTGGGAATGTGCTGGTGAGAAGACATGGGACGGTGATAGTTTCTGGGATGTCTGAAGGGCCTCTGGTCACGCGTTGCTGTTCTTTCAGGAAAGTGACATTAAATGGGCATCCCGCTGGGACACCTACCTGACCATGAGTGACGTGCAGATTCATTGGTTTTCTATCATTAACTCAGTTGTGGTCGTCTTTTTCCTTTCAGGTGAGTGAGATGTGTGGGGTGAAGAAGGCGTTACCATTTATGTGCAGGGAGTTTTCTTTAAGCCTCAGCAGCAGGTAGCTTGGGGAGGATTGTTTATGTCTAAGCCTGATCAGAAGGGGCAGGAAATAGATATTAGTACACTTAAATCCTCCTGGTTTGAGCAGCGTTCTATGGGATCAGACTGTTATTGAGGTCTGCTCTCTGACAAGGGTAGCTGAGGTAGTAGAATAAGTGTGGTTTAAAGAAAAACAACGACAGGAAAGCCACAGTGCCCTGTTTGTGCACTGGCCTTTCTGCTCCCTGGGGTTTTATTTCTGGTTTTGCTGTAGGCTGGGGGAGAAAAGTCATGACTCAAGGCTTCCTCTCCTAGTCAGATCTGTCTGTGTTGGTGGGATCAGTGTGGCTGCACAGCATGAGAGCAGCAGGGCCACACAGGAGCCCCTGAGCTAAACTGTACTTGTTTTCAGGTATTCTCAGCATGATCATCATCCGCACCCTCCGGAAGGACATAGCCAACTACAACAAGGAAGATGACATTGTACGACGTTTGTTCTTGAGGCTGGGATCAGAGAGGGAGGGGGACACAAATCAGCAGGAACCTGGTTTGAAGATGTAGATGTAGTTATCTCTTTCCATCTTGTCCCTTTTCTTGCTCCATTTTTCTTCCAATTCTGAAGATGAGAAGTGCAGTTCTGTAATGTGCTGTCACCATCGTTGGAAGTGTTCAAAGTCAGACTGGACAGAAAGCACTGAACAACCCAGTCTAGTGAAAGATGTCCCTACCTACGACGGTGGGGGGGCAGGTGATATTTAAGAGTCCCCCAACCCAAACCATTCTGTAATTCTGTGGCACCTTTTCTACTCTGTATCCAATAATAGGTACCAGTTTGGATGTTTCTAGAGCTCGGTACTGACTGCTGTCAGTTTGATAAATGTGTGCCCTAACACTGGCAGTTTGGATCTTAACCATTCTAAGCCCAAGAGAAAAGAAGTTTCTTAACTAGAGTGATACAATTCTATAGAACTGGCTGCAAGGAAGTTAACCTGTTAGGGTGGCTGTGATAGGACCTTCATTTCCACTGGTGGGTTGTAATTGAATACTTTCTTTTCTTGTTGTTGCTACAGGAAGATACTATGGAGGAATCTGGTTGGAAACTTGTGCACGGAGATGTTTTCAGGCCTCCACAGTATCCCATGATCCTCAGCTCTCTCCTGGGTTCTGGAATTCAGCTCTTCTGTATGATCCTGATTGTCATCTGTAAGTGGCATGTGTTGCTTGGGGTGGCTGTAACAAGGGGAACAGTGCTCCAGACTGCAACTTCAGTCTGTGCTCACATTAGCTTGGGAGAAATTGCAAGGCTGCTTCCTTTTTGCAGAGTTGATCTAGGCTGTATGATTTTTGCTCAGCATTTCTGAGTTGCTAGATACTCAGGTATTCTAGATATGCATTTCCCAGCTGAAGACTTTTTTCTTTTAATTTTTCTATTGTCTGTAATCAAGGTATGAGGTTACAGATTCTGTTGAACAAGCACTGTGTGATAGTGGGCTGAGAGATTTTTGCACACGTGCTTTGCTTTCTGAGTTGCATCTGTTCAAATATCTGGCTAAGATGAGGTTGACACATGGTCTGCAGCTTGAGATCAAAGCTGTGGCTCTCTCTGCCGGTGCTGGAGTTGTGGATATGTTAAGCTTTGAAGGAAATGAGGTCTGTGCCAGAGGCACAGATCCCAGGCAGCTGCATTCTGTATGTGGGATGGCTGCTTTCCTCCAGATGCAGGATAGCACGTGTGCATCAGAGCCATTCAACTTTGTCCTTTTTTCTTCCCCAGTTGTTGCTATGCTGGGGATGCTGTCGCCTTCTAGCCGGGGTGCGCTGATGACTACTGCCTGCTTTCTCTTCATGTTCATGGGGTAGGTGACCACTGCTTCTTGCAGCAGAACTGTTGCCCGTCCATCCGCTCCCCTTTTTCTCCCCTCCCTGTTTGCAGAAATGAAAACTCATTTTCTTTGTCTTGGTTTGTTTCTGTCCAGGGTTTTTGGTGGATTCTTTGCTGGCCGCTTGTACCGGACTCTGAAAGGACATCGATGGAAGAAGGGAGCCTTTTGTGTGAGTTTCTTGGTGTTCTGTGCTGCTTGTCCACGTTTGATGATGGCAAGGTCTGTGGATAAGCCCCCTGTGTATTTGTGGGTAGCAGGATGCAGCCTGGTTATTCTGCAAAGATTTGATGTGGAAGAAGTCCTAGTAGCTTTATAAAAAGTACAGATAAAAACCAGAGCTTTTACTACAGCAAAGCAAGCAGGTTGTCTGAGATCCTACCCCCACCCTCCTGCCATGTATTGGTGCTGCAGCAAACAGTATGCTTCATCCCAACAGTGGGCTTATGAGAAAGAAACATCTGGTTGATAAGCCACGTGTGTTCTCTTGACTTATGCTTGCTCTTGCAGACAGCTACCTTGTATCCGGGTGTCGTCTTCGGTATCTGCTTTGTTCTGAACTGTTTCATCTGGGGAGAACACTCCTCTGGAGCGGTAGGTAACTTGTAACTTCATCTCTGGAGCCTGTTGGAGTGGGAGGTGGGTGACTGTGCTGTCAGGAAATTCCTGCTTTCGCGGTGTCTTTCGAACTGCGGGTGCCAGTGCAGTGGCTGGCTGAAGCTGGCCTGGCCAATGACTCCAGAGTAGGTGATCTTGTTTTTGTTACTCTTGGTGTGCTTCCAGGTGCCTTTCCCTACCATGGTGGCCTTGCTCTGCATGTGGTTTGGGATCTCATTGCCCTTGGTCTACCTGGGGTACTACTTTGGATTTCGCAAACAGCCCTATGACAATCCCGTACGGACCAATCAGATTCCCAGGCAGATCCCAGAGCAGAGGTGGTATATGAACAAATTTGTTGGGTGAGTGCCATGTGGTGAGTTAAGCCCCTTCCCCATAATTCTCTTAGCCTCCTGAACATCACCCTTCTGCTGGTGTCTGCACGTGGACAGATCACAAATGCGTTTTCTTTAGTAATGCAGCATCAGAGATTTAATTTTGACAGGTTTAATGTGCTCAACAATGGGAAAAGTTGTGTCATTTACTAGGTGAAATTTATTCTAACACTCACTGGAGCTGTAGAGCTTTTGGTAGGAGTGCTCTGGGTGCTTACAGGGAGCTTCTGATAGCCAGACAGTTGTAATGTGCTGCTTACAGTTTTTCTCTCTCCTTTCCCTCTCTGTAGGATTCTCATGGCTGGTATTCTGCCTTTTGGAGCAATGTTCATCGAACTGTTCTTCATTTTCAGTGTAAGCATTTAACCCACTTTGCTCCTGAATAGGACTCCTCTTGTGCTGAAGGGATTAGGCTTCTGGAAGGGAGGGGGCACCTAACTGGAGTGATTTCATTCTGCTGAACTTGCTGAGAGCTGACAAGTTCCCTCCAAGCACTTTCAGTATTTTCCTTAGGGAGAGCTGGGCTCTGGGTCTCTTCAGACTCTTTGTGCTGAAAACATGTGGAGTTGTCTGTAGAACCTTCTTGAAAGATGTGAAGGATGGTGGTGAAGATGAAGCTTAAT
Organism: Tragopan temminckii; assembly: GCA_028571105.1. NCBI lineage: Eukaryota > Metazoa > Chordata > Aves > Galliformes > Phasianidae > Tragopan > Tragopan temminckii. The sequence continues at coordinate 10,261,364 of JAOWBP010004554.1, forward strand.
GCAACATTATGTCAAGGAGAAATCCTGGCTTTGGGACAGCTCAGCTGTTCCAGCTGTCACTTATCTCTCACCTTTCTGTGGACATAGAGGAACTTGCTGTGCCATTGCTAGGGAGATGAAGGGGAGGAATGAGATGCCACAGCTGTCTTTGGGCACCTTTTACAACCAGACTTCTCTAAAGAATAATGCAGTGAAACACCCTAGATCTGTTACGTTTTCTGTTTGAAGCTGATGGCCCCTCATTTTTTCCTGTACTAACTGGAGAAAGGTAGTCTTGCACTCACTGATGGATTACAGTAGTATGGAAACAATTTTATGCTGTGTTTTTGTTTCAGGCAATCTGGGAGAACCAGTTCTATTACCTTTTTGGTTTTCTCTTCCTGGTGTTTATAATCCTGGTGGTATCATGCTCCCAAATCAGCATTGTCATGGTGTACTTCCAGCTTTGTGCTGAGGTGAGATTTCCTCCATTTCCTCTGTTGTACTTACAGTAGCTCAGGGTGCGTGATTGCTCCTGGAAAAGCACAGATTGTGTTATTGCTGCTTAGCAGAAATCTAGCATGGTCCAGCTGTGTGGTTCTGATGGCTCTCACTGCTTTAAGGAGAGTTGAAGCTACTTGATACCTGTGAGACTGGGAGCAGTGGTTTCATACAGGAAATTCTGCTAGGAACAGGGCATTTTGAGCTGACATGTCTTCCCAAAGAAAGTTTCATTCCATCTTGTCCAAAGAGAAATAAAGGGCTGGAGGCCAAGCCATGTTCTTTATTAGCCAGTGCTGCAATACTGACATGACTCTGTTTCACTGACAGCTTTTCATCCTTTGTTTGGAAATACCTGTGTGGCAGAGTAGTTCCCCGTGCCCAACCTGTGTTTTCCTTTCAAGGAAAATGAGTAACGTCCTCCCTGTCCCCATAAGTTTGCATCTTTCCTGACCCAGGGAAAAAGGACACAGGAAAAAAGGAACCCTGTGGGATAATGCTGAGGGTTTTTTTTTTTTTTTTACACTATCAGGATTACCGCTGGTGGTGGAGGACCTTCTTGGTGTCTGGAGGATCTGCTTTCTATGTGCTGATCTATGCCGTCTTCTACTTTGTGAACAAGGTATTGTTATCCCTCTTTAAGTGGCACTTTTCTAGAGGAGATTGTTGGATCTGGAAAAGGAAATGGTGGGACCACCCAGTCTGCTTCTATGCAAGCACGAGGCAGCTGAGCTGCCAGCTGCACTAATATCTCCGTAGTAGATAGGAGGTTTAAGTGCCTGGGTTACCTGTGTGGAGCAATCAGTTGCTCACAGTGCCCTCCCTCCAAGGGGATGTCTTTTCAGCTGAACAGAAATGCATGGAGCAGGTTTCCTCTTCCTTTTTGAATGCCCCCTTGTGGAGGGTGCTGGCTGGTTTGGAAGCTGACTTATGTTACTTCTGAACTTGATTTCACTGTTGTTTCTTTTTCCCTCCTCTTCTGTTCTAGCTGGATATTGTTGAGTTCATTCCCTCCTTGCTATACTTCGGCTACACCGCCCTTATGGTCCTGTCTTTCTGGCTCCTCACTGGCACCATTGGCTTCTATGCAGCCTACATGTTTGTCCGGAAGATCTACGCCGCAGTGAAAATAGACTGAAGATGCACAGACCCAGCAGAAAACAGACGCTTCTGAATACATGTCCTCCTGGCAGTGAGGAGGACATTTTCTCCCAGTGCTTTCGAGGAAACAAAATCCAGTGGGAGAGTGACAAGAGAAATAAATAACTCCTCATTTTGGAATGTAACTTCTGGCACAGTGTACATGGATTCTGGGCTACTTCTGGGGGGAAAGGGGTCTGTAGATACCTTACATTTTAACTTTATTATCCTGTTTGAGATTTGAGGGAGTTTTTTAGCAAAGAAATATCCCTCTATATAAGTAAACCCCTTTTTTGCTAATTCTTTTTTTTTTTTTTTTTTTCCTGTTGATGATGAATGGATTTAAGACAGCAGTGGAAACACTTGTGACAACGTTTTCTTCCAGCCCCTAGGGTGCTCTAGGATTCAGGGAGACTTCAACAACTATCAGGCTGGGTTTCCTTTCTGCCTTCATGTCTGCACAGAAGAGGAAGCTTGACTGTGGCAAAATGAAAGGATCCCAAAAGGCTGACCCAGCTCACCCAGCATGCTCTCACCGTTGAGTCCTGGCTTTGGCTTGTTTACAGTCAGATGGAGGTGCCATTCAGAGTTCAGGAAGTACAATTTCACCCCAAGAGCTGGAGAACTTCAACTGGCAGCATCACTTCTCTCAGCTTCTGGCCTTGGACAGCATGGGCCAGTTGGGATGTATCTGCTGGAAGGGCTGGGAGGGGTTGTTCCCCTATTTCAGAAGGTGTGGCAGAGCGTGCTGCTGTGGAACTGGGCTGTGTGAGGACACGCAGCAAGATGTGCGAGGGCTTGGTACATCAGCAGCTCTGCTCCAGCCACGTGAGGAAACAGGCAGGCTTCCTTCCTGGGAGACCCACGGGATCATGCAGAGCCCACTGAGAGAGGTCTGTGCTGCTGCTGTGTTAGTGCCAAGCGATCTGATGCAGTCTTGAGCCTCATCTGCTGCAGGGTGTGCCGGCTGTGCAGAAGGGCTGGGAAAGGGAGCGGCCCCCAGGAGCTCTCCCATTGCCAGAAGCAGCTGTCTCACTACCTGCCCTGCATTCCAGCTGCTCTTGTTGCTCTTTTCTCTTAGATTCTCTACCTCCAGGGTACAGAAGCGTGCACTCCCTCAGCTGTATTTTGTTCTTTTCCACAAAATGGTTTAAGCCCTTTGAGACAGCCAGTGCAGGCTTTTCTGCAGTGGGCTCCTCTTTTTCTGTGGTTTGATGCCTGATTAAACCCATGGGAAGCTCGTTTTAAATGAAGTTAAATGTTTTGTTTTGATAATCTACGTGATGTTTACTGGTGAAGAGCTTCCACGTTGCAGTGAAGGCTCCCTCCATCCCCAGAGTAGCTGGATTCAGTCAGGGCTACGGGGACAGGTGGTGGTGGTATTGTTTTTTGGTTTTTCTCCCTGAGAGCTATGAAAATTTCCCTTTTGCTCCTTCCTGTAGCAAGAAATTATGTCTCCAAGTGACCAGCTGCCCCAGGTGATGCTATTTGAACCCAGAGCTGTCCCAAGCCCTCTTTGTTAACCAGCACTACTGCATACACTTGAGGGCTTTGGGTTTGCTTTCCTTAACTCATATTGCCCCAAGGGTTTCCATCAGGTCCGTGCAAGGACCCATGGCTCTCAGCAATGGCCTTGGTCCCCACAGGGAGCTTCCAGCCTCTCTGACTCCTCCTCAGCCCCCCCCACCACGCCAAAGTCTGCCCAGCCAAGAATCAAGGATGGGAAAAGAGAGCAGGGGACACACAAGCCAGCTGTCCTGTGAGCCCTGCATCACTTCTGATTCAAGATCTTAGAGGAGATTTGGGTTTATTTTGCTATCCCCACTCTAGTGGGGAGGCTCAGCCAGCATTGATTTCCCTCCTTTCCCCAAAGTGTTTTCTCTGTATTCTTTGTAATTTTTAATTAATGTATGTATTCTTTGTGTCCTACTGTAAATAAATCTGCCATTGTCCTGTTCTGGGTTCTCCTAAGCCACCTCTTTGATTTTCTTTCCATTACACTCCGCCTGTTCAGACACCCCTGTGGTCTTTGCATGCCTTCCTCAGAAGCAGAGCTTGGGGTACTGGTTTCTTTCATCATACTTTTCTCCAGGAGAACCTGATGGAGCAGCAAGGTTCCTCCCAGCGCTGTATGTCCTGCACGTTGCCATGAGGCTGCCACTAGCCAAGGTATTCTGATTTGTTCTTTGTAGTACTGCTGCCATGTGCTGTGTTGTCAGATGGTTTGCAGCTCCATTCACTC
>JAOWBP010004554.1:10265325-10275680 GCA_028571105.1 Tragopan temminckii
GTGCAGCTGATGGTGAGAGCACTGTGCCTGCAGAGGCACCGTGGGGCTGTAGGGCAGCAGGCAGGGAGCTGCCGTCCCCTCTGCTCGTGTTGTGTAGGTGTGTGGGTGCTGCTGGGTGGTGGACTTCACCGTTGGCTTTCAGCTCAATGTCTTTACCTTTGCTTATCTGTTTTTGCTGTGGGAAAAGAGCAACAAGTTTCCTTCAAAGGTGGCAGCGAGGGAAGGAGCAGTGAGATTGTTGTGGGTTATGGGGTTGCCGGCATCGGTGGCTGCTGAATGTCTGATGCTGATCAGCTGCCAAGATCAGCGTGGGAAATATTTGCATTTTTAAAATCAAAACTCAAAGTCATTGGCATAGTCAATTCTCTTAAAGGGCAAAGGAAGGCTTCAGCTCCACCACCAGGACAGTCTGTGCTGAGCCTGCTACTTTTGCTTTTGAGCAGGATGCAGAAGTGCTAGCTATCTCCACTGTGTTCAGTTTTAGCAAGGCAGGAGAGTGCTGGGGGGGGATGGGCATGTCTCACCCATCTGTGATGGGGATGAGAACAAGATCAGACCCAGAAAAGCGTCTGAGCACTGAAAATGACTGTTGGCTTTTACACCTTATCCTGAAAAGAGATCCCTAAGAGGGCAGCATCCTGCTCCCCTTTGGCAAAGCGCCGTTCCAGCTCCTGCTAACGGCTGCTCCTAGCTTGAGCTCTAAGTTTGGTTCTGGTTCAGCACCACCTTGAGGAGCTGAGCACGTCTGGGTGCTTTGCAGTGCTTCTGTGCGGGCTGGCATTTGTGGAACCAAGGGACCAATGCTGCCTAACAAATGATTTTCTCCTTAGCCCAAGAGAATGGCACTGGCTGCCCAGGCAGGGTGCTGTGTCCTTTCTTGGGTCTCATTCTGCGATTTAAAGAAATGTCAAAGTCTGTGCATTTGTGTAGGAAACTGGATCTCTGACTTGCTTTAACACCAGACCAACCCAAGCCCCATTCCTCTCCACGACAATACCCAGGGTGCATGATTCAAATGCTTTTAATAAACAACTTCCTTATTAAAAAAAAAAAAAAAAAGCTTTCAATTTGAACTTCATTTTGCAAAACAATGAAAGCGCTGATTTTAATTGTGACCTGTACATTTCCTAATGGCACTTCATTTTATTTTTTTACAATTAAAAAACCTTGTTTATAGCCCCTCAAAATACTCCATTAAAAGAGGTTATTCGCTGTGTATAAAAGTGCTAGAAAGTTTCTTTATAGAAAAACATCAGGCTGTACCCATGGGAAGCTTCAGTGGCTGATGGTGTGTCCCTGCCTTTGACTGCCAGCAGGAATCCCAGGCTCTTCCCTCAGAGTGAGATATTGGTGAGCTCCGGATCATGCTCTGCCCTCGATCTGATGAGCCTCTGATGAGCAGAACTTGGGCTGTGGGCAATCCTCAGCAGTGCTGGGATTCTCCTGGTGGCTCTGCAGCAGTTTCGAAGCATGACCGCTTCCCAGTGGGGATCTTCACAGCTTCCACAGGTTTCCTCCGTGACCACTTCAAGGGCAGAGATCTCTACTTTTTTTTTTTTGTTCAATATTCTCATTCAAGTAAAATACCAGTACAAATATTACAAAACAAACTTTCTAAAAATAGTTGCTAGATATTAGGGACCCCTAGCAGGAAAAAAAGCCAAGGCTTAGGCACTCAATAGGGCAAAGAGGAGGTGTGAGCTCAGGACTGGCTTCCACCAGTACTGCATTGTGCACCAGCCTGGAGCAGGGGGTGCTCAGGACACACAGGAATGGGCTGTGGGCCTGCTGACCTGGGCCTTTGCTGGGCTCTCCCTGTTCCATAGGCTTTGCACAGCTTTCTCTTTGTTGTCTCAGTACATTTGCCATCAGACCTGGTTGTCTACTTGCATAGTAGTTCCAAAGAATGATACAATATGTGAAGCAGATGGTGAGAATGAAGGGGAGGGTAACAGTTAAAGCGGGGTGTGTGTTAACAAAATGTTTTCTTATTGAGGATTATTTCCCTAACTGAAAATGAAGAACTGTTAGATGTATCTAATAGTCCAAATTCCACATAACTTTCTTTTGCAGTGCCTTGTCACAGTGACCTCCCAGCACACAGAAGGTATCTCCGTGTCACTGGGTGTGTATGCTGAATTTGGGCACCAGTGGGAAGGACTGGGGAAGACCTGGCTTCAGCCACAAGCACACAGTGCAGAGCATGCAAACTACCTGTGCACGTAAGAAGCAAATCATGCTTTCAATAGGAAAGCGAAGCTAAACCTCAGGTGTAGATTTGCGGGATGCGATCTGTTTTGGACATCAGAAAATTAGACCCAAGAAGAATTCTGCGTAAGCTGCTTCTGAAGCATTTGGTGAGTGCTCAGCATGGGGATGGCAGAGTCTGCTAGGAAATGCCCTGGGAGAAGACTTCCTACCTGCAGGTACAGAATGCCTGAGGTATGTGGAAAGGCTCCTAAAGCAGCTTGCTTATCCACTGGTGTGAGGTGAGCACGTGGCAGGTGAGGGAGCAGTACAGAGATGAGCTGAGTGTGACAGAAGGCAGCACGTTCTGGATAAAGATGGAAGCTTGAAAAGTTTTAATGGAGTGGTTCCGTTTGAGCTGTTCTGCCTTGGTTCATGCACTTTGCCTTTTGTAGTAGCAGAGCATCTTACTGGGCTCAAGTAATTAACTGTGAAATAGGCACCCAAGGGAGAATCAAGTGAGCCTGAGTAACTGATTAGAGAGAAGCAAGAAGGTAGCGGTGATGGGGAGAGTGTCTTTGAAGATTTCTTCTTAAAAATTTGAGCTACAAGAAGCAGAAAATGCCTCTGTGGGATTATTCTTTCCAGACAGCAAAGGCGAAGCAATGTCAGAGAAAGGAAACGGGGATTTTTTTTTCTTTCAGTGAACTGCAGGAAATCTCCCAAGCAGCTGCTATTCACCTGTCAGCAAGGAAGGAATTAAGGAACAAAGAGCTGAACTCCCAACAAAAGTACTGAGATCATCAATCTGCCAGAGGGGAAAGAGGGATTCCCATTGAAGTGACATTTTCAACACCAGGGCTAAAGAGCAGGCACTAAGGTGAGCCAGCTGAGCAGGATCTGTCAAAGTGCCATATGTGGGTATTCTGTCAAGTGAAACTCACTGGAAACAAATGCAAGTGAATGTGTTGTTCCTTCATACAAATGGGTTTTGAGCAAGCTGTAATGCCATGGGGAAAAGCTCTTTGGATTCTCACACAGCTCCAGAAATGTGAGCCTGGGAAGGACTGGCTGGGTGAGTTAATCTTGTGCTGCTGTGGATGGGGCTCACCTGGCATGAGCAAAGGGCATCCTTGTTTTAGTGGGATGTTACATCCTCATCTTCTTGATAATTTAGGGAGATTCTGTTGCTGTTTAGGTTGTGTCCTGTCCTTTCCTGGACTTGTGTTCTATATACTGGCTATCTGCACAGTCTTGAACATTCAAGTTAGCCACGCTTCTAAGCATTCCTCAACCCTCCTGCCCAATTATTTGCTGTAGTTGCTTCCCTTGGGCTTAATCTGATGACACCTTTCTGGCACAGATGTGCCTGCAATAGAGCTTTGCTGTCACACCTCAGTGTGAAACCCAGCCGAGCTTGCTGTCTCCTATATTCATTTCACCTCTTTGAAATTGCTGCTTCAAAATCTCTTCCATCAAAGTATTTTGTCCCTCCCAGGATGGCTCCATCTGTCTGTCCTGGCTGACGTGCAGTGATATCCAGCCCTGGTAGCACAATGAATGCTGTTCCCTCACGCACGAATATCCTGTGCATACACAGAACAATATTGCAGGCTGTGCTGCAGCACTCAACGTTGCATTCTATCTGCAAACAGCACCAGTTTGTTTGAGCTGACATCTGCTGATTTTTCTGGTAGCTCAGTGGACACTTCCCAGTGAATTTAGATTCCGAAGTGGTGCATCTTAGAAGCTCAAAGTTATTTTCTTAGAAATCAGCTAAAAGTTGCCCACTGATCTGCTTCAGGAAATAATGTTTGCGTGCTTAGCATTCCAAATGGAAGCAGCCTGTTATTTCAGACTGGCTAACAAATTCCTTGCAAGCGTTGTGGAGCAGAAACTGAATCCAGCTTCCAGTGCAAACACTTGCTATCAGCTTGAGCATGCTGTCTGCAAAAGTGCTCTCTTTGCTGCCGTCAGGTTTGATTTTAACTCACAAATGTTATTGCAAGTCCGCTCGCTGAACGAGCTGTGGAAAGCAAACCACACATGCAACTAATAGTGAAATGAATTCCATTTATTCTTTGACAGACTACTGGTAGGAAGAAGATGCCTGGCTCTAAGCTCTGCTACTGCTGCTAAAGGAATTCCAGTGATGACATCTGTTAGGAGTACAATGCAGGCAGAAAGCAAGAAGGCCAGAAAGGAAAGAAGGTGTGCAATGGCATTGCATAAATCTGACACTCCTTGCTGTAAGTGATCCATTCTGACCATTTATTCTCTTAAAACTGAAGACAGGGTTAAGGTTTGCATATAATTGGTAACACTGTGAAACTCTTTAATTTGCAAGGAGAAAAGCAACAGCAGATGGGACTGAGGTATTCAGTGATGGTAAATAGAAGACTGCTGCAATGCCCTATTTACCTTTTCTGTGATAGAGAACAAGAAGGCACTCGTGGAACTTGGAAAGGCAACAATTTACAGTGGAGAAAGGGAAGTACTGCATTTAACCCAGGGGGATCATTGCCACAGGATATTGCAGAAGTAAATAAATCTTATATTACATTTTGATACAGAAGTATTATTTGCAGCACTGCTGGCTAACCTAAAACAACTGATCTATGTTTTGGAAAATCAATGGATCACTACAAAGTCATTCTGGGAAGAATTACTAAACTAAATTAAAATTCTTCAGTAAAATGGAAGGGGACAAGCCCATAAGCACAGGCACACTGTGGGATCGGTGGCTCAGCAGAAGGTAACGTGTACTGACTGAAATGGGTGCTCTGGGGAGGTGAGCAAGGACAGTATGTGGCTTCGCTGAAAGAGTTAATAGAGGTAGATTTTGCATTTCCTAGATTTATAGAGAACCATACTGACAGATTTCCTGGCTGATATTGGCCTATGGCAGTTCCTGCATGCTGAGGTATGGAGATCCATGTGTCTATAACCAGAAACGGGTACTAAGGTCCAGCGAGAGCGCCCAGGAATGTGAGAGCAGGGGACCATACAAATGCTAAATGACACCCAGCAGTTGGTTGCTGCTTGGCTGCATAGCCCTCTGGCTCAGTAGGTAGGGAAGGATCTGGGATGTAGGACTCGAAGTAGGGAAAGCAGGACTGGATTTCTGGAGGCAAGGCTTAAGCAGAAAACAAAAAGGCCAGTGGGACCAAATTCTAAGTGAAAGAGTGATTGCAGGCCTAAACCCTCAGCATTTGTTAGAACTTAGTGTTGGGAAAAACGCTTCAAATACAGTGACAAGTGTAAATGAAGCTGGGACCAAATTTTCCTCCCAATTCCTGGATGTCTTCACCCTAGGCCAGGTTAAAAAAATAAACATGCATCTCTTGAGACTGCTTCATGGGTAAGCCAAAAAGTACTGACCTCGCTGAATGGTTGTGGTTCATAAAACAAAGCAAACCTAAGGGGCGTGAAGCTTTGTTCTCCTCCCTGCCTGGTAGGACGAGACTTGGAGCTGTGGGCCCCCATCTCCTATCCCAGCCTTTTCTCATGCTTTGGTTTCCAAAACAGACGTATGATCTGTTTGCCTGTAGGAGATATTTAAAAGGGCTCTATACATACACCACAAACATAAGCTTATTTCTGCAAGCTGCTCCATCCCCTTGACACGTGGATAGTCAGAGAAAATACGCAGGAAGCTGCTGCCTACAGTGGCAGAGGCTGAAGTGGTCCAAAAAGCAATGTATTTCCCCATGGGGGAAAAATGTGATAAGTGAAGAGAAGTCAGTGCAACCCGACTTCATCGTGTAAACAGTGTTCTAGCTACACCAGATATAAGGCCAGTGTATTTTGGTGCCTCCTATTTTTGTAACGGTGGAAACAGAACTGCGTTGTGTAAACAATGTTCACTGTATTGAGTTTAACCTAAAGGCTCTGCAAAGAAGAATGAGGTGACATGTCTGAACTCTGTATGTAAACGGTCTTTTGTTTAACACTGATGTGGAGTCATCTGTATTCGATGGAGTAAGCTGTATTGGGTGAGAGGATGAGAGGTAGTGGGGAAGGACAGCTTCTTCCCCGTTGGCTTCATACAGAGTGGGTATCCTGACTTCTCCTTCTCCATGTGAAGGTATTAGCTGCTTTGCCAGAATAGCAGTGTGATAACGTGAAATGGAAGCTGGACTCTTCAAACGTTTAGCCCGAGATGAAAGAGTCTCAACTCCTTCTCAGGGACAGTCCCCTCCCAAAGAGGAACATAGCTCCAGGATCTCGGGGAAGGTCAGTGCTAAGTGTGGCTCCTGATTCACAGATTTAAAAATCAGATAAAATATATCCAGTCTATTAGATGAAAACTTTTCACTGTACAGGACTGAGACTGGCATGGGAATTTCTGCTGTTCAAGTCTTACAAGTGCTCCTGCCAGAGATCAGAAACCTCCTGTCTGAATCAGCTTTGCAAAGCTTTCAGACCCCAAAGGGAAGTAAGAGTTGTGCGTTTTTAAGGCTCTCCACAAAAGGGTGACTGAAAGATCTGTTCTCCAGTGCTATGTTCAGCTTATTGGAATGCCTGGTGGAAACGTGGCAGCGTGGTTGTGCTCAAGCTTGAGGTGAAGACAGGGGGCAGCGAGTGAAGGGGCCCAAAGTTCAGTGAGGCCCCAGTTCCAGGAGATTCTTGAGGTTGATGTTGCAAAGTGGAAAGCAGTGGCTGTGTCTCCCCCTGTGAGTAGCCCATGACTAATCCCCCTGAAGATACAGGTGGATTGCAAGGAGGAAGATTTAAGGGGAGGAAGCCAAGAAGATGAGAAAAGTCCATGTTAGCAGCACAGAGAGCCTCTGAAAGGTTAGCAGGGCTCTTGGAAAGCAAAGCCTCATCCAGAGGGGGTGGCTGAGGCGAAGAGGACTGAGGCTCACCAGATGAGAGAGACAGGCTGCCAGGGAAGTCTGACAAAAAGCTGTCCACCTCTACTTTGGGTAGTTTCTCAGGCAAATATGAGGTAGATCCAAGCTGATACTTTGGAGGAGGTTGCGGTGGGGAAGAGATAGGAGAAGATGACTCCAGAGGATAACTCATTCCCATTGGAAGAGAATTGGGAACCAAAGAATGGGGCATCCCTGAGCTTGGCATGGTTTGGAGATGCGTACTGTACATGCCCACAGGCAACATGCCAGGGAAGCTCTTACCACCTATCATGTCTCTGGATGCCATACACAGGACGGGACTCAGCTCTTCTTTTACCGCTACAGATGAGCTGCAGCTTAGAAGACCCAGCATGTCAACTGGCTCTGTCTTAATCTTCAGCAGTTCCTGGGAGTGACTTTTCTTCATGTGCCTGGTCAGATGATCCTTCCGCCCAAACCTTTGAGCACAGTACTGGCACAAGAAGTCCTTCCGCCCCGTGTGCACTACCAAGTGTCTCCGCACATCTTTCCGAGTGTAGAAGCGTCTGTCACAGTGGTCACACGGATGCTTCTTTTCCTTAGCTCCACCAGAAGCTCGTCTGGAATGAGCTTTGAGGTGCTCCAGCAGGACTTGGGTACTTTCAAACGTCTGCAGGCACACCTTGCAGCTGAGATCACCGCTGGCGGCAGCGTGCATGGCCAGATGTCGCCTGAAGCCGAGCTTTGTGTTGTAGTTCTTGCCACACTCGGGACAGTGGAGGGCCTCCTTGTTGGGATCGTGGGTCTGCAGGTGGTTGCGAAGGTGATCTTTCCGGTGAAACATCTTCTCACAGTACATACACTGATGAGGCTTCTGAGCAGAGTGAGTGGCCATATGCCTTTTGGGAGAAAAGCAGGAAAGTTTAGACTAGTGTCCAACCCCTAAAAGAACACATGCTACTTTTTCAAAATGTTCCATGCGTTCTATGCTTTATGCCATAAAAATCCCAGGCATTTTAACTCTACTAACAGATGCAGAACTGGCAGCCTGGGCAGCAGGCACAGAAGCACAGCGTTTCATGCACCGGTTAATGAGGCTGTCCCAGCAGTATTTGTCCTCCCTAGTAGGCATCAACTCTGCAGATGAACACTTCAGTTGCCTACTTGGTTCCTGTTCTTTAAGTTGAGGCTATCAAAGGGGGAAATGACAATGAAAATTCATGACAAGAAATAAGTGTTTGCTGATGAGATAGTTTCATTTCATCAGGAAGCATCAGACTTTGTCTGATGGCAGCTAATATGGACTGATTTTTATCTTGGCATCTTATACTGTCTGATACCGTGGTTCATCTAGTCTTCAAGTTCCTAGTGGAACTTCAATTATTCTATCTCATATTTCAGTGCATACATGGGAGCTCTACTTCATGCTAGAGCAATAGTGCCATAGAAATATTTCTGTGATTAAAGTTACAAAGGTAGGGCTTAACAAATGTGAATGCTATTTTTTCTTTTCTTTCTTAATCTGTAAACTTCAATTTCTGCTTCAATTTCCTCCTTAGTAAAACAAAAAAAATATTGAGCTCAGGATAAACTATTATCTGAAGTTCTCTGCAAGGTGCTTAAAGAGATGCCAAGTATGGTAATGTCTGGGACTCAGTTGCTTTGCAAGGTAACAAGGGCATTCCCCCTCCTCCACCTTCTCAGAAATTCAATCAAAAAAACACGATGGAGGGGTTTTCCCCTCTCTTCTGGTAGAGGAACACTGTTCTGCAGAGGCACTCAGCAGTTACCTACCTATACAGCTTGTACTTAGATGCAAAGGCTTTGCCACAGTGCAGCTGAGGGCAGTTGTATGGTCTCTGCTCAGTATGAGAAAGTGTGTGAGTTCTCAGCTTGTCCACATTAGTGAAGGATGTCTCTGATATTTCACACTGGCATTTTCCCTGACTTTCAGTCTCTTCACCTCTTGGCCTAGGAACTAATTTCCAGCCTGTCTCATCCTCCTCCTGCTTTGCATCTTGAATCCAGTTGGGAACACTGGGAAAAAATGCCGTCATGGCAGGCCTAGTACAACGTGGCCATGTCAAGCAGAACTCGAGCCTGCAGATGTCTCACTGTGATGCTGTCTGAGTGCAGTTTCCGTTGGAACCCTCAGTGACCAAACTGCTTTAACAGCAAAACGTCATCATCTGGAATCACAGAAGAATTGGTGTTAAGGTCCTGCATCTTCCACCTGAGCACACAAACACGGGTGAGCATTCAACAAGCACCACAGACACGTGAAGACATTCATCCTGCATGTTCACAGACTTGGGAAACTCACATCTCCAGAATTCATGTGGTTCTTTTCTCCCTTAACCCCTATCTCACTTGCCTGAATAAAGCTTAAGCTTCTCTGAATAATGTTTTGTAACTATCAACAGCCAGTGTTGCCTGCTGCATGCATTTTGTCCTGAAATAAGTGGGTGTCTCCCTGTGCCTCCAAATACCCCACCTTTCCCAGGCTCTTTTTGTGGATTTCTTCTCATCTTCTTTTTCTATGTTCTCTGTAGGCTGTTCTTCCTTCCTTTTGACCTTTGCTCACATGGAATTCCTTTCTACAACTTCCTCGAGGAACTAAGGTATGTATTTACTGCTTTTCATCCTACCAGTCTGTTACACTAGTAAGATCATCTCCTAGCAAACTGATCTGCACAATCACTCATAGGTTAACCAGGCTGTAGAAGAAAACTTGCTACTACCAGCAACATCACACCTTTTTCAGGAAGACAGAAAATGAGACTTCTCCTGAGGGTGCTATTAGTCATTGTGCTTTCTGTTTTCTATCGTAGGGTAAATTTTCCCTCTGAATTACCCACTCTGTTGTTCTTCAGTTGCGTTTGTCTTGTCGGTAGAGCGCTGCATTTCTGTAAGGTTCTACCAGCAGTTACCAGTAAGCAGTTAGCTGGAATAAAAACCTCAGAAAAGATCTCTTTCACTGAATTTAGCTGCCTAAGAAACTCTTCTTAAAATAGCATCAAACCCTCAAGCTCTTTCTTACTCCATGATTGCTTCAGAGGGAGGAACTTCCTGCCTGTACATCAGCATGAGTGCCAGTTGTGGGCAGGATGTGCAACTGTGAGGGAACTAACCAACCCCCACTAAGAAAGTGCACCAGTGAACGTTATAAATAGCTGAAATAACAATAACGGTAGCTACACAATCAATCACAACACCATGAGTGTCTCCCACGGGGTGGAAAACACCGGGAAACGGGATGACTTGAAGACAATGTGTCACTAAGCATGAGGTTTGGAAATGTCTGTTAAGAATGGAATTCAGCTTTGTGCAGGC
>JAOWBP010004554.1:10288117-10301309 GCA_028571105.1 Tragopan temminckii
AGGCCTACGGGGGGAGCGAGGCCTGCAGGGGGGCCGAGGCCTGCAGGTGCTCCTTAGGCCCGAGTGGAAGCAGGCCCGGGCCGCCGTTGCCATGGAGACGGCGCGGCCTGCCGGGCCCGCAGCACGGCGGAGCTGGCGGTGAGCGCTGCCCGGCTTTCCCCGCCGCTGCGCCGGTCCGGCCCGGCTCTCCTCACCGCTTTTCCTCTCTTCTCTCCCCGCAGGCCGCCGCTCCCCGCGTCCCGCAGAGGACAAAGCAGCGCCCGGTCGGGTTAGGCCGCGCTGCCGGTTCTAGCCGCGGTGCCGCCGCCCCGCTTCCACTCGGCCGTGTCCGCTTCAAGTGCGGCCTCTCCGGGCCCGTCCTGGATGTGCTGCGCTGCCGGCCCGGCTGGCAACAGGCGAGGAAGTAAGCACGGCTTATTGCTAGGCCGCGGGGCCGCTGCTGGCATCCATCCCTGGGGGGGCGGCCGGGGGTTCCCAGGGGACGCTGAGCCCTGGGCTGGGTGCCTGTCCCAGAGCTGCGTCACCCCACCCTGCCCGTAGAGCCTGTAGGCCGTGCCAGGCGTGGAGGTGGGCAGTGCTGCAACCTCACGTTTAAAAGGGGGGTGCATCCCGCAGCCCTGCTTGGGGATGGAGAGCTGCGGAGGGGAGCAGGGGGTGCATCCCGCAGCCCTGCTTGGGGATGGAGAGCTGCGGAGGGGAGCAGAGGCTGCGCAGCACTGCAGGTGGCGGCGGTGGAGGTGGTGGTGTGAACACGCTCTGCATGGGCCCTTTCTCCCCAGCGAGGAGGAGTGGGATTTCCTCTGGTGTGATGTCAGTTGGCTTCGGGAGAATTTTGACCACGTGTACTTGGAGGAGCACGTTCGTATCTGCCACTTTCGCAATCACTATGAGGTAAGGAGCCCTCGAAGGTGGAGTGAAACTAGGAGGGTATGGGGAGGTATTTTTAAGCTGTCAGTAAGTTTCCATGAGAAGCAGTTATGAGTGGAAATACCTGGTAATGTTTTCCACTGTGAAAAACTGGCCTCTTTCTTACAGCTCTGATAAACCATCAGTATGTGTCAACATCCCCTGTCTTGGGAAGACGGTGTCAACATCCCCACTTTGCTTTGCTGTGTTCCCAGTCTGGTAAACGCCAACAAGTCTGTGACTCTTGAAAATAACAAAACCAGCTGTGGCACGCTAGGGGGTCTGGTTAAAGACCGGACCTTCCCCTTGGTAGGTAAAGGTGCATTTCCTGACATAGCGAAGTGGGAACTCCTGCAGATCCAGTTCATTAGGATCAGATGCACATGTATACCATTACCCAAAATGCATCTAAGGATGGTGCATTGCAACAGGTCCTCCAAAATGGCAGTATTTTGGGGAGCCTCTTCTGTATTTATGAGCAGATTAAGTTGCAACACCTAAAAATCTTACATCTACGAGGTCTGCTACCATCCTCTCCTGCATGTTGCTTCCAGTCCTGTAAGGGCTGCTGAGAAGCACGTGTGCCTTCTCCAAGCCTTCATGCTCACCGGTGTTAGTGCAAATGGAGTCTGGCAGTGGTTTATAACACTCATCTGCAACCTGCAGTGGTTCAAGAGCCAATACACTTCCAGCTCTGCTGGTTGTGCCACAGGGGCAGCGATCTCAGGAGCGGATTGAGTTAAGCCTGCCTGTGAACATGATTACAGCTTTTGGTGTGGGCAGTTCTGAGTGGAGCTGTGCTGGAAATGAGTATGCTGTCTGCACTGAAAGGGTACGTTAGAAACGGTAACACATGGGTCGTATGACCTGCTCTGTTCTGGCTTCCCCGTGTTCATGCGAAGATTAAATAGAAAATTGAAATCAAGCCTTATTTGCACAGAGCAAACGCAGTTCTCAATAGTTGGTATGTTTATTTACTTTTTCCCTTGCAGAAGATGTAGTACAGGTAGTCCCCAGACATCACCAGAAGTATCTCAAGTGCAGTGAAAGCAAACCAGTCTGCATGAGCATCTGTTGAGCCTAACCTTATATTTCTCTTTCTACCCAGCTGAGTCGAAAGAACTACTTAGTAAAGAACCTGAAGAGGTTTCGGAAGCAGTTAGAAAGAGAAGCAGGAAAGCTTGAGGCAGCAAGATGTGACTTTTTTCCAAAGACCTTTGAATTGCCTTCAGAGTACCATTTGTTTGTGGAAGAATTTCGCAAGAAGCCTGGCACCACTTGGATCATGAAACCAGTAAGTGCACGATCACTTTCCTCAAGTGAGACAAAGATGAATGGATGCCTTCATTCTGTGGAAGGAGAGGAAAACATGCAGGAAACCCACAGGAAGAACTGCATGTAGCAGGGTAGCTAGGAGCAACAATGCTTCTGGCTGGTTTCCTAGCCAACATGTACTACCCAGACATTCCTTCTTGTGTTACAGTTCATTTCAGTAATTGAAAATCAGCTCAGTTTATTTGTAGAGCCAAAGTTAATTCAGTATGACGGCGCAGAGTACTGGATTTTTCTGTGGAGGAACAGATTGTGCTCGTAGGGATTCTCACTGTGTGGTTATGGCCAAGTTCATGCTCTTAAATCTTTCAGTTCAGCTGCAGGTGTACAAGAGCGCATGTGTGTGCAGGGCAGCTGTCTCATTGGGCTTGTTGTTAAGCAGTGTTCTAGAGCAGCCCCCAAAGATGGAGCTATGAAAACATCTGTTTGGTTTCAAGGAAATCCCGCTACGTTAAATGTCAGCCCTTGTAAATCCAGCCAATTTACTGAGTGGACTTTCATCCTGAGAATATTGAGAGATTACAGAAGATTCCATGAGCAGCCTGGAGTGCAAGCTGGGATGAACTTTGTTAATGTTAGCTTTTCCATGCTCTAACATGAAGCGCAGCCTTGTGCTCTGAATCACGTTTGTCCCACAAAACCTATACCTACATGGAATAATGGTGAGTGGAACAATTTCCAATTTGACCAGTGTCCTGGGAACCAAGGAAGAATTTCTAAAGGAAATACAGCAATACAGCATAAATCTGACAAGTGCTTTGCTTCTGCAAGGTGGCTCAAGCCACTTAACATTGTGAGTACTAGGCCAGGGCACGTAACTGAAAATCTGCTCATCTGTGAGACTTGTGAGAGGGCAGCTGCTTTGCCTTGTGCAGGAGGTCTGGCAGGAACTCTGGGGCAGAACAACTTGCCTTACGCTGCGAGTCAGGCCTATCAGTAAGGGCACTTCTGAGAAGCAAATGGGAGGTAATTATGCAAACTAACATGTGAATTACAGCCAGGAGGATATCAGCTAGTGATTATCCACCTCTACACACGGGAATGTGTTAACTGGCAACAGAAAACCTTATATTAAACTGATTTTTATGCCCACAATCTCAATTAAGATGGTAAAAAAACAAGATACAGTAAACAAAGATATATGTAAATATGGTGATGACTGGGATTTTACCAACACGTTAGATGAAATACTTTGGGGCTGACTTCAAAACTCACAAACAAGTAAAAATAAACTCTGTTACTCATTCTGTTGGTTTGTGCTCTTGAGGAGCCCTGTGTTGTGATGTCTCAGGCTGCCTACTCCCATTTGGGTAGGTCTGGACATGCAGAATGGAAGATCCTGAGACTGCAGAAGTCTGGGCTTCCCTTGGAAGGCCCTCTGGGGAGCCTTCCTTCTCTTTATCCAGGCAACTTCTTCACACACAGTGTGAATTAGGCTGTCTTCAGGATTGTTCTGCTCTTGTTTGCCATCATTCTTTGACATTGTTCATGGCTTCCCCATTCAATTAAGTTCTTCTGTAGCATACACAAATTTAAGTGTGACTTAAAAAAATTTCCAACAACATATGTTGTGTTAGATATATTTCTGCAAGCATGTGACAGAGTTTGTTTATTCATCTCTGTGGGACTTTCCTGTAGGCTGTCTGCCTGCTCTGCCCTTTCCACCAGGAATTCTCCTAACACTTGTGAATCTGAGTGTTCAGCATTAGAGCTCTCGTCAGATGCCTTCGTTTTCTTCCTGTCCCCATAACATTAAATAAATGTGCTTGCATACAAACAGATGATGAATCAGGTTATGTGGGGCTTCTGTGCTGAAAGTGTGGGGAACAGCAGGAAATCCTAAAGCTAAGTAACTCAGCTTCTCCATGCTGTAGGTTGGCAGGTCACAAGGGAAAGGAATCTTCCTGTTCCGAAAACTGAAGGATATCTTCGACTGGAAGATGGTGAGCATGACTGTGTGTTCTGTTTGAGGAATGCCCAACAGACACCTTGTTCTTTTTCTGTTCTTTCATTCCCCTCTTTCAATCAAAGAGTTCTGGTTTTCTGTGTTGATCTTGTGTGATATTCCTTCACTACTCTCTGTTCACTGTAAGTCCCTTCCTGCACATCTCCCCCAATAGTTGGATGCTGTATGTATAGTAACCGTTGAGTCATGGCCTGAACCACTAATTGAGCACCTGGGGAAAGGACCTGGTCAGCCCTGGGAGCACAGGTGAAGGCAGTTCACCTGCAAGACAGGAAGGGGTGGAGCCTGGCTGCACCTTTCTTAGACCTCATTTAAGTGCTGACTGCCTCTGGGGCAGGATCTCTGGTTGGAGATCCCTTCTTTGTGGAGTTCCTGTTGTGAGCCTAGATCTTCAGAGACAGGTGAGTGCTTTTTATTTTGCAACATCTTCCTATTGCACTGGTCCCTTTGCTGTTACACTTTATCTGGGCTTCTGAAATGGAGACAGGACTTTCAGAAAAACTGAGTGTTTTTTCACCATCTTTCCCATATACAAGCTTGAAAGGGGAAACTGCATGTTTGTTTTCCCACAGGATGGTGGCCGCACGAATGAGCAGAAGGATGAAACACAAATAGAGACTTATGTAGTTCAGCAATATATTGAAAATCCGTACTTAATTGGAGGTGAGATACCCATTTAAGCCTTTGCTTTTCTGCTGTAGGGAAAAAGCTACCCTAACCTATGGTGTTCTCCCAGGGTAGACAGGACTCCAGGTGTAGTTCTGTGTGCTGAACCACACGTGGCTCCCTTTCTGAAGCTAAGAGTTTCATTAGGTTGTATGGCCAAATATTTGTCAAGCTAATTCAAAGGGATGCATGCTTACATCTTGCATTATTTTTCCAGAACTTGTGAACCGCCACTGGCTGGAGTAGTGGTCCCACTGGTGTTTTTAATCTCAAATAAATGTTCAAAAAGCCCCCAATAAAGCCACCAAAAATGTGACTTTCAGTCCTCTTGTGTGTATGTTTAGATAGAAACTGATGTTAAGTGCATCTAAGACTAGGTAGCTGTATCAGCAGGTGGATTATGTTTTTTTTCTGTTCTTTGTAGGTCGAAAGTTTGACTTAAGAGTTTATATTCTAGTGACATCTGTAAGTACAAACTGCTGTTTATATCAGAACTGGTTTTTTGTTTTGTTTTGTTTTTTCCATCTTAGTTCTCAGTTGTTCTTTTCCTTTTCTCCCAGTACAGCCCGCTGAAGGCCTGGTTATACAGAGATGGGTTTGCTCGCTTTTCTAGTATGCGATTCACTCTGAACAGCATAGATGATCACTGTATCCTACCTGTCTGCGTGAGCTGTAAGGAGGGGTAAGAATAGGAATGTATAATTTTGCTGCTTAGTATGAGATGTCTCAGATGAATCTTGTTACTTGTGACTCCAGCAAACTTATACAGGATTATCCTGTTCTGTTGCTGCCACTGTCATTCTCTCTCTTGTCTTTTTTCATTGGCAGTCTGGTGTCACCAGATCACTGGAAATGTCAGTTTGACAAATCAGCTAGGACCCATGCTGAAATGTCAGTCCTGGTTTTATTGTTAGTGGTTGAATTCTGGCAGCCTTTCTTCTTCCTTAGCTTCAGCGAATGTAGGGACAGAGTGATTCATGGGACAGAACTATTTGATTTCCTATGTGTCAAGCTTCTTACTGTATTGAGTTTGATAGCTTTTATGTGATTAACACATCTTCCCAAAAGGTATCCCGCCTTAATTTGATGGCTTAGGAGACAGGAAAATCCATCACTTCTCTCAGTGAAAGTTCAACAGAGTTCATGCTTGCTCTGAATGATCAAAAGCCATCCCAGGGGAGAGGTGCAGCAGCTGTTCTGGGGTGGGAGTGCAGTGGGGTCTGGAGGCACGTTTACGTGAAGAGCTTCATGCCAGCCATGGGGTACGCTGCTAGTTCAGGGCAGTCACTTCTTCATTTTCCAGATACCTCTCTTGGTTACTTTGCTTTTTTTCCTTTTGTCTCCCTTTCATTTTCACTAAGATAGCATCATGCAGTGTTATATAAAAGAGGTATATGTAGGTGTGTATATACATATAGCTACAGAGGAGGTAATTAATTGGGACCAAGTCAAAGTTGGTTGGTTTAGAGTAAGAATTCAGTATTTACTTGCTCAGTGTCTGTTTGGCTTTGATCCTTATCTCTATTTCATGCCAGATGTTCATCTCACCAATGTGGCAGTGCAAAAGACTGCGCCTGATTACGATCCCGAGAAGGTGAGTGAGTAGCACTGCTTGCAGAATGCTCCCCCGGTGCCTATCAGTGGGGCTCGTCTGGCAGACAGGAGCAAGCTGACCTCATCGTACCAGCTGCCATGCTGTGGACATGTGCTGCAGCCACTTAAATGTGTTGTTGTCTCCAGACACCCATAAATGTGATTTCATTGATAGGAGAGAGCTTGGGTGAGCATTCTGCTTTAACTGTTGCTTTGCAGCTGTCTGCTCATCTATAAGGCTGATGTTTGTGACTTAAACTCTAAGAGCTTTCTGCTTAAGCATTTATCTGAGCTGTAGCTATCTTATAGCTTACTCCTTCACTTCTAAGGCCTTAGTGTTACAACGAGATTCTGATTGCTACACACAACTGTTACTATTGAGCTTCCTGTTGGAAGAGATGGCAGCTGAAAGAGGGAGAAGATTTTAAATGAGATGTCAGATGTGTGACAGATATGAGATCAGAGTCAACACTTGAGAGTAGTAGGGGATTGCGTTGAACTTCCCATTTTATAGGCTGTTCCCTTTTATAAATTCTATCTATATGGAAAGGAGGGTCTCTGCAGTATCCTGACAGAAGATGGTGATTTGCTCTTTGAGAATTTCTGATGGGGACCCGGAGACTTTTTTAAAATTCTTCCTCTCTCTCCTTTGTAGATAAAATAATCAAACTTGAATTGCTTAATTGCGCTGTGGAGTTGGTAGCCCTTGCCTTCTGGTCTCTGGGTTTTTACTAAGAATTCTTGCTTCACACAGATCAAATGTGTGGTCATCTGTTGGGAGCAGCTTAGTATAATTGTGTTTGGATGTCTCAGGGCTGCAAGTGGATGATTCAGCAGCTCAGACAGTATTTGACTGCTAAACATGGAACAGGATTGGTGGAGGTTCTCTTTGCGGATATGGACAACATTTTCATCAAGAGCCTCCAGAGTGTTCAGAAAGTGATTATCAGTGACAAACGCTGCTTCGAGCTCTACGGCTACGACATCTTGATTGATCAGGACCTGAAACCGTAAGGGTGTTAATGAATGTAAAAGGGATTATAGTGTCAGGCCAGCTGCTTTCCCTGGGGTGGTGGGGATGCCTGGGGACACTTCTGTGTCCTGAACGTAGTTGCCTACAAACTGGCTGCAAGTGAGCCAGTCCAGGATCTGCGAGTGAAACAGGGAGGTTTTGCACCTAGGAAGCTGAAATCTGTAAGGAATGCAGCTGTTCTTGTTCAGAACATTGGGTGCAGCAGCACGTGAAGTTGTTAAATCTCCTGCACTGTGTTGTGAAAACCTGCTATTTTGGTTATTTCTGTAAATAAGTTCCCTCGAAAACATCAATGTATCACAGCAATTATGAAAGACAGAAGGATTGCTAGCATCTCTTCTCCCACTTGTGTATATTGCAGCAGTGTCCCATCAGTGATGATAAATGTCCAGCCACCACCATGAGGCTGCTAGCACTAAAACACATCCCCTGTGTCTGTGTTATGATGGCTAAAAGGGGAGATCCAATGGAAAGAGGCACCTCCTGTTAATCGTGGAGGAAGAGGCTGTGTAGGGATTGAGGATGCTTAAAAGAAACAAAAACAACAAAACCCCCAAAACTTTAAAACATAATCTGACTCTACTAAGATTAAGTATAGCTCTTCTCACAGTCTAAGTGAAAAATATGACTCAAAGTTCAGCTGAAATTCTCCAGGTTTTATCTGCTACAATGTGCAACCATAGTATTGCAACAGCAGGAACCTGAAAGTGCAACTAACTTGTCATTACGTGAGTTGAGAAAAATAGAAACAGCAAGCAGTGCTTCAGAAATGACAAGCTGGATTCTTCTTTCAGCCTTAATTACGTAAAATGCAAGTAGTACCATAGGTAAGGAAATATCCCTGAGATATGATTTGTGTTGACGGTGCTCTTTGTAGCTGGTATACCTGTGACAGCCATGTGTCCTGTTAGCATTGGTCTCATTTCATGTGGTGCCACTGGGGACAGCTTTACTTCGAATGAGCAAATAAATGCAGCTCAGCTCTGGTCCTGGATAGCTCTAATTTGTACCATCTACTCAGTGCAGAGCCTCAGGCCAAAGTATTGCGAAGGTAGCCTGCACGAAAGGAGCTGGAGTGACTTCAGTTGGTTAGGAAACAAATCTAAGTGGTGGATCGGACTGAAAGTCATCGATATTGCAGTGCTTGGATACCACTCCTGCTGCTTGCCTCATTTATGCAGCTCTCGTAGGAGAGCCATTTGAATACTGTTGTGCTATGAAACTGTTCCCAGGGTACTTTTGCATTCCTACACCAAAAATGGGTTAGTGCTTTTTCTGTGATTTATCCTCGATGTTTACTGCTTTCTCTAGAGTTTGGTTTTAACTTGCATGTCTTTCTGGATGCTGGAGGGATTTTTTCTTTATTACCATCGAGAACAGGAATAGAAACTTTGCAATAAGCTCAGAATGTTCTTTGGCTCAGTGTGCGGGAAAGAGATTTGGGGTTAGATTTCCTATTGCTTCACACTTACTCCTGCCTGCTGGCAGTGTAGTGTTTTTGTGGACAGACGTTTCTGTTAGATGAGCCATTGGTAAAACTGCCTGTTTCTTCCTAACTTACTGCTCTATCTCCTCAGCTGGCTTCTGGAGGTAAACGTATCACCTTCCCTTGCTGCCAGCAGCCAGGAAGACTATGAACTCAAGTGTAACCTGCTTGAGGACACACTTCATGTTGTGGACATGGAGGGCAGGTGGGCAAAGATGCTTATTACCCTCTAAAGGTTTTTATTACTGTGTGAAGGCGTTCACACATTCTCTTTTCTTGGCAACTGATTGGAAGGTGCTAAGCTTTCTGCTGTTAAATAATGAATTTCCAGAAACTGGGCAAAGCAAGCAGGCATACCCCAGCTTCAGAGTGGAGAAAACAAAACAACACAGTGCTATGAAGGAGATGGAGTCAGTGTTAGAGCTGGGACTTACACAAAACTGCTTCAGAGCTCCTTCTGCATTGTGCCTCCCACACCTATTGCTTCTGGAGTGATCTGTTCCAAGAAGCCAGTCTTGTATCATTTTGTGGTTGATTTTACAACTGTGCTAACTTTGGATATTTATAATAGAAAGATGCCCACTGCTTTCAGCTGTTCAGCTTTATCTCTGACCAGGAGTTTATTCCTGTGCACAGATAGATAATCATCATTACTCTGGTACTTCAATAATTGTATTTGATGTTGTAGGCTGACTGGGAAGGAGAAGCGTGTTGGTGGCTTTGACCTGATATGGAATGATGGGCCTGTCAACACAGGAGGAAACCTGGGTGCTTTGGTGAATGGGAACTTCATGGCAAACACACACTTAGGTATGTACTCACCCAGTGCTGGCATGGTGCCCTGCTCACATCCTTTTCTCAACACGAGGAGAGCACACCCCTTTCACTCAAGAACAAGAGAACAGGGAACATTGACTCTTACAAGAGTCCAAAAGGAAAATATGCTTTCCAAACATAGATGTGAGCAACTAGATTACAGCAGCATTATTGAAATCCAACACACAAATGTGGAGGGAACAATATTGTTTATAGTCCTGCTTTTCAAGCTTTTAAATTGTTGTAGTTCTTCAGATGTCAGCTTGGCTGAGAATCTTATCTACAGCCATTGCAGTAGGTGTTTACTAAGCACTCCCCTAAAGCTGGTTGTGCTTTTTTTTCTCTTAATACTATGAAGTAGTGGTTGAATTCCGAAGTCGTACTTCTGAGAGGCTAACACGTCTTGAGTTTATTTTGTAGTGCTTAGCTTGGTACACCTACAGTCATCATTGACTGTAGTCCATAAATAAAACATGAATACAGCTTCAATTGAAAGTGGGCAATTGCCCTTTGTGCTCATGAAAGGTGTAAGGTGAGGGCCTGTGCACCTCCCCTCTTAATGTTTTCATTGCAGGCTGCTTCAATGACAGGAAGAAACAACTGAAAGAGCTTTTTGGGAATCTTCCTGCACAGCAGACAGTGTAAGGCTGATCTCAAGCTTGGGTTGGCAGATTACTGTAGATAAAGCTCACGGTCTCTCTTCCTCCTATTGTGTAGCAGCAGTTCACATTTCTCTCTGCCTCAGCCCAAGATAGTTGGCCTTTCTATTTCTGAAGGCTTCCCCAGCTGGGAAGCTGTGACAGGCTTGAATGAAATATTTTACAGTGTCTGACAAGGCACTCACAGGTGAAGCTGGCTTCTCAGCTGACCACCTGCATTCTGCATAGAGTGTGAGAAGATAAAGCAGCTGAACACATTCTGACCAGCAAAACAAAGCTTTTGGGGAAGGCAGACACCTAATCCTTCTGCTGCTACTACTATGGAAACATGTCAGATCATAAAACCTGTTGCCATGATACTGTAAAAATAACCTTGCCATCACATGTTAGACACATTTCCTGGCTGTACTATGCAGGTTATGTAAGAGTGCAGTTATAACACAGGCACTTGGCAATGTACTGCCATTCACTTCCAGAACAGATGTAAGGTGCCTCAGATACTAAGTTAACATAACTTTCAGTCTCTGCATCTCTAGCTTGCTCCTGAAGCGGAGAGCAGATGAGCTATCAGGAGAGCCAGTGACATGTGGACAACTTCAGTGTTTAAAGTCTTTTAAATTCTATTAAAACAATCCTTACATAAATCCAGAAGGGAAAGAGTAGACACTTTCTTGTAAAAATGAGACTCACTGCAGTGCACTGACAGTTGTGATTAACTTTCACAAATCTTGCTGTGGTCTTAACCAACTTGTATTGGGGTAGCAACTTCAGGATGAAGAGCGTAGTGCATAAGACAGTAAGTTTTACAACCTTTGAAGAAACTATTACAACTTAAAACAATTATCCCTTTACTACAGGCCAAGTCCCAGCTCTTCAAGCTGCAAGTTTTTGCTTATGTATGTTTTATTCTTTCATCCTGTTTTGAAAGCCTCATTTTCTGTGTTCTCTTGGCTCCCACCTTGACAGCAGGCTGTGTTTTCCCATTAAGACTAACAGGATGCTGCCTTCTGTTTCTCCCTACACATCTTTCAGGAGATTCCTGACATGTTTCAGATGTATAGTTTCATTTTTGTTTTAATACCACAGGCACACACAGCTCTTCTATGCTCTGGGCACACTGTAGATTTACAATTCCTCCTACTCCTGTCCCTGACACTACAGTGAACTAGCTCTGCAGCCAAACTACAGAAGCTCTCACATAAAAACCCAACAACAAACACACACACACAGTTAGGAATGCCCCACAGTGCTGGTTTTAATAATCCCCCTTGCAAGCGAGCGTTTGTCAGAGGCTGTGAATAAGCCACTGTTCCAGTAGTTGCCTCTGCACTGCTCTGCCACCATCCTCAGCAAGGAGCAGGGAGAGTTTACAGCCAGAAGAATTGTAGCTGAGGAGCTGCATCTTTCCCTGTGCTCCCCAGGTTCTTTATGAGAGGCTCCAGCAGCGCAGAAGTGCTGGAAATCCTGGAGGCTATGGCTGATGCAGTGCAAACACTGTGAGTGATACCCAACCGCACCACCCTGAACAGTGTTTGCACACAGCTGTGGTGGTGGCACAGCTTCACTCAGCCTTCCAGGATGCGATTGATCAGTTTCATTTCCTCTGGGGTCATGGGGTTCAGGTTAAATCCCTTCAGCTCAGGTTTACCTGTGAGAATGTGCAGGACATTGGGATTCTGCTGTAGAACACGTGAAGCATTCCACGTGAAACTGCACAGGAGTTCAGGGCAGGGCAGTTTGTTCTCACAGCATCGTGAAGGTTGGAAAGAAAGCTTAAGATCGTTAAATCCAACCCCAATCTACTGCACTGTGCCCACTGACCACATCCATCAGTGCTGTGTCTCTGCAGCTCTTGGACACCTCCAGGGACAGCGATCCCACCACCCCCCTGGGCAGCTGTGCCACTGCATCGCTGCTCCTCTGGGGGATTATCTGTTCCTAATATCCAACCTGGTCATCGCTGCACGCATTCAGCGCACTGCTGGGTGACAGCTTTGCAGCAAGGCTGCACGTCGTTGCCAGAGTAGGGAGGGAATTCCGAAGTGAGAGGAAGAGCAGCCCCAGATCTCGACTTTCTGGAGTCTCTCCCCAGCATCTGCTGCCGGACCTTTGCTGCGGGGTTTAAGACCAGCAGCGTTTACCTTGAGCTTCATAGAGACGGTTGACCTTCACACGCAGCTCTTTCCGGAGGTTGTTTATCTCCTCATCCAGATGTTCCTGATCTGAAAATAGCAGGGCGGGAATAAGGGGGACCGGGGTTGAACGGAGGACCGACAGGGCGGGAGGGGGCCGCGCCGCGAGCGGGGCGGGACGGCGGCAGCGCGCACAGCGCAGACCTAGGGGCTGTTTCCCCCAAACCTCATCGCGCACAGCACCGGGCAGAGCCCGCCGTACCCTTCTGCAGCATCTCCTGGGTCTTCGCCTTGGGCAGCTCGATGAACGTGCTCCCGAAGCAGACCATGGCTTTTCCTGCGGACGAGGAGCGGGCGGGCTGAGCGCTGCTCCCCGCACGCCGCCCCGACCCCACCGGGCTCCGCTCTCACCCTCGGGCTCCGGGTCTTTGTGCAGCGCCCGCAGCGCCTCGCGGTTCCGGTTCCGTTTCACGTCCAGATCGACGATCTGCGAAGGGAAGGGATGGGAGGAGAGGGGCCGGGCGGTGCCGAGCCGTCAGCAGGCCGGGCCTCACCTGCTGCCGCGCCGCCAGCACGTCCTCGGCCAGCTCCTCCACCTCGGCC
>JAOWBP010004554.1:10305512-10331397 GCA_028571105.1 Tragopan temminckii
GTCAGCTATGGGAGCACAGGTGAAGGCAATTCACCTGTGTGATTGGAAGGTGGAGCCTGGCTCCAACTCTCCTAGGCCCCATATAAGGGCTGACTGCCAGTGAGGAAGGATCTCTTCTGGAGATTGCTCCTCGTGGAGTTTACTGTGAGCCTACAACACTGGTGGGCATTTCCATTTATCTCTGCTTATCTTTTCCAACGTGATAATCTTACTAGCCTAACTTCTCTGTATACTCATTGATCATCCAATACTTACTGATCTTACACAAACTTAGCAGGATCTTAGAGGAAGTAACATCTGCAGCTTATGGAGCTCCAATGGTGAACTGTTGTATGGTGGTGTTCCAAATGGACCAGAGGAGCAGGGAAGAACAGATTTTTCCTGCACCCTCCTTCTCCCAATACTGAACCCCTCCAAATGGGGGCCTGTTGTGGTTAGATCACAGTCATGTAGCTGAAGCATCCCCTTAGCACATGCTTGCTGCTGTATTGCAGCCAGATCAGTGCTGTGCAGGTGTCACCCGAGTTGCTCCTCTCTGGCCTCATCCAGCCAAAACGTTTCTGGCAAGAAATTCACAACTGCAATGAGATAAAGACACTGAGCACATCTGTGATGGAATCACGTCAGCGTTTTAAAGCTAATTTGGATTAGAGTGAGGTGTGAAGTTATTCTAAAATACCCATTGCACTTGCTGTTGGATCAGTCTTATTCTGGGATAGGAATGCTTGTTCCAATTTAGCTTAATCCTTTATCAAAGCCAACTAATCCGAACCATGCTGAGGCACTCTTCTGGAACGTGCCGAAGTGTAGTTACTCAAAAGAAACCTGATGTGTAGAGAAGCCCATGGTCTGTTCATCTTTGCAGATACAGCTTTGCTGCTCTGTACAGAAGCTGTATGGGGTCATGTCTATGTGTAGCTTATTTACGTCAGTCAGGACAGTGCAACTGGAAAGAGAATTACAATTTTAGTCTTGCAGTTGCTTTTACCGGATGAATTTGGGCTGCTCTTGAAAGCAAGAGGACTGGATCGTTCCTCTGTACTGTTGTTCTTGAGTTAGGGTGGTGTGAACCAGGCACAAACCGTGCTGTGAGCCACCCTGCAGAACGGGGCTGCGGGTCCCCACTGAGTTCTGTGAGCCTGTAATGGCAATTCCTTAGCCTCAGACTTGGGGGATGTGTAGGGAGTTATGAGGAGGATGCTGTGAGTTCACCTGACTGAAGGCTCTCTGGGTTTCGTTCAGAATAACTCTCTACCTTGCAAAAGACTTGGAGTACGAAACCATGGTATTGGTGCACTCTTGTTGTCATGGCTGATTATTCAGTTCAGACTGGGGTGGGGAGGGAAAGGGCTCAGTGATGAGGCACTCCTGCATTGCTTGAGCTGTGGAAGAATACAGACTTTATGCAGCAAAAAATTGGAAACAATGTGGCTTGTGGGAGGTGTTGCAGCCCAGCAGCAGTGAGCAGTGGAAACAAGTAGCTGTGAAACACGATCCCTGCAGCTCCAGCTTGGTTGACTGACCGGGAGGGTGAGGGGAGAATGCAGATGACGCATTTGATTTTTAAAAAAGTGGGTAGTGTTGACAGAAACCCTATCTTGATTAAGGGTGGTAGGAAAGCATTCAATTCCAGCCATGTCTTGAGCTCGATTACAGTTGGTTTTGGCTCAGATTCTTCCGTTTGCCTTCTTTGGATCTTCCCTTGACATCTTCAGTCATGGAGGTGATGCTTCTGTGATGGCATTCTTCCCCTTACAATAGCTGTGCTGGGGCACTGCAGGCTTCTCAGTGCTGCTCCTTTGGAAGGTGTAGGGCTGTAGGTTAGAGGCAGCGGTGACACCTCCCAGGTGCTGCTTTAATTTACTCTTAAGCTCCTGTTTCTGCGGCTTGTTGCCTAGGGGGAGCTATGTGGGCTCTGGCTGGACCAATGGCTGAGGCCTTAGAATTTGTGGGATGTGAATATTTAGTTTTGGAGTTGGTTGGGCTCCAAACAGCAATGTTCAGGGGATTTCCTTTGGGAGTGTTTTGTAACATATCCTCCAGGACTTTGCCTTGTGGCTAAGTGAGGCATTATAAAATCATTAAAAAAAAAAAGGCCTTTGCAAAAAGGTTTTGTAGTTCCAATTTGCAGATTTATTACTTAGTTGCTGTCTTTATTCCTGTTCCCTTGTATTTAGTAACACTTGTTGACATAAGGACTCCTTCTGCTGTCATTGCTCTCCTAATTAACTGCAGGGACTGATCTTGACGCTCTCCTACTACTTGGTTTGTTTACAGCCTGGCCAGCCTCTCAGCGGAGTTCCATGGGACTTGCCAGCAACCCAGTTCTGACTTCTTGCTTATTGCTCTATGACAATACTTTGCAGAACTCTCTTCTGTTTTGGAAATCAGTATTCTCCACACTGGAGCTTCTTTGTGTTATTAGCTCTTGTTTGTAGTGTTTCAGAGGGAGAAAGGTGAAGCTTTGCTGTGCTCTGGAATCCACCTCATTGTCAGCCTCTTGCTCTATGAATCCAGATCTGGTAACTGTAAGAAGTCCTCTTTGCTGTGTGTGGTGAGGGAGGAAAGAAACAGATTGGTCAGTGTCTGAAAGAGCTTTGTGCTTTACTTCCCTGTGGAAATACGTTTCTAGCCCTGACAGGTACGAAGAAAACTTTTGCAGTTTAGCCTTCTTGACGTTTTTTGAACCTGTGCTGCTTGTGAGCCCTCCTGCCCTAAGGCTGTGAATTACAAGATGGGAAAACGCACCAAAGATATCTTTAGCATCTGTCTCTAGTAACAGTGCAGGAGTGGATACCTGTGCTGGGATCTGGTGTAACAGGTGACCAATTCTTGTTGTCTGAAGGGTTGTAACAGTGCAGGTGGAGGCCTCCCAAGGGCAGTGTGAAGATGTCTCGCTCAGAATCTCGCTACTCCTTTGATGTCCCAAACCCCTGCATCAACTTTGCAACTTTAAGCGATGATGATGTACACAATGCAGACTCCTGGTTTGGTAAGTTGTTTCCAACTCCTTGATTCGTTTCCTCTTTGGACGAGGGCTTGCTGTGATGCTTGTTTGGCCTCTGTGCCAGTGGATGAGTCGTTATTGACTGCATCATTCATCAAGCTTGGATTTTTTTTTTAATTCAGAATTTGATCATGATCTGTAACTTGTTAACATCATAATGGTATTCAGAGATATTGATATGAACTTCAAATATAGTGTATATAGTGAAAGTCTTCCCTTTCTTCACAGACCAACAAGCCAACCTGGAGAATATCCCTCCTGCAGAAAATCTGGCAAAGGTCTTGCAGAACAGTCCTGCTTTTTCAAAACCTGCTCTCGTTCTTTCTTCTCTCACATCACAAGGAATAACAAAGAGTAAGCTGGCACAGGATGGGGAGGAGGGGATAAATTTTACCTGTTTTTCACTAGGGAAATGAAAAAGCCTCGGTTTGGCTATTTTGGGACCATCTTCTTATATTGCTGTATAGCAAAGTCTCATGTGGCTTCATTTTTGCATTCTACTGTGTGTGTGTATATCTACAAGCTGATCTTTGTTGCTGTTCTCAGATGAAAACTGTGAAGAGGATGGAGCAGAAGTATCAGAGACTGATGTGGTTCCTCAAAGTACTGTTGGATCCCTGACAAGCTGGAGGGCTCCTGCTGAGGCCCCTCAAAGGTGAAATACTAGTATTTAGTTTCCGTGAAGATTGATACCAGCGTGATTAAGCAGGTCCTTACTCTCAGTGTTTGCAGTTCTAGCTGTTTTGGGGTTGTCCTGAGGGACTAATGCTCTCCAGCTCAAAGATTGTGTCTTGGGATAGCTGATCTGCTTGCTAAGCTGGAAGGGTAATCTCCAGGGGTGGAAATGTAATGCAGTGTCTCACATACTTGTCAAGTGAGACTCTATGGCATTGGGAGCTTCTGGAATGTGAGGATATCTGAAACTGAGGTGACTTATAAAGTTTCTTTGTTTATATCTGCCTGAGTTGGGCAGAACTTGTTGTTGATATGAATCAAGGGGTTCTGTATACTTGTATACGCCAAAGACTATTATGTTTATGGATTGTAAAACCTAAGTCATTTGTGCTGCATTTGGCTTGTTATATTAAGCACACAGCATGTTGGAATTGGTAAGGCACTGACATGGTGTTGTACTGACCACGTGTCGTCTTGGACCTCGAGGGAAAGCTAACCTCTACTTTCTGTTCCACTCCAGAGCGGGTAGAAGACCAGCTACAAAGCAAAGAAAAACACAGCAACGCAAACAGCCAGCTCGAGTGAAAGTGGAGAAAAATGATATTGCATTGGCTAACAAGGAAGAGGCTCCACCCCTGAAAAAAATGAGAATGTATGTCATCAAAGTCCTTCTATTTGGGGCTGAAAAGGGAACTGAAAATATTTCCTTTCAAAAGGATTTCCGCTCTACTGAAAGGGTTCTTAGGTTCTCAGAGCTGTTCTGAAGGTTAGGGATAGGAGACCAAAGCCTGACTCCTGGATAGTGGTCTGATAGGTGAGGAGAAATGTTTGTAAGATGTGAATTCAGTGCTCTGTTTGATGGTGGAGATGTGAATGAAATAAGCTTGGGTTTCTGAAACTTTTTATTACATACTCATTGTCTGTCAGCTAACTAAAATTTGGCTTAACTTGTCTGACAGGAGGTCACCAATTAATCATAAGTGTTGGAGGAGTCACAGCTAAAATATTTCTCAGGTTTGCTTAGCTGCTAAGATATTACTTATCGATAAGCTTAGGGCCAGGAAACTTTTTTTTTTTTTCAAAGCCAGTTTTGCAAACAATCATACCTTGATGAAGTATAGTACATTTACCTCCTCAGAAGCAAAACCTTAAATTCCAAAAGTCAGTGAATAATCTTCCCTTCTACAGCCGTAGTGTGCCAGGGAAAACTAAACGGTCTGTACCTGGGCCCACGGTGAGGTAAGGCCCATCTGGCATATCTTAACTCACTGGGTGTTGGGATGTTATGTGCGGTGGTGAGAGCTGCAGGTGATCTTTTGTTTAGAGCCTGGTAGTCGGTGATTTGCCCTGACAACTTGTTACTTCAGTTCTAGCAGCAAGGAGAAGCTGACAGATGTATCCCCAAAGAAAGAGCTTTTGCAACATCCTGACCTGTCCCCAGCAAGAGGGAAAAACAAACTGACCGTGCCCTCCACGCCAACAATGTTAAAGTATGTCATTTTTCTGTGGCTGAAGCTTGTCTTTGCTGATGACAGTTGATTTAGGTGACAGTCCTTGCTGTAATGTTTTTAACTTCAATTTAGCATGTAATGGCGTTGCACTTGGTAAATAGGAGATCAAGGCAACAATGTTACAATGAAATATAGTTCATTGACTTTTCCTCTGCAAAGGAAAACTTTCCCTTTTGGGGGGGGAAAAAAAAGTTGTTCTTATCAAATGTGCATGCCACAGATGGGTATGTGGGATGGCAGAGGAAACAAAATCCTAACAGGTATTTTGTAAATTATCTACTTCTAGAAAGAAGGGTGCTTCTGCAGTGATCTCAGAGATGAGCATGTTCCTGTCCACTAATATGCCAATAATCAGTGAAGGGAATATCTCAGTCTTTGATGTGCTTCTGCAGGAGGACCAATACTGCTGGCAAGCTGAAGAGTACAGAGGAGCAGGAGTTGGAAAAGATGCAGCAGCTGCAGCGGGAGGTCATGGAGCTGCGAAAGAAGAATGAGGAGTCCCTAAAGGCAGCTATTGCTGGAACAGGTGAGCTCTAGCTAAACTGCAAGCTGAGCCTGTACTGGGCTCATTAGGAGAGTGCTGCATGAAGCTGTGAAAGTATTTTTTTGGAAAGCAAACATTCCAGACTTTGTACTACATGTTATGGTTTAGGTGGCTTTTAATATACATTTGTCCCTAAACTTCCTGGAAACAAAGTTTTATTTTGTCATGTTTTGAAAGGTTTTAGATGAGTTCTTTAAAAACCACACGAGATATTAGGAAATTAAATGTTTTCTTCTTTTCCCCTTCCCAAAAAAGTCTTCCTCTGATCCCACCCCAAAAGGTTTCTAGTCCTTACATGCTCTTCTTCCTTAGGACAACCTGTGAAGAGAGCTGCTGGTCAAGTAACGAAGCCAGTTGACTTCCATTTCTGCACAGAGAATAGAATTAAACAACACGTGGAAAGCCAGCCTGAGAAGGAGTACAAGGAAGTGGATTTTGCAGCAGTACTGAGGAAGCATCCTCCTTCTCCAGTAAGAACCTGAGTATTGCCAGCGCTCAGCTGAGTAATTCTGCACACCACTTTTTTTATTTCCTTTGTTTTGCTTTTGCAACACATGCTGCTGGTATCTCTCAGCTGGTAAATCCTTAAGAGAAGTGAGTGTCGTGCATGTGTAACTGTGCAGGCATACAGTAAGCTAACTACACAAGATGCTAAAGGATGCTTTTGTAAAGCTGGACCCTTCAATATTAGATCTATTAGCTGTTACATGTTATGCTTCAGTCTTCTACCTTGTACCTTTTCTTGATATGGCTAGCATGCATGCTCGGAGATTTATGTGTAATATTAAGTGTTGTCCCCTTTTCAAATAGGGGGAAGGAATGGAAGCTTCCTTCACTCTCTGATTCACAAAATCTTTCTGTTAAATGGCCATAATGACTGCAGTCTTTTTTCTTTTTCTCCAGATGCGAATGCCAAAGGGACCCACTGTCCCCAAACCTTTCAATCTGTCCACGGGAAGCAAAAGAAAACTGGAAGATACCTCATCAGAGTATGTGTCCCTTGCTCAGCAGGTTGAAGCATTCCAGAAACGCACACCCTCTCGTTACCATTTGAGGAGCAGGAAATCTGATGAAGGTAAGCAAACCTATACACGTGCAGCCAGGAAACTGCACAGAGACTCTCTGCTTGCTCTGCTGGGCAAGCAGTCTATCTGTTGCAGGCCTTGCCATTAACTGCTCAGCTCTGTTACTTGAATTTTAGGCCCAGCTCCAGCAAAGTCAGTGAAAACTCGACTTACCAACCCTAAAACACCAGTGCTTCAAACGAAGCACCGCTTCAGACCTGTTGCCTGCAAGAGTGCAGCAGAATTAGAAGCAGAGGAAATTGAGAAAATTCAACAGTAAGTAAAGGCTGGTTCTGATCCTCTGAGAGAACTGCTTGTCACTGGAACAAATACTACGTCTCAAGACCCCTTTTTTGTGTGTATAAGTGTAAAAGAATGAGTAGCATAAAAACATTTCAGCTTGTGTCATGCACAATCCTATGGCAGTTAATGTAATGATGTAAAAGCAACCAACTTATTTTAAAGAGGGTCTTCAAAAAGAGATGATTGTTGAGTACAAATCTGGTAAAGCAAATCTGGTATATGCAGATTATACTATTTTTGCTACAGCTTAAAACTCTCCTGTAAACTAAATTTTGGATTTCTAAGAATGCAATCCATAAGGTGACCCTTGAAATCTTGCTTTTTCGAAGAGCAAAGGAGTTACTAACTAAAGCTGCACACAGAGCAGTGTATATATGTGGCACACTGCTTATGTACCCGAATACTACTGACTTATGCCATGAAAAGCCATTTGCTAGAAGCTGCATGCGATGTGTAGGTGACTGTCTATCATTCCTCTGTAGGTACAAATTCAAAGCACGAGAGCTCGATCACAAAATTTTGGAGGGTGGGCCAATCCTGCCCAAGAAACCCCCTGTGAAGGAACTCACGCAGCCAATTGGCTTTGAGTTGGAAATAGAGAAGAGGATTCAGGACCGTGAGAATAAGAAACAGCAGGAAGAAGAGCACTTCAAATTCCATTCCAGGCCATGTCCAACTAAAATCCTGGAGGATGTTGTGGTAAGTTTAGTAATACTCAAGAATTAGGACTGAGGTGACAACTAGCTTTGAAATGTCCTTAGCTATGTTTCATTGTGTATTTAATTGTCTTCGGTAAATGCTGTCTGTCATTAAGTAAGAACAGCAATGAATGCAGAGTGCAATATGTAAGACTGCTTATCTTTGGCATTTTTTTGTTGATTTGAGTTGACTCCTTTCTTGAACAGGGTGTTCCAGAGAAGAAAGTGCTTCCTGTTACTGTACCCAAGTCTCCAGTCTTTGCCTTGAAAAGCAGAACCCGAATGACTAGCAGAGATGAAGAAAAGGTAACTGTGGATGTGCTGTTGTAAAGCCTTCCTCTTCCACTGTGGTGACTGCTTCAGTCATCCTGTCATATGTTTGCTTGTTGGTGTGATGCTCTGGTTTGGCTAGCCCTTTCCCTTCTGCTAGACAGTCCCCCAGTGGCACCTTTCTTGGTGCCATTCTTTGCTAAAGATTTAATTACTGCAACTCATTTTAAAGAAAATGAATTCTCTTACAGAAGAACAGAATAGTTTTTAAAACACGAGGACGCTGCCTAGGCTGTTTGATCTGTTGCCTCTACAAATGAGGAAAGTAAACTGCTTACAGTTCCAGACAATAAAGGATATTGACCTTCTCTATTTGATTGAGGACAGATATTGCACTTGAACTTCCCTTTCAGCTTAGTCACTGTCTCGCTCCAATTACTGACGGAGATGGTTCAAATTATATATGCCTGGAGTTAGATTAAGAGCCAAATGAGGCATCAAGTGTTGTCCAACCACGCCTGTGGTTCACGATGCCTGTAAATTGGTGCTACTTGGTTTATTATTTTCTTGTAGTATCAGAAGTGTTTTCTTGATGTTATTTGACCCTTACTACAGCGATTCTAGACTCTGTAGGAAGATTACAACTCAGGCCCCAAAGTGCTGTGTGTCAGATCCTAATACTACTATTTCTTTAGGAAAAGGAGGTTGCCCCTGTGATCAAAGCTCACCCCATGCCACACTACGGAGTGCCTTTCAAACCTAAAATGCCAGAACAGAGGCATGTGGAAGTTTGCCCCTTCTCTTTTGATTCCCGTGACAGAGAGCGGCTGATACAAAAAGAGAAAAAAATAGAAGAATTGCAGAAGGAAGAGGTAAGAGCTAAAAATTACCTTCTATTCCACCTCATAAGTAAAAAGGTTGTTGCAGGACTTGCTTCTTACTTTGTCTGTTAAGCATCCAAAGCTTTATGCATTTGCAGAAAGGGCAAGGAATATTTCAAGCTATTTCTTTCAGGTGCCAAAGTTCAAGGCGCTACCTCTACCTTATTTTGACCACGTGAAGCTGCCAGAAAAGAAGGTCAAAACCCCAACTCAGCCTGAGCCATTCAATCTACAGATTGATGAACGGGGAGCTGCCAAGCAACAGAGCTGGAAACAGCAGGTAGGATAATAAAGATAGCAGATATGAACAGACTTAAAGTAGTTGGGGTTGAGTTCAACTTAAGCACCTGAGATCAGGGTCTAAGTTTAGTGGCTTGTTCTGTACTTGGCATGAGATTTTATTATGAATAAGGGACTGGTGATTTGAGTTTCTTTCACCCGTTACAGTGGGTGATGGGACTTACCATGACTGCATGAACAGCTGTGGGGTATTTCCACTATGTGCTGCTGAATCCCTTTGACCATCTCTGTGCTGAAGGATTTATTGATGTATGAATAATATATTGCTTTTCTCATGTCAAGTTTGCAGTGGAAACTTGAAGATTATCCTGGTCTGTGATCTGAAAGTGTTCAAGTTTTTTTTCCAAAAGTAACTGGCAGGCAACAAGTGACACATCTTCTTGGCTTTAATAATGTTTTCTGTGCAAGTGATCCAATCTGTAGTCAGCCTGGCTTTTCCAGTGTCTGGAGTGCTGAATTCTGTGTGGGGGGAAGATGGTGTTTTTGTTATTCCTGGCACTTGATGGGCTCTCTTCTCATGCAGCTTAAAGAAGACTTGAAAAAGCAGAAGGAGGCAGCATGTTTTAAAGCTCGTCCCAATGTAGTGGTGTACCAGGAGCCTTTTGTGCCTAAAAAGGAAAATAAGATGTTATCAGGTAGAGTACTTGCTACGTAGGCTTGGTTGGTAACTCAGAACTGATGCAATTAAATGATGCTTAGGCTGGCTGATGCCTCGTTCTTTATCAGTGCAGCCAATAGTGCTGTGCACTTAACTAATTCCCTAACAGCTTGCCTCCCTAGGGAGTGGGGGAGTTTCCTCTCCGCTGCCCCCCTGGCCCACACTAACATGGCAGCTGTATTTAACAGCTATGCTACAATTGGCAGATGATTGATGTGTGTGCTAGCTTGGGATAAGGGTAAATAGTATGCAAGGAGCTCCCTGTAGAGACAGATGGCATTTCTGCAGCAGCTGTCAGTCTTTTCTTCCCATTTGTAATGAGATGAATGCATCCACAATTTAGTTTATGTGGAGCTAGAAACTTCATAGGGTACAGGAGTCAAAAACTTGTTTGTACTAACAGTTGTGTGCTTGTTCCCTCCTATGAGAACACCTGTGGCGTGGGTAATGTCTGCATTAGTACTACTCGTGTTTAACTGTAAGCTTTTCCCTGGAACCCCAGAAGTGTCTACTAACTACCCTCACAAGATGAAGCACTCCACAGGAGGCTTCTTGATATTAGTACTGCTCTGCTTTACCTGACTGCCTTTGCACCAATGTTATTCCCTCTATTTCTAAACTTAGAGAGCCTTTCTGGTTCTGTAGTTCCTGAAAGCTTTGAGCTGGCAACAGAAAAAAGAGCTAAAGAGCGACAGGAGTTTGAAAAGCGATTGGCAAACCTAGAAGCCAGAAGAGAGAAGCTCCAAGAACAGGTCAGACAGCAAGAAGAGGAACGTGAAAAGGAAGAAATTGCTAAGCTAAGACAAGAACTGGTAAGTGAACTCATTCTAAACAGGGACCCAAAGGAATGTGTGAGTGTACTAAATGAGCTAATGTCAGTGTTGAACTGCTTTAAGACTGTATTTTCAAGCCTCCCTGTCACAAACTGACTCCTTACTAATGTCCCAACTGGTCATTTAAAAATAACAACTGAAAAGGTGGTTGAGATAACTGATTTTGGAGCTGTACACATGTGGAGTGGAATAATCCTAGTGAAACCCGTAGCCCCGGTGTCTTTTGTGTTCCTTGTGGCTCACTCCAATGACCAAGGCAGGTCAGATGTCTGCCTGCATCTCACTGACAGCTGGCCTGCATGTTTCAGCTTCATCATAAATGCAACCGTTTTCTTCATGTTGATGTTGGTTTTTCCAGGTTCACAAGGCAAACCCAATACGCAGATACCGCAGCGTAGAAGTGAAGCCCAGTGAGCAGCCACTGACTATGCCAAAATCTCCAAACTTCTCGGACAGATTCCGATGCTAACGTGCATCCACGTGATAGCAGGAGGAGAGCACATCCTGCTCTGCACCCTTGACGTGCAGAGAAGGAGCAGTTGTTTGTATGTGGTTCCCCTCAGTCTCAACACCTATACTTGGCTCCGTTATTGTTTGAGTGGTTTAACTCTATTTGAGGCAGATGGCAGAGGCACAGCATACTGAGAGCCATACAGTTTCCGTGGCCTCATTTTTACATCTAGACATCTTAGTCTCCAAAGACTAAACCAGGTTTTTATATTGTATACAAACATTGTGTACTTAAACTAAATAAAAAATCATAATTTGACTGCTGTCTCTTGCTAGCAGGCTCAGTCTCATTCCTGCAAGAGAGCTTTTCTTAAAGGACACTGAACCTGCAGGGATGTGCGCATCTGGAAGAGCTGCCTTGTCTTTGTACATCTAAGTATTGATTTCAGTTTGCTGTCTCTTAGGCTTTTACAATATATTAAGTTTGAGTCGTGTTGAATAATACAAGACTTCCACAAGCCAGCGTATTGTAGGTCTGTCATGATGTTTAGATGAATGCTGATATTTGTCTTGTCTTGCTTTAAAGTAGTTCTGTGTGTGGTAGAGCATTAAACCTTCTGCTGTTTTATAACTGAAGTCATTCTATTTGGGGAACCAGTTAACTGGCAAATGACTCTTGCTGTTTTGCTGCCTCCCTGGCTTGTGCCAGCACAGCTATGTTGGCTAAAGATGCATTGTCTCCTGGCCAGTCTAGCACAGCCAGCAAAGCTAAATATAGACCAAATGGTCTAAGGTGCTAGAGGACAAAAATTGCAGCATTGTGAAGAGATGATCAAATCCAGATTAAAGTTTACTGAGAACGACCCCTTAGCATCGTGATAGAATTTCAAGGCATGTAAGACTGCAGGCGTTTCTTTTCTCTTAAGAAATGATAGGGGCAGGAACTCCTATGAGAGCTAAACTGAAAGCTGAACACTCACTGTACCTGGAGATTCTTGTTTGGA
The DNA here is from genome assembly GCA_028571105.1 of Tragopan temminckii. Classification (NCBI taxonomy): domain Eukaryota; kingdom Metazoa; phylum Chordata; class Aves; order Galliformes; family Phasianidae; genus Tragopan; species Tragopan temminckii. The sequence continues at coordinate 10,317,711 of JAOWBP010004554.1, forward strand.
TGTGGGTGTGTGTTCTCTTAAGTACTGTGCGGTTAGGAAGTGACTGAGGGACTCGAGAAGAGATTTTTTTTTGTGTGGGTGAATGACACTGCCACATGGTCTGCAGAATGCAAGAGGAACATGTAAGTGTACTCTTCATCAAATGCTCAGATCTGCATGGATCTCCCTGACCAAAGGTGTGCAGAGTTTTCTGTGTGCCATAAGCTTACCGCTGTCGCAGTGGAGCTATTCCATCTGAGCTGCCAGACAGAGAAATTGGGACTTTGAATGTGCCACCAAGAAACTTCTCCAGCCTCCAGTGCCAGTTCCTGTGAAGCAGGCGGTGTGTGGGCTGCTGGAGCTGTAAATATTCGTGGCAAGGCAGAGGGAAACCTGAATGCTGATGAGCTGTGGAAGAATGTGAAGGCAAGCAGGATAACGAGGCTGCTGAGCTGCAGCAGACATCAATCCCTGAATGATGGAGCAACTGCGTTTCCGTGATGGCCTTACATGGCTCCTGCTTTGGACTTGAGAAAGGCTTCGTATGCCCAACAGCTTGCCATTTTTTTCCGACTATATCACTGGGGCTAATAAAAGATATTACATCTTCCTGCAGATATGGCCTCTTATATTCCCCATATACTGCAAACTTAGTGAAAGAAGGCCTGGAGCTGCCATGTTGCATGGGGCAGCAGGCAGTGCTGCTGAATGGGGTGCAAAAGCTTAAGCTGCTCTCTCAGTTAGGAGGAAAGCATCCACCTGCTCATCAGCTTTAAGCATGCCTGGAGGGTGAGTGGGACTGGGAGTAGGAATAATGATGGAGAACTGGAGCGGGGTGAAATCCTAGCGTAGAATCTCCAGTGTTGGTTTTTTTTTTCTTTAAGTCCTGTTGTTTTTGTGGAGTAATTTGCTGAACTCACACTAGAACTGGAACTAAAGGCAATGTTTTTCTGGGCTTTATGTTGAAGGGTAGCTGAGAACAGGATGATTTTATCAGCTGGCGAAGAGGATCTTGACTAAATGGCTTTGTTACGCTGTCAGACCCCTGGCCTCAATTCTGCCTGCCTGCTCTCAGCTGCTGGAAGCTCTGCGAAGCATCTCTTGATGGCGTTGGGCTTTTTCCCTGTTTGTCCCTATCACCTCCATCAGACCCAATGTGTTAGGATTGTGGCTCGCCCAGGGAAGCCTGCAGTGCAGATAGAGGCAGTGAAGCTGTTGACCACATGTCTGGGTTGGTCCCTGTGGGGACAGGCAGGCTGGCTTGTGTTACCATGGTTCAGCCAGCACTCAGGTGGGTCTGCTTGTGGCCCCACTGCTCGATTTAGTCGAGGTGTTGGGTTTCCAACGGATGGGGCTTGGCTGTGCAAAGAACCCTCCTCACCCATGGAAAGCATAAAGGTTAAAGTACGCTGCGGAGTTGTGACAACCACGTCGCTAGGGAACGGTGTGCTTGGTGCTGTGCCAGCCCTCCCTGGGACAGCATGGGTTCCACTTGCAGCCAATGTAGACTATGGCTTGAGTACTTGAATGGGAAGGCAAAAAAACCCTATAGCCTGAGAACCACCAGTGGTGGTTGGTTTGTCTTCTATGATCCACAGAGATTGGAGCACCGTGCCCCAAAACCCAGTGTGCAGCAGCTGTGCCCTTCCTGCAGTGCTCCAAATCTTCCTTGTGAGATGGCCATCTTCATCCAGCTTGCTTCCCCTTCCCTGCAAAATGGGGTCTTTTAGGAGCACCAAAACAAGCCACAGCATGCTCTTCCTTCATACCTCCTTTAAGACAAGAGTGGGCTTCACCGTGCCCACTCCAAGAGCTTTGTTCTACACCTTGTCCTGAAGCTTCCTCCCGCACTCCAGCAGCTTCTTACATGAGATTCAGATTGGATGAACCAGGACGCTCGCTGGGCTCCAGGTGCTGCTCTTGGCCTGCGGACTTGGGATGCAGTTCTCTTCTTTTGCCCTCAGTCACTTCCCAAGCGTGCCATGCAGAGGTGGCACCCACTGTGAGCCCATGGCTGCAGGGACGTGCCTCCAGGTGCCTGGCACCAATGCATGGAGGCCAGACCATCGGCCGGCAATGACAGAGCTGTCCCCGCTGCGGTCCCTGAGAGCCGTGGATACCAGCGCTGCCCGAAGCCCCACGTGCCCACGCTGCCCCAGCACGCCCGTCACGCGTTTATGGGGTGGTGGAAGCGCCGTATCCGCTCCTGTGTGACCCCGTTGGTGCCCTGCCGAATACCAGACGCTGCCTTTGATCTCTGGAGGAGGGGAGCTCAGCAGTGTGAGCGCAGCCCGGCTGCCTGCAGCCATGAACCTGCACTGCCAGGGCTGCAGTGAGGCTGCATCCTTCAGAGCAATCGTTGCTGCTCGCATTGTGGTTGTGGTGGGAGATGCCTGACGTTCTTCTGGCAACGCAAAGAGCTATCAGAGCCGAGCTCCCCAGGGAAGCAGCTCCCAGCCCCACACTGTGCTTTCTTCTTTGCTTAAGCCTCACCCTGAGCCCCAGCCCTGGGGCTGAGCAGCAAAGGGGAAGGAGAAACTGTTTCTTTCCCAGTCTCTTCCATTTGGGACGGGCAGCAGGGCGCTGGGGTCATTTTCACTGCTCCTCTCTTCTGCAGAAGCAAATTTGATTGCAGCCTGATCCTGCCTGATCCTGCCCCAGGCCTTTGGGCTTCCTCCAGCAGTGGCCATATCCTCACCTAGCATCCTGCTCTTAATGCCCTGCACAGACCACGGCTGACCCACAGCCCCACAAGCTCACTGGGAGCATCTCGTGTGCTAAGGGCAAGGAAAGGCACACGGGCAGCATTAACATTTGCTCACAGTGTGAGCATTGCATCCCCCTGGCACTGGGGGCAGGAAGAGGAGTAGTGCTGGCCCCACCGTGGGGCTCTGCTCCTATATTCAGCAGTGGGACGTGAGGCCATTGGCAGCCACGCACCTGAAAAGGTCGTGCTTCATCCTGCACTTTCCACTGAGGTTGGTTAAGAAAGAGCATGGCCCAGGCCTCCTTTTAAAGGCTTATCCTGGAGCTTTTCCCACCCAGGTTGGTTTCAGGGCTCCTTTTGTCAGCGGGGTTTGTGCTGAGAGCAGAAACCGCTGTGTAACAGAGCTCTCTTCCCTTGTGATGCCCACAGGAGGGAGAGCACAGCAGTGCTGGTGCCACGTGTGGTCCTGAAGCCCCTCCCCACCTCTTTGTGTGCACTGTGCCAGGGCGACCCCGCAGCTCCCCGGGGTGCTCTGCCGGAGGGGATCCCCAGGACCAGCACTGGGCCATCCCCTACCCGCACTGCATGCAGCGCCCGAGCAGCAGCAGTGGTGCTCCTGGGGACAGAGCAGAGCAGCTGGAGCGGGGCCAGGAGCAGATCCTTGGCCCCGTGTGCCTTGGGGCGGCTCCTTCCCCTGTTCCCTCTACTTTATGGTGCGTCACCAAGCCAAGAGCTCTGCTGTCCCCTCTCAAAGGAGCAATGCAGGCGAAAGGCTGAGCCCTTCTTCCCCAGGGCGCTGGTGCTCCTGCTGCCACCGCGTGATAAATCAGTGCTCTCGGCTTTAGGAGCTGTTATAATTGGAGCGCCCTCACCCAGCGGGGAGGGCCGGGTCCGGTTACCGGGGGTTCCTTCTGAAAGCCTCAAGTGACCGCCTCCGCCCCCTGCAGAAACCCGAGCGACGGGGGATGTCTGTGCCCTTGTGAGCAGTGCTTTCCTCACCTTAGGTTTCAGAGATTTAAAGTAAACAAGGCTCTGCTGGGAGCGGGGCAGGGAGCTGGCACAGCCCTGGGGACTCGATCAGCCCCAAAGCCCCGCTGTGCACCGTGGGCTCGTGGTGCACCCAGCAGCAGCCCCGGTGTCTTTGTTTCTGCCCCTGTTGCCCAGACATGCACTCTAAATTCAGTTGGTGCCTTCTTACTGCTTCCCGACGACAGGGATACGGGCTGGTGCTGCAGTTCCCAGTGTATATCCCTTTCTTTCTTGGTCCCCAGCAGCATGCCCAGAGCTGGCCGTGCCCGTGGCACCACATGGCATCGCTCCAAAGCCACTGTCCCCGGGGGTTGGCACCAATGGGCAAAGCCACCGGCAGCTCCGTGGCACCGTTATGGATGGCTCTCAAGTGCCACCTCCATGCAGTGACCGCCCCGCGTCCCCTGTGGGCGCCTTGGAAGCGCTGGGTCCTTTGGGCAGCATCCAGCACGCCCTGGCCAAGGGCTGTCCCCAGCGTCGAGGCACAGCGCGGTCCCCGCACGGGGCCACCTCCAGCCCTCCCTCCCTCTCTGGTGGCCGTGTGCCGGCTCTCGCTCGCTGTTTGTGTGCGTTCTGGCCGGTGGGAGCATGGAAGAGTGGCGTGTCCTTTGAACGGGCTCCAGCAGCAACAGGTGCTGGGAAAGGCGAAGCGGGCCGGCTCCTGCTGGTGTAAAGGATACCCCTCTCTCTCCGCACTAATCCGGCTCCGTTACACCCAGTATAGAAGGGGCTGCTCCGTCCAGGCGCTGCCACACCGCGGATGCTGCTCTCCTGACTGCCCTCTGCCCCGGGGACCCCAGGTAAAGGAGATGGGGGCTATGGGGCGGGCGGAGGGGTCCGTGCAGTCACCGGGGTCACCAGCTCCGTGCTGGCCGTGGGTTCACCCAACCTGCAAAGGCGCAGAGCTGAGCACAAGGCAATGCAGAGGCTGTGGGAAGTCCTGTAAAAGCAGCCCCGTGGCCAGAAGGGTTGCCGGGGGGGTTGTTCCTGGGATGGGCCACCCACGCCTCAGAGAGGGAGCCGTGCTTTGGGTCCTGGGAGAATGGAGCTCGAGGCTGAGCATGGTCAGGGCTGTGGGAAGTAGGGTATGAATATGCTGCTGGGCTGGGAGTTTGTAGTGCTGGGCTGGAGGCTCACATTGCTGGGCCGGGGGCTCGTATTGCCGGGCTGGGGGCTCATATAGTGCCGACCTGGCAGTCACACCAGGACATGTGCACCCACGGGCCCCCAGCTGCCCCGACCGTCCGCATGGCACCGTGACCACAACAGGTGCCGGTGTCAGGCTGCTGATCAGTCACTGCGGGGCAGATAGCGGAGCACCACGGCAGTGTGGCAGCCACGTGCATCCCGCTGCTCCCCAGTGCTCCCAGCTTGTGTCTTCTCCCTGCAGGAGCCTCGCCGACCCGGGGCGGCCGCCCATGCCCATGGAGCAGCACGAGGTGCCGGGCAGCATTGCTGACACGGGGGGGTCTGGGAGTGCGGCCCCCCCTGGAACAGAGACCAGTGCAGCACAGCCTGCCCCCGCTGCTGCCAGCAGTGCTGTCCAGGCTCAGAATGGAGGGAAGGAAGAGCCCATGGGGATGGCTGTGGGTGCTGCAGGAGAGCCCCACGGAGGGACAGCGGAGCTCGCACAGGAGAAAGTGCCAACTGCTGCAGGGAAGGAAGAGCCTGGGAAGGAGACGGCTCCGGGTGCTGCTGCTGAAGCTCACAGTGCAGTGAGGGAGACGGCTGAGCCTGAAGGAGGGAAGGCAGAGCCCGAGCAGGAGAAAGTCCCAAGTGCTGCACAGCATTGCGATGGTGGGGAAAAGGAAGTTGCCAAGAAGGGGGCTTTGGCTGCGGAGACCGACAGAGGGAAGGAAGAGCCTGCAAAGGATAAAACCCCAACAGGAGAGTCCCGAGGAGAGACAGCAGAGCCTGCACAGGGGAAGGGCTCAGCTGCAGCAGGGGCTCAGGAAGAATCTCCAAAGGAGAATGCCCCAAGTGCTCCAGGAGCTGAGGCTGGAGGAGAAGCAAAGCCTGCAAAGGCGGCTTCAGCTGCAGCAGAGGCTAAAGGAGGGAAGGCAGAGCCTGCAGGGACTGCCTCAGGTGCAGCACCAGCCCATGGTGAGGGAGAGCCTGCAAAGGAGCAGCCGGCCGCTGTGAAGGCAGAGGACGGAGGGAAAAATGCTGCAAAGGCAAAGAAAAGCCCGGCTGCAAAACAGCCTGCAAAGGAGAAGGCTCCTGCTGCTGCAAAGGATGGAGGGAAGAAGCCCACAAAGGCGGAAAAAAATGCAGTGGTGACAAAGGCTCAGGATGGAGGCAAAGAGACTGCGAAGGAGAAAGCCACAGCACCTGTGAAGGAGAAAGCTGCAGATGCTGCACAGAAGCCCCCAGCTGCAGCAAAGGCTGAGGATGGAGGGCAGGAGCCCACAGAGAAGGCCCCGGCTGCTGCAGGAGCTCAGGGTGAAGGGAAGAAAGAGGCCAACACAGAGCAAACAAACAAGGAGCAGCCGCTGAGGGGGCCCGAGTCCACACGCCCAGCTCTGATGCAGAGCCTGAGCTGCCCAGCCACCTGCCAGAGGTACCCAGTGCTCACCCTTTGGGTTGGGGTCCTCCTAGGATGGGTCCCGTCCTGGGGCAGGGTTGGGGGCTGGGCTCAGGGTGATGCTCACCTCCCACTCCTGCTTGCAGAGAGGAGCAGCTCGGGCTGGAGGTGGCTGCGATGGAGACGATCCCAGAGGAAACCCCTATGGCACCAGCAGGAGAGGGTCTGGTGGAGCCCAGCCCAGCCCAAGGGGACCTGCAGCCCCCAGAGCAGCCCGTCCCTGCGGGCAGCACCGCCGTCCCACAGGAGAGGACATTGCCTGGCGCCGAGGAGCAGCCCCAGCTCGGGTCAGAGCCCCCTGGGCACGCAGAGCAGCCGGGCCCTGGGGCCATGGGGCAGCCAGCTGCGATGGTGGCAGAGCCACCGCCCAGCCCCTACCTCACCCCCGATTTTGGGAAGGAAGACCCTTTTGAGATTCTGGGTAAGGCTGCGCCACGGAGATCTGCGCCGTGCCCTCAGCCCTGTGGTGGTGACACCCCAGCACCCTCTGCGGTGCAGCAGCCCTGGGGTGTATTCACATCTCTGCTGCCGCCCTCCTGGGGTGCCAGCTCATGCTGCTGGCTCCTGGCCCACCCGGCAGTCTTCAAGCTCCAGTTTCACTGTAAACAGGGCTAAATGCGGCGCGTCCCCTCCCCAGGCTTCTCCCGGCCTCAGCCTGGCACACATCGTGCTTCCCAGGGCTGCCCAGAGGGACAGGAGCCGTCCCCGTGGCCGGAGTGACAGCCACCGCCTGGCTGGTGGCAGGGGACAGCGTGTCCTGATGTCCTGCACGGCGTCCTTGGGGGCACAGCAGGGCTGGGGGCTGCGCTGACCCCTGGGTGGGGGCTGCTCGTGGGGCTCCTGTTGTTGTGGGGTCCGTCCTGGGTGGGTGAGTGGGATGTGGTGGCACAGAAGGGCAGTGTGGCACAGAGATGGTGACAGGGAGACAGCGAGGGTCCCGCGCGGAGGGGGCGAGTGTGACATGCAGGAGAGCGGTCCGCTGAGGGTGACGCACAGCCGCGTGGCCTGGAGAGGGCGAGCGTGACACGTGGGATGGTGGCCCGGCGGATGGTGAGAGGACACATGGCAGGGTGGCATACAGCAGGGTGACATGCAGCAAGGTGATATGCAGCGGGCAATCTGCAGGTGTCGGGGCAGCTGCTGGCAGGCTCTGGCAGACCGTGCTTTTTGCAGCACCCGAGACGCTCGCAGCCGGGGGGTCCCAGCAGCGGGCTCCCCGTCACGCAGTGCTGTTCTCACTCCCCTCCTCTCTCGGCAGACGATGTCCCTCCTCCGCCCGCACCCTTTGCGCACCGCATCATCACGCTGCGGACGGGCAGCGTCAGCTCCCAGTACAACCTCAGCACCAAGGAAATCCTAGGCGGGTAAGGGGGAGTGGGATGGGAGGGCTGAGGACACCCGGAGCCCTCCGGCTCGCAAGGGTGGCTCTGAGCTCCCAGGACTGCTCCTGCCTGCAGCGCGATGTGCAGGATGGGTGCAGGGAGCGGGATGCAGCCGTGATGCCACCAACACCTCTCTCTCCTCAGGGGAAAATTCGGTGAAGTACACACGTGCACAGAGAAGCAGACGGGGCTCAAATTGGCTGCCAAAGTCATCCGGAAGCAGGGAGCCAAGGACAAGGTCTGTGATGGGAACTGGGCTTTGGGCATGTGGAGTTGAGGATCGGCTGGGTCTGACAGCAGTGCCGTGGTGGGGGTCCTGCCGCAGGAAATGGTGCTGTTGGAGATCGACGTGATGAACCAGCTGAACCACCGCAACCTCATCCAGCTCTACGATGCCATCGAGACGCCCCGGGAGATCATCCTCTTCATGGAGTTGTGAGTTCTGGGGCTGTGCTGCACGGTGCCTGATGCCTGGGTGAGGGGCAGCGTGGCAGGGAGGCTGTGTCCGTGCGTGGGGATGGAGCATACGTGCCAGCCTCACACCAAGCTGGTCAGCACCAAGGGATGTCCCCAGCATTGCTTGTCCCACCTTCCTTCTTGCTCCGGGGTTGGGGACAACCTCTGCCTTGGGACAACATTGTGCATGGCTGCGTTGGGGCTGGGGATGACCCCAGCATCCACCCTGGCTGTGCCCGTGGTGCTGGAGGGGCCGGGGGCTCTGCAGGAGGACACGGAGCCCCGGGTGACCCAGGGACCCACCTGTGCCCACACAGCGTGGAAGGCGGAGAGCTCTTTGAGCGGATCATCGATGACGATTACCACCTGACGGAGGTGGACTGCATGGTGTTCGTGCGGCAGATCTGCGAGGGCATCCGCTTCATGCACCACATGCGCGTCCTGCACCTCGACCTCAAGGTGAGCTCACTCGAGGCTTTTGGAGAAGACGGGGCTCTGAGGGCTCTGGGCAGCACCGACACGGAGCACTGCTATGCCCTGGGTGTGGGTGACGTGTCCCCATCACCCCCCGCTGACCCCCTGTCCTTGTCCTCACAGCCCGAGAACATCCTCTGCGTCGCTGCCACCGGGCACATGGTGAAGATCATTGATTTTGGGCTGGCTCGAAGGTGCTGTGCTCCCCTTCTTCTCTCAGCTCCTTCCATGCCTGCTCCCACCCTTCAGGGTGGGACTGGGTTTGGAGGATGGGAAGGGCAGAGCCTGGTGGGAGCGGGCTCATCCTTTCCTGGGGGGGACAGTGCTTTGGGGACAGCCTGTCACCCTCTGCTGAATCACTGCCCCGTCCACAGGTACAACCCCGAGGAGAAGCTGAAGGTGAACTTTGGCACTCCCGAGTTCCTCTCCCCTGAGGTGGTCAACTATGAGCAGGTCTCCTACTCCACAGACATGTGGAGCATGGGAGTCATCACCTACATGCTGTACGTTGGGCTGAGCCTCCCCTGCTCCCCTGGGCACACAGTGGTCCCCGTGCTGGCTCTGCTCCGTGCAGGGGAGTATGGGTGCCTCAGCACGTGATCCCCTGCTCACCTACCCTCCAATCCCCCAGCCTCAGTGGCCTCTCCCCCTTTTTGGGTGACAACGACACCGAAACACTCAACAATGTCCTGGCAGCTAACTGGTACTTTGACGAGGAGACCTTCGAGAGCGTTTCTGATGAGGCCAAGGACTTTGTCTCCAACCTCATCATCAAAGAGAAGAGGTACGGAGCTGGCGGCAGCCACGGCAGTCCCCCACCTGCATGCTCTCATCTCTACCCATGTGCCATTCTCCGTGTTGGGGCCATCAGCATCCCCAAAGCCACCAGCTGTCCCCAGTGTCCCTGTCAGGGCTACCAAGTGAGACGTGCGGGACTGTTTGTGGCCTCCTTTTCCCATTGGTCCTCAGGGCTGGTGGCTGGAGCACAGCCTATGCCAGGGCTCACAGATGGGGCGCGGGAAGGGGCTGCCTGCGGGCTGGGGCCGTGGGCTGACAGCTCCCCTCTCACCCCGCAGCGCCCGGATGAGTGCAGGGCAGTGCCTGCAGCACCCCTGGCTCACCAACCTGGCAGAGAAAGCCAAACGCTGCAACCGCCGCCTCAAGTCCCAGGTGCTGCTCAAGAAATACGTCATGCGACGGCGCTGGAAGGTGTGCGGGGATGGGAGGGAATGGGGTTGAAGTCACCCTGCTGCGCTGCCTGGGAAGGCTTGAGGGTCCCCAGGCAGTTTCCCCCCAGGCTTATTTTAGGGGCTCAGGACAGAGGGCAGCAAATGTTCCTGGGTGGGTTCCTGGACCAGCCCTGGGAGTCCCCCTGGGTGCAACCAAGAGATCTGCAGTGGGACTCATGCCTCTCCTTTTCTCCGTTGCAGAAAAACTTCATTGGGGTGTGTGCTGCCAACCGCTTCAAAAAGATCACCAGCTCGGGCTCGCTGACGGCGCTGGGTGTCTGATTACGGGTGTGGGCTGAGCGCTGTGAGCTCGGGCCAGACTACGGGATTGGGGCCGTGCCCGAGTCCGGCTCCTGGATGCAGCAGGATCTGTACGGGGGCGGCCCCACCTGCATCCATCCCACTGTGGGGCAGAGGGCTGGCACCAACCCTGCTCCACCCCCGGCCTGCTCCAGCTCTGCCGCATCCCTCGTGGCCGCTGCGCTGGTACCGGGCGCTGTAGGGCTGCTCAGAGCACAGACTCTGTGCGCTCCCCACCTGCTCCCACCTTTATGGGCTCTCAGAGCCCGAGCCATCCGCGTCCCCGCAACGCTCCCCCCTGCACTCCCACGGCCGTACAGCCGCCATTCCCCGCACCCATCAATGTCCCACCCACACCACGCTCAGCGCTCCCTGCTCGCGTTTCTCTCCGCTGCCTTTGGGGCGGCTCAGGACGAACCCCGCTGCACGGGCAGCCCACGCGCTCCCCACGACCTCGCACCCACGCTCGGCGCTCAGCTCTGCTTGTAAATGCCGCAGCAGTGCCCCGCGACCGCTTCGTTGGACCCTTTCTGCAGTGCTGGGCTCCTCTCCCGCAGCGATGCCAGTGCCACGGCGCGGGGATGCTGAAGCAGGCAGGGACCCACAGCCCGGCGCTTGGCACAGGAGCGGTGCTGCGGCCGCTCCTCCCCGCCGGAGGAAGCCGGACTTGGCCCCGCGCTGCTGCTCGCCGGGAGGGCTGCACAGGAAGGGAGGAAGCGCCGAGCTCGCTTCCAGGAGCATCCATCCCCAGCTGGGAGCCGGCGAGCGAAGAAGGAGCCTTTGTGTTGCTGCTCACCCCTGCCCTCCGCGCTGCCAGCGGGGGAGCAGCACGGCCGCTCCTTCACACGTCCCCGCCAGATAAAGGCATCCTAATGCAGAGCAGCTGGCCGCGCTCCCCCCGCGCCGGAGGATTGCTTCAGCTCTGACCACCAACACACAGGAACTGCCGCCCGCCAGCGTCCCCCCGCAGCCAGCATGGCCGTGCCGGGGCCGCGGGTGCTGCTCCGCTTCCCACCAAACCCTCGTCCCCTCTTTCGTCCCCATGAGCCCCAACCTCGTGGTGCAGGACTGGCACCACGCTCCCCATCCCTGCAGCTTTGGGTTTTGCCGTGGGGTGAGGGCTGTGACGCGGGGGAGCCCACACCGGTGCGTTCGGCTTCTTGTAAATAAATGTACAGGTCTGAGAGCAGCCCCACGGGCAGTGCTGGCCTCAGGGGCGATGGAGCCTCACGGGTGTGCGGCCAGCAGCTGGGAACTGAGCATTGCCAGTAGGTAAGGGGATGGGAACTGCATCCTGTCCTGTGCGGAAGGGACAGAAGGACGGCGAGTGTGCCGAGGGTGGCCCCAGGCAGTGCTTCCCAGGAGGGTTTGTGCTGATCGTGGCTGGGGGATGCTGGTGGGAAGGGGATAGATGGGTGGGCAGATGGGTGGGCAGACAGACAAAGGTGTCCTCATGGCTTCGGTGCTGCTCAAGAGGTCGTGCCTGAGCAAAGGCTCCTGGGGTCCAACTGCCCCCCACCCCCCACCTGTTCCGTGCCCTCTGGCCATGGCCGGCTCCGAAGTGGTTAAGGCAGCGTGGGCAGGGTTGCTGCTGGGCCCAGGGCGTCCCTCCCAGCCCGCTTCCTGCCGGCAGCCTTTGACCAGTTCCTGCCGGTGACCACCCTGCGGTCCTGGAGAACAGCGCGGCCCCATCTGGTTTGAGTTACGCTCCGCGGCGGTGACGTCTCCTTCCTGTCTGGGCCCCAGGAGCCGTGCATTGCCCTGGGCCACGGGGGCTGCAGGGTGAGCTGCAGGGCAGCCTCGGTGCCCACGGGCGCTGTGGGTGCCGGTTCTCAGCCGCAGCAGCACTGGGGTGGCACAGAGCCTGCCTATCATGGCAGTACCCGGAGACGAGCACGGCTGGGCCATGGCTGCCCCAGAGCAGGATGATGTGGGGCGGTCAGTCCCGGTGTGAAGTGATGGAGACCACCACCCTGCAGCCCCCTCCTCTCCCTTTCTGGACATGTGGGTCACCATCTCCATCACTGCTGGGGGCACGGTGATGGAGACGGTCCTAACCTGGTGCGCTCTCACTGCAGTCAGCATCTGTGAAGTCTCCCCTCATATGGGGGTCTCTTGGTGCTGTGACCCCACCGGTAGCCCCAGAGGGGAAGGAAGGCGAGCAGGGCGATGCTGTGCAGCAGCACATGGCAGTGCAACACTGCTTAGAGTTGGGGGTCTGTGCTCCCATGCCAGCACCCGCTGCAGAGATGTCCCAGACATGAGTGGGCCGGGGCCAGGCCACCCAGTGAGCCGGCAGCGAGCCGGGAGGAGGAAGGGCAGGGAGAGAAGCGGGCCATGGCCAGAGCTGAGCTAATGGTGGGGAGCTGCAAGCATGGGGGGCAACGGAGGGAGGGCGTCTGTACACAGCGCATCCTGGCAGAGGAGGCAGTGGGGCTCTGCCCCATCCCATCCCAGTAGGGAGCAACGATGCTGAGGGTGCAGCCTTCAGGGCTGGGTCAGGATTACCCTGAGGGTGACGCTCCCGTGCAGCCCTGCTGCTTCCTTCCTGCACGGGGGAACCCATCCCACTGCATGCCAACCGGGCACCTTCCTGTGACCCACAGCCATCAGGGATGGGATCTCCATGCCAGGGTCTGTGCCGTGGGGCAGCAATGGGTTCCCGTAGTGCTCCCAGGGCTGGTGCTGCGGCCATGCGTTCCCAGGCACAGGCGGGAGCCCAGCGGGCGGGTGTCCTGGCTGCGTGGTGTGGGAACCAGACGGCCCCTGGGCACGGCTCCGCGGCGCTCGCTTCCTCCCGCGCCCCCGGGGACCGTGTGAAGGAGGGGGCTGAGGTCAGCCCTGCTCGCTGTAGACGGCTCCGGAGACGCCAGCATGATCTAGGCACTCAAATATTGTTTTCCACAGGGGAGGGAAGGAAAAAAAAAGAAGGGAGAAAAGCAAAACCCACGGCCCAGAGACCATTGCTGTTGCGCTGATGATGAACAGAGGCCCCTCCTGCCCTGCCTGGGTTGGGACACAGCCATGGCCTGGCAGCGGCTGCTGGGGCTGATAACGGGTGACGCAGTGGCGGTGCTCTGGTCCCTGAGTGACGCCAGGGCTGGCCCTCGCTGAGACCCTGGGGCCCAGCTGAGCTGCATCTCGCTGCCTTGGGGGGCTGGGGAGCTTTGCTGTACACCCATCCCCAAAACATCATGGAGAGCCCTTCTATCAGCATCCCCCCCATGCAAACCATGGACACCATCTGTACCCCACAGGTGCGAGCCCTGTGCACCTGCATCCCACAGCCTTGGGGCACTGCCTCTTTGGAGCCCCCTTCCCAGGAACGCAGGATGGACGCACAGGTACAGGTCCCCACTTTGCCAGCCCTGCTCTAGGCTACAAAGTAGACCCTGTGGAGATGCTGCCCCAGCACATGGAAAGGAGCTGGCAGCCACGTCCTGGCCCGTGACACCATCCCACCCTGTCCCAGCACAGCCCAGCCCGTGCCCAGCCCAGCAGTGGTGACTCAGGCGATGCTCCTTACCAGCAGCCGCCCGGGATGATT
>JAOWBP010004554.1:10404535-10424683 GCA_028571105.1 Tragopan temminckii
TTAGGTGGTCGTTACCTAAAATGCTCCATCTTTCCTTCTTTTCCCCGGCTTAAGTGAGCGGGGGGACGCGAGGGGCCGAGGGGGGGCCTCCATCTGCTCCCCCCGGCACAGGGGCTCGGCTCTGGGCCGCCCTGGCCGCAAAGCAGGCGTTTCTCAGGGCCTCCCCTCCTCCCGGAGCAGCAGTGGTCAGTCTCGCCCTTGCTGTAATTTAGTTCGGTGCGCCTTGGGGCAACAGGCTGCGTGGCTGTTGGTAAAATATGCTTTGTAAACGAAAGGGCAGATAAGATTATGAAACCTTATGTGTGCTATTTGTTAGGTTATTCTTTCTTACTAAGGGCTTTGGGTGCAACCAATAAAGTTTGGATTATAAACACTCAGTCACCAATATGTTTTCTGCTGGCAGCAGCGATTGATATATGCTGAGGCTCAAAAAGGGTATGCACGTCCCTTTTGCAGGCTGTGTTTATGGGACCTGAGTCTGTGTTGTAGGGCAGGCTTTTGCACTGTGCTGGTATTTTTGCACCGGAGGAGGCTGTGCTGGCATAGTTGTGCACTGGGAAGTTGGTTGGGTGGTCTTTGGAAGTTGGCATCTGCTGAAGATGGCTGGTGCCATGTCTCTGTAGAGGCTTTGAGGGCTTCTCTGNNNNGGTGGAGACAGCAGCGATGCTTCCTTCAGATAGTGTTGCAGTTTTTTCTCAGAAGACTCTCTTATTGAAACTGTAATAGTTGCTCAGAATGTTTGGTCTTGAAGAGAGCTGGTGTTCATACTGTGTTGCCAGTCAGCTTATGTATTGGAGGTGAGTCTAGTGGCATGGATTTGGCTGTAGCATATGTAGGAACAGTGAAATTGCTCATCCTGTATGTTCATGTTGGCATGTTGGAGAAAAGGGCAAAGCTGCTCAGAGGGGGGAGGCTGCATTTCAGAGGACAGTACACAGGAACTGAGGAAAGCGTGGAGCAAAGAGTGTGCCTGATTGGCTCCTTAATTATCTCTGGAACTAGGGTAATGGGCTGGTTCTTATAGGACGGTGCTGTGCCTGGGTAAAGCACATCAGCAGTGAGATATCCTTTGTGGAGACACAAACTGTGTCTATACTTAGAGTGAGAAAAAGGTGGAATAGCTAGCTGGCAGTCCTCCAGATCAGGTGCCTCTTGGCAGAGGAGGGTTTGTCATACGGATACTGCTCTAGAGACCCTGGATCTCCAGTGGTAGGCAGTGTGATCCATACGTCCTGGCCTTGGAGAGATTTGTGGTTTTGCCCTTCCTCTGTTACCTGGTGGTGTTATTTCTGTCATTTATTTGGTGTTGGTGAAACCTCACTGCCTTCTGGTCTGGGTGTGGGCAACAGCAGAGTTCAGTGCCCTGCAGATGGGATGGGCGAGCCTGCTTTGTTGGGTGCCACCTGTGAGGAGTTGCAGTAGGGTTGGGGTCTGCACCCTGGAGTGAGGGAGGCAACATTATTCTTTCCATCTGTTACCAAGAGCAGGAAGGATGTAGGAGATATTA
Organism: Tragopan temminckii; assembly: GCA_028571105.1. NCBI lineage: Eukaryota > Metazoa > Chordata > Aves > Galliformes > Phasianidae > Tragopan > Tragopan temminckii. The sequence goes on from JAOWBP010004554.1 coordinate 10,406,043, forward strand.
CTGGATAGGCAGGTAATGTACTGTGCTGGGGTTAAACCATGGTTGAGGAGTGTGGAAGAGCATGATGAGCGATGCTGGAGAAGAAAGCACATACTTACATGTGGCTGATGCAGAGCAGGTTCTGGTTGTGGCAGGGCATATGGATTCATGGTTTGAGGAGAAGTGGGTTCTGTTGGAAATAACAGTTCTTTGGAAGAGGGATGGTAAAACTTGGCAGTAGGTTCTAGCACATTTGGAGGAAACTGGATCAAGGAATATTTCATGAAACTTAGTGTAATTAAGTCTTTCGAAGTGTCAGTTAATTGTATTCATTTGCTTGAGAAAAGATGATGCAAAGTGAGAGCAATAATGCAAGCAATGTGAGGAATTATTGGGGAAGAATCTGAAAAAAGTACAGTTTTGCAAAGGTGTGACAAAATCACTGTAGTATAAGAGATTCCAGGCATTTTTCAATGCCTGAAACAGTTCTGGTGGGAATACTGGGAGGTTGGACACCAAAAGATGGTAATAGAGTTGTAGAGAAAGAAACTGTGTTTCTAAAATGATGAAAGGAAGCTGTATGAAATGTCAGTCTCCTTACCATTTCCACTCCAATTCTTTTTCTGCATTTTCTCCTTACAGAACTAATTTTCTACCTTTCCTCATGTCCTCTAAGGAGTAATGGCAAGGAAGACAGGAGAAACAAACGGGTGACATTGTGCTGGTGTGATAGATTTCATGTCACATTTCTGAAGGGGCAGGGTTTTATTTCTGGGTTACCAGAGCTGTCGCCTCCATGGCTTGTCAGTTCTGAATTGCATGCATTGAGGTATCTGGTTTGTGAACTACGGTGAGGTTGGTGCCATCTTGGATTTTCTTGTCCTCTGAGGGTCTTATGAGAATAAACACCCCAGGTTTTAAGATGAGAAGGGACTTAATTTCACTGCAGCTGTTACCTGCTCTTGATTGGAAGATTACTTGGATAATTCATCTGAGCCTGGATATCTCCTTCCAGGGGCTTCCAAGAGCTTACTTCCCTGGGATTTATGGAACCTGATTGGAGAAAAGATGTTCTCCTTCAGATCTAGAAAGCCTTTGAAAAGGAGACTGCAGCTGTGTGAGCTGGTATTAGTTCTGGTGATTAAAGCAGTGTGTTTTACAGCCCATTTCTCACACTCCATCTAAATTTGCCATTGAGGTGCCCAACCTGTCTTTCAGTAGGAAAGAATAATCAGAAATGGGATTGTTGATATTCTTGTAGGATCAACAGTTCAAGGGTATCTGCTGTCGGTCAGGCCTCAGCAGTGGAGGAGCAGTGAAGTGATCCTGACACGAGTTGTACCCGCTCCTTTGGCCAGGCTGTTCTGGGCAGCTTAATTCCAGCAGATCATTTCGCTGTGCACTTCTTGCTGCTGTTTGGGAGACTAAAGAGCAGAGGGGAGACCTTGGAGCTCTTTGTGAACTCAAGACAGCTCTAGTCCGGGCCCGTATTTGGAAGGTTCTTATTTCAATAATTTGAATTTTCCATGGAACTCATTTCTGTTTGAGTGTAGGCTGTGACTTTATTGTGATTGATTTCCAGTTTTTTAAGAAATATTACCATTTGCTTTCTGAAGCAGGCCGCCCAGCTACTTAATCTAATGACTGGGTGGGGGAGGTCTCAGTGCATGGTGAAGTACCTCCAGAAGTCTTCCTGCATGCCCAGGGTGATGTACGGAACCTCTCCCGTGGGCTCCTCGCCTTGGAGGAGGCGGTTCTGCAGCGCACACATCCCTGTGTGCAGGAGCCATCACTGTGTCTTTATTTTTAGTGTTCTGAAAATGGATCAGCATGAATGCACACAACAAATTAATTTCTAGCATAGAAAAGCAAGAGCTTCTGCGCTGCTCCTTTTCTTACAAGTTTTGTTGTAGATTTCTCTAGCTGTTACTGGTGTGCTGTTAAATTTCAGCCTTACCTTCTGCAGATTCCACAGCACTGATGATATTGCAGAAGGAAGAGGAGGTTGTTTTGCTTAACTTCAACTGAGTTACAAATTAAAAGCTACAAGTCCTGGCATTCCAAAATGTATGGGTGCATCTAACAAGGCACAACAACTTATCCTCTTCCTAAGCCATGACTTAATGCTGCCCAGTGGCCTTACTGGGCCTTTCCAAGGGGTGAAAAGCAATGCTGGGAGATGGACAGGCTTGCCCCCGCATGGGCTGCCAGCACTGTGGTTTGGGTTAGTGTGGCAAAGGTAGATTCAGCACTCATATCCCTGCTGGGTTACACAGAGTGAAGAATGCTGTGTCCATGAGGTGTTGGTTAATTTCCAAAGCACTGGTGCAAAATACAAAAATTATAATGGCATGCTTCTCAGTTGGTGTGTTGACATCACCTGCCATATCTAGGAGAGCTGCTGTGTCTGGCTGTAGCTGCATAAACTGAGTGTGTGTTGTGCTGTGTTAGAGTAGCCAGTACATGATAGAGGATAATTTCTGGAGTTTCAGAAGTGATTTTGTTTCCCTTTGATTTTCAGAGTGATTGTGGCTAGGTATGTCTCATGCTAACAGCATCACATTTCTGCAGAACAATGCTGGAACTATTTCAGATGGAGCTGCCTTGAGTGTCCCTTCCCCGGCCCTTTGGATGCCAACTGAGCTGCAAAGATGGCCCATGGTGCACTGCCTGCTTGATGGGAGCAGCTGATCACAGAGATGTCCTGAAGAAATGGTTACATGCCATACAAAACAGGTTTACCCTCTGGCTTTGGTAACTTTCCCTGCCTCTAGGAATCACCTGATCAGACTGATGAAAAACAAATCTCTTTTACAGACAGCAGGTTCCACTTAGTTGTTGAGTTCTAGCTAAATCATGCCACATGTGAGCTGCGGGAGTCAAATCAGCTGAGCCATGGCACTGTCAGTACTCTGCATACTAATTAATGTGGAAAACAACTGTGTCACTTAGTGGTAATTACAAAGGAAGAACTTTCTGGAGGGTGCTGCCAGTTGACCTGATGTCAGCTGGGAAGAGCTTGTGGTGATGCTGAAACATTCCCCTTTCTGAGCTTTCAGGAAAAGTCCCTGGTTTTGCCAAGACCTCAGAAGTGGTAATTTTGGTCATGGATTTATAGGAGAATATTGTCCAGTTTACAGGAATGCACCTAGAAGAGAAGGAATTGCTTTGCTCTGTGTCGAAGTCCTTGCAAGCAGTTGCTTTGAAATGCTCAAAATAAACCCTATATTCTGTGTTACAGCCTGTCACGTGGCCCAGGTAGCACACAGCCTCAGCTGTCCCTGATGGTGAGGGAGAACTCCTCTTCTTCAGCCCACCCAAGTGCCAAGAGATGCTGGCAGCAGAGGATTGTCACCGTTTTCTGGTTTGCTGTGTGCACGGGTTTGGTTGTTTGTGGCTACCCTTGGAGCCGTTTTTTTGCTGTCTGTTCTGAGTTAGGCATGTAGCCATTTTTATTTGATTGAGTCATGAATGTGAAGTGGTGGCAATAACAATACCTGCCCTGTTTGAGGGAGTTGGGAGCCATAGCAGGAGGAGCTTCCGCCCTTTGCGCTCTGCTGTGAGGGCCCGGGAATCTCACCCGCACTGCTGACTGCTGCAGCTCGTTCCAAATGGTGGGTTTGTGTTGGGAAAAGCTTTCCCTTTGCTCTTTGTGCTGTGAACTAGCTCAGCTCTTCAGATATGAAGGAGAAGCTATGATTTGATGGGATGGGTGGGAAGAGAAGAACTTGCAAAGTTGACTGGCTGTTCTGTATGGAATCCCTTAGGAGATGCAGCGAGGAACGTTCCAGTCACTGGCAGCCTCCTGCTGCTGGAGGAAATCCCAGCTCGTTTGGCCCAGGTTTATGTGCAGTTGCCAACACAGGAGTTTTGCAAAGGATGCTTGTCCAACTAGGCTGAGTCTGGAAACCTGTAGATGATCTATGATGATTCTCTGTGTAAGCTCTTCTAAAATTCTGTTGCTATGGCTCTGAACAACAATGAAGGCTAACTGTGACGGAGCTGCTGGAGCACCCTGTGGCCTATGGGACATGGGATGCTGCTTGCACTGTTTGTAAAGCAGGAGAGCTGAGGTGTGCCCAGGACTGTGGAGTTGCAGTAAAACCGTTCCAGTGATTGGTCCTGTGACTTCTATTCAGTTGAGGCCCACATTACGAGGGATTACTTCTTCACTGGCAGAAGCTGCAAGGAATTCAGAGGAGGAATTAGTAACATGGGTAAAGAAAGAGTTGGTCTCAGTGTTAGAACATTGCTAGTACAGAATTGCTCCAAGATGTTTCTTACGTTTCTTAGCTTGTCATTTCTTTTCCCTGATGGCTGGTCATGTCCTACTTTGAATTAAATCACAACTATCCCGTTTCTTTTTAAAAATAATATTTGAGGTCCTTGTGCATTAGATTTATTATTTCTCCAGAGCTGGACACAAACAACTATTTAAAAGAAATCTGGAAAATAATTTTGTTGGAAACATGTTGTTAGAGCGGACTGCTGTTCCAAAAAAATATCAGGAGAAAAGTTTTTGGTTTCAAACTGAAGCTTTCTTTCAACTCAATTAGATGTTAAAAATCTGCTTCTCAGTTGATACTGTCCCTTTAGTAGGTAAATGGGTTTCAGGAAAGGATGTGGAATGTCAGTTCTGTTAATCCAGGCTCATTTCTATTTCAGCTATAAAATCACAGAGAAATATAGGCTGCAGGGGACTTGTAGAGGTCATCTGTTCCATTCTTGTATTGCTGCGGTTCCATTATTGTGAAAATACAGACATCAGATTTCTGTTGTGAGATAGAACGTATGTTTTTTATCAAGTTGGTTACTATTGTTTCTTCCTAAACAGGGATTTGAGTAATGTTGGCTGTCAGTAGGTTGTATTATAGTATTTAAGCATATCTTGGTCTTTTAATTTCAGTAGCCTCTACCCAGTACTAGATGTTCTCCAAACACTGAAGAAGTGAGTGCTCCTTCCTGGGAGGCTTCACAGGCAAGGGGTAGATAGGCTATGTGAAGGAGATTATAACCAATTTTATCTAATAATTGGAATGCTTCCTCCCACTAACAAAGCACATTTCTATACTTAGGATTTCGGAAGTTGGGTTTGAGCCATTTTCTCTGAAAGGTAGTGTCTCTCTGGTAACCAGGAAAAAAGGAGCAGTATAACCTCTGGTTCCAGGCTGCTTACAGTAATGCTGTCCTTCTCAACTGGTTGAGGATTTTTTTTCCCCATAATGAACTGGCTGTTGTCTGTTTTAGTCTGTTGACAGCTTTACTTAGTCATACTTGCAGCTTATAATGAGCTTACTTGGGGAAAGTAGTGAGAGCGAGGCCTGCAGACCTGCGTGACCATTTTGACATCCAACTTTCTGCTTGGGGGCGAGAAGAGGTGGTCTGGCACAGTCTGTCTGGAGTTGGCCAAGTGATAGAAATATTTTCTTGGCTCTTTGGGTTTGGCATGGGGCAGCTTAGGACTTCATACCCCTTTGATAGGATACTCTCTCCTGACTCCACCTAAGTTCAAGTGAGTCACCTGCACTGACTGTGATATTGAACAGAGGGGACCGAGTTATCTCTGGTCTGCCTGGGTGACACCAAAGCAGCCAGCAGTGTCCTGCTTGCTGGGACAACAAGAGCTAGCTGTGCTGTGAGCAGTAGCCTGCAGGCTGGCCAGTGTCAAGTGATGCTTATGTTTGTGGGTGCCTTATTTATACTCCAAGCCTCCTCCACAAAGGTCATCACTTGGGTAGTACTTGGAGTTCCCCAGGACAACAGGCTTCTGGGAAGCTCTTGGCTTCCAGCTCGCTGTGTGCACTGCGTCACGCTGTTGCAGATTTCTAGGTTTCAGGTTCTGGTAACTGTGTACTTGAGAGGCACTCCATGTTAAAAGCATTGCCTTTAAAAGGAGGGGGAAAAAAAATCCAGTACCCTGGTTATTTCTGACTTAAAAAAGGGGAAAAAAAAAAAAAATGCATTGTACTAGAGGCTGATTTGCTTGAGTCCTTACCTGTGTTTTGGTTCCACTTGCTCAGAGTGATGCAGTTGGGAAGATAGTAGGCAAAGGAGATCCCTATACTAATTGTGCACTGGTGCTCTAGGTGAGAATGCTTCATGAGAAATGAAGTCTTCCATGGGGGCAGGGGTTGCCATAGGGATTCCAGTAACACTGCCTAGATGCTAGATTCCCTTCTTAAAAAGGGGGAGTTTTCTAACAGTGATTTAAATTAAAGAATTAAGAAGTTTTAAAAGTCAAATTCAAAGTAAACATAGAGAATCTCTTGACTGTTTTGCTGAACTTCAGGCACAAAAGGTAGCACAGCAAGCTACTGTTAGAGAAAGTCAAACTCTGAAGAAGAGGTCTCTTTTAATTAGTAGACCCAGCAGTGACGTTCCTATATGGTGGCAGCACGACTGTTCTGATCCCTTCTCTCAGGCACTCCTATGGACTACTTCTCAGCAGTGTGGAGTTGGACCCTGTTCTCACCGTTCTGCAAGCAGGATAAGCAGAGCCCTGTGGTGCAGGGTGAGCTGATAGCTGGCTTACTAATACTGACAGACCATAGTTAAGGGCAGGCCTGTGTGCAGAAACGAACTGCTGGACCTGTTTGGGTTTGCCACTGTGCAACGCCTGCCTGAGGGGTATTGCTGGAGCAGCACAGCTGGGGCAGAATAGCTGCTCTGTGTCCTTGCACTGCCAAGACAGAGAGCTGGACAGCGAGTGCCAGGCGGGTAACTGAGGGCTTTGTGTTCCTCACTGACCTGCTGTATTGCCTACAGACTCGTGCTTCTGTTTCTTAGCTACGCACTTCAGCTTTACCAGAGAAATAACAGTTGTTTTTTTTTTTTCAGAGGTGTGTTTTGTTTTCATGAGTCCTTGCATGCTTTTGCTTTGCTTGCCCTATTGCCCCAAATGTTTCAGTGTCATACGGGGGCAGTAAGGTTAGCTCTAGCTCACAGTCAGCCAGCTGGTGGCTCTTGAGCACCAGGTTCCTGTCTGCCAGCAGAGGACTGATGACAGCAGAGCTTCTGCCTAGGTGCAGCAGGTACTACGTTACTTTGCACTCATTGCACTCTAGCATAGGAACTGCTGTTTTACTGCCATGACACTGTGGGTTCGGTTTTGTGGATGGAGAATTTGGTCTGTTTGGTCTGCTTTTGTTGCAGGTTCTTTGCTGCTTCTTAGGGGAATGCGTTTGCCTGAACTGGGGAGGACGAGTAATGGTGGAGGTGGGATGTGGTTACAGAACTTTGCAGCACAGCTCTGGAGTGCCTCCAGATGATGAGAAATTCTGATTTGATACAGAAGTTATTTCTTCCCATTGTGAGGGTGGTTGTTGTTCTTGTTGGTGATACTAGTCACAGCAACCTTACCTACAACATCGGTTACTTTTGGTGGTCCAAATAATAAGCAGATTATTCTATGATGCTGTCATGTATGCAGGAATTAATAAATGGCATGTTCTGTTTGGAATCTGACCGCAGTAATAGAGTTTAACCTTTTTAATAAGCTGAGGACACTCATCTCGGTTAGGTGTAATTGCTACTTTTACTGTGTATTTTCTACCTTAAAACTGCGTGACAGTTATTTATCCCTCTTTGTCTCCTCTGTCAAAGAATTTGGATTCATTGCAAGATTATCCCTCTGCAGGGGTAGTGAATGCAAAATACGTGCATGTTCCTTAGCAGTTTGAGTAGGGGGAGCGAGAAGCTTTCAGGTGAGGTAAGTTTGTGTATGTAAGTAATTTTGTTTGCTTTAAAACCAAATTATCTGTGCGGATTCTCTCCTTTCCACTTAAAAAAGCAGTAGATGGTAATACCTACCTTCATAATTAGGCACTGTGTGTGCCATTCTTAGAAGCTACAGTTGATTTCCTGTAAAAACCTCTGAGCAGTCTGTTACAACAGAGCTTGTGCTAGGCTGCAGCTACATGACAAGGAAATATCTACTGTGAAAATTGATCTATCTTTGGATAATGAGATTGATTTCTTATTTATTTTTTTGTCTGCTGAAGAAGTGATCTCGCTGGGTGGTGTAGAACAATCATGTTCTGTGTTGATACGGATTGTGCTTAAAAATTAGTATTGCTCAGTCATCTCAGACACTGGATTGCCTGTGTGGAGACTGGAGTTGGCCTTGATCCTTGTGGGACCCTTCCAACTCCAGATACCCTCTGATTCTATGTGTAGGTGCCACACAAGCAATGTTGGGCAGACAAAAAAGCACGTGGAAAACCTGCTGGAAGCACGAGGAGATAGGAGAAACAAAAACACGATGATGAAACTTTGAAATTAAATTAACTGCACAGTGCTGAGAGCATTCTAGTGAACTTGCATGTTCTGCTAATGCAGTCTTGGAATACACATCGACTTTCTGAGCAGCTGAGTCATGCCACATAAATGGTTTGAGGTCTGAGATGATTGCTGTCTGATCTATTGAAACGTGTATTTTGTTAGAGGAATAAACATTTTGCCCAGGAATAGGTGGTTTTTTTTTTCCTTCTGTTATACTTCTTGCTGTTACCTGGATGTGCCCTATCGCCCTGTCCTTTGCTGTCAGAAGTCAATCATGCCTTCATTGCAGACTTCAGAACAGTGCTGTGTCCCTTCTCAGCCTGGAGGCTGGATGGCTGCTTCCCTGCCTACCTGCAGCTGCCTGCCACAGCATTTGTGTGTCATCAGGTCAAAATATAACCCACGTTACCACAGATTGTGCTATGAGAGAAGGCTTGGTTAGCTCATGCCAGGAAGGGATGTCGCAGACATTCCTGCATCCAAAGCAGGCAGCTGCTGGTGGAGCTGTAGGAAACAGTGCAGGAGGAGGATTTGTGCCTCTGGGCTTCCTGCTGCAGACATCAAAGCCATGGACAGGACACTGTCAGTAGAGCAGGATTTGACTTCTAGAATTTTCTGCTGGCGTGATACATCCTGGTAGCCTAAACTTAACAGCTCTGAACAGATTTCTAAGTCTTATTAATTTCTGATTAATGGTGCTATTACTTCTTCCTGCAGTGTAGTAGTTGCATGAAGGGATAGGATTGCATAGCAAATAATTCCCATTCATTTGGGAGATAGCATTGCCCACAGAGGGCCGTTCTGTGACCACAGCCATGCAGTCTCTGCCTTGTGCTGCATGCCAAACAATGCTCCTTCAGACTCTGATACAGCTTCCTTCCTCCAAAGTTATTTTGAAAGCTGACAAAGGCATTCTTATATTTAAATGTTTAAAAGTATGTCAGCTTTCACTCGTGGTGAAAGATTTGAGGGGTGCAAGGCACTGCTTTTATTTAGGCAGGGCAACACATCCGGTATAAGATCATAGCACTTAATGCTTGGCAGAATGGGGAGCTTTCCTCTGCCTGCTTCTGGCCTACTGAAAAGAAAAAAAACATTCTGTATGAGGTTTTTAGCATGTTTTATTGCCTTTACCAGTGTGCTGTTAATAGATAGCCTGGATTTATAAATACCAGGAGGCTTGTCCAGAGACTCAACAATCTGGTTTTTATGCAGGAACTGTCATTACTGACTTGAAGTTTTTATGCCACCATAATATCTGTGCATTCTAATTCTATTGGGTGATATTGGTAGGATCACCTGTAGGTGCTGCTTCTCATCCCTCACTTCAGGGTGTTGTAGCCCATGCAGTGTGTTTGTACTGACAGTGTTGGAAGCACGCCCTGAATTTGGGCTGGGAGCTGATGTGGTCACTGTCCTGCTGATTGAGGTCCCACTGGTGTTAGCTGCATCCTTTGACCAGGCCTGAGAAAGCAGTGTGCTCCACTCTTTTTGCCTCTGCACCAAGGAGCTCATTTGTGCTAAGAAGCACACTTGTCAACCATGATTCCTCTGCAGGAGTTTGAGTAAACTTCCCTGTATGGTCACTGAGTGAGAAATCAGTAGTGACTACTAGGTCTCATGGCAGGCTGGAAACCAGAGTTGCTCTGCATGATTAGTGTAGTTCTTAGAGTAAGTTACTGTTGTCTTAAATATTCAGAAATTCGATGAACAGCAGCTTCCTGCTCAGTTACTTCAACTAGTCATAACAATGGTGAAACTTAACAGGCCTGAAATTCTGCTTTAAATGAAGATTGTGTTTCTAGAAATTGAAACTAGGGACTGTGCTTAACTTAGGTCACACAAGTGACCTTGTAAATCTGTCTGCTGTTGGCAGCACGGCTTGTCAGCGTGCTGCAAGAGGGGCAGGATGTGCAGCACACAGTGAATGAAGGGTTCTGGTTCTGCACTGGCGTGAACTTGCCTGGGGTGGGGAAAAGTTGCAGTAGGTGGCTGTTGCCTTTGCTGCAGAGCTGAAGGGAGGAGCCCGTCTGCTGATACAGAGCACGCTGCGTTTCTTCCCTTGTAGAAAGTTATCTTTTCAGCCATAAGTTAGATACTCGATACTGAAAGTTGCAAGGTGTGTACAGGGTGTTAGTTCTGCTGTTGGGTCCAAGTGTTCTGTCTTGTGTGAGGGAAAGCAGAAAAATGGTTTGCAGGTCCTGACAGATGATCCCAGGTCTGTGGCTGGACTCCAGCTTCTTCTCAACAGCTTTTAATTATTAACTTAAATATTTTTATAGTATCTTGAGATTTTAACCTTTGGTTTATTTTCTCTCTCTTTAGTTGGAAGAACCAGAGGCCTGTCTGAGGCCTTTCTCCTCTGTCCTACTTTGGAGATTGGGTAGCCTCTGGTTTCAGACATCTCATCGCTTCCACCTGCCAACCTGTCTGATATGTCGGGACCCGTGCCGAGCAGGGCCAGGGTTTACACGGATGTGAACACACACAGACCCCGGGAGTACTGGGACTACGAGTCGCATGTGGTTGAGTGGGGGTAAGTCTGGGCTGGGCAGGATCCATGTAGGGTCTGGCAGAGTGGTGCAAGGGAAGCTTTGGCACCTGTGCTGCGTTAGGCTTTCATGCTCTTTGGCAGATGCCTGGTGTATATGGCAAGTTAGGATCACAGCTTTTCTTTGGAATTGCAGAAATGACAAAATAGCCTGTTGTGTATCTGAAATCGTCTCTTGTCAAGTTTTTAGATCCCTGGCAGCGCAAGAATGTTTTTAGTGTCTCCATTAAGATTTTGGTTTGAATAGCTTTTGACATGTAGTCAGGAAACTTGTTCTTTCAGAAGGAAGAAAGTCTTTTATCTGAAACAGGCTAAATGGCTCTGGGAGTGGGGCTGAAAAAATGGTTCTGATTTGGAGGAGTGAAGAGACTCAGCAAACTGAAATAGGTACATGTTTCCTTGTGACCTGTTGCTCTTCTCTCTGCAAGTAACTACAAAAGACATCTATGCTCCTTTCTGAAGGAAGGAAGTGTCTAAATTGAGCTCATGACTGAAATGTCCAAGAATCAGATGGCAGTGATGCAGCTTCATGACTGTGCTCCTGCTTTTGTGGGCAGGGCCCAGACAGCCCTGTCCTCAGCTTTGAACTGTCCTGGCTTTTGAAATGCATGCTGTGCTGAGTAGAAGTGGTGTCTTGTGCCTGGTCTGCTATTAAATGGGCTAGCACTGAAATTTTTTTGTCTTGATAGCTTTACTGATGTTTTCCTAGCGTTATGTTAGGAAAAATGTAGCTCCCAAACCTACGTAGACCTCTGGAAAGGATAGCTTGTGTTTGCTGAAGTCCAGATGGGCGCACATTACTACTGCAGAAGAAACAACTTCTGGGTTGAATTGGGCTTGGACAAAGAGAAGCTCCCCACTTCTCTCAGTTCGTAATCATGGCCTTCAGTAGACTGAAGGTGCTTGTTTATCCACCTTGTCTGGAAGAGGGTGGCAGTGATTTAGAGTTAAGGAGCACCTTGTAAATTCTGATGGAAATGTCTGAGCTATTTGGAATTGTTTACCTATTTATCTCCACAGAAATCAAGATGACTACCAGCTAGTTCGAAAATTAGGCCGAGGCAAATACAGTGAAGTATTTGAAGCCATCAACATTACAAATAATGAAAAAGTAGTTGTTAAAATTCTCAAGGTGAGCAGGGGTTTGGGGAAAACATGAGATTGGTCCTGAAGTGATTGGGAAGCCAGAAAATGCAGCATTTGGTCTGAAGTGTCTTGTTCTAAAACTGAAATCCTTGAAGTCTGGCTTCAGAGTCCCCTTCAGTGAAATAGGCTATCACTGCAACCTCTTAATAAGAAACCATATGCTTGGTTATTAAGTTAAATCTCTGCCTGGAAGGAATTAACCTTTCTCTTAAAGAAGTCCTGATGTGCAACACGTTTCTGAATGTGTTTTTACTTGGAGCTAGAAAAGTTTTCAGCAGCTGACTAGAGAATTCTCATCTCCTTTAACTACCAGAACCCCAGCATGCTTTCATGTGGAATGAAACCTATAAGCTCGCAGGACTGTTGTCCTTTAAAGGCAGTGATAAAATTCAGAGGCTGCTAACCTTAAATTTTTAATTTCTGCTTTGCGTGTTCCATTGCAGATGTAGTATTCTTCCAGGCTGAGTTAAGGTCTCCTGGAAACTTTTTGTTCCACAACCTTGACTGGTGAAATATCTTTGTTTAGTGTGGCCTTTGGGTAGCTGATGGGTTTCTCATAACTGTACATTTAGCACATGTCAGTTAACAGATTTTTGACTGTTGGAATCTGTTCAGAGATGTGAGTTCTTACTGGAATGATTCATAGGTAACAACAAAGTGTAGCTGTTGGAACTTAACTTGCAAAGGTGCTGATGTATTTTGCTAACTTGCCATCAGGTACCTTTGTCATCTGTCGTGTCTGTTTGCCTCACTTTATGGGCCACTTTGTCTAATGCTTTGGTGTTTTATTCTTCAGCCTGTTAAAAAGAAGAAAATCAAGCGTGAAATCAAGATCTTAGAAAACTTGCGAGGCGGTCCCAATATAATCACTCTTGCAGATATAGTAAAAGATCCTGTGGTGAGTATGGACAGGATGTAAAGGGTACTTTGGGTTTGTGGGTAAAGTTTGTGTTTCACTTCAGCTCTGATCTGACATTTTTTGTTTTCCTCTGCCCTTAAATTCTGCTTTTGAATCCCTTAATGAGATCAGCTCTTAATCTGATTAACTTCTTTTAGAGGCCTTTCCCCCCACAGGTCACTTCTGCCCCTCACTGTAAGGAAGCAGCAGTGAACTGAGACGTGTTCGTTTGTTCTACAGACAGAACTGCAGTGGGCTGCAGACTCTGTTCTGTCTGAGGGAAATTGCAACTGTGCCTGAGGCAGAGGGTTTTTTAGGGATTTTAGGAGTTGAAATGATTGAATGCATCATCTTGAATGGAAACAGTTTATCTCAACAAGGCTGAACGCTTTTCTCTCTGTTTCAGTCTCGGACCCCTGCTTTGGTTTTTGAACATGTAAACAACACAGACTTTAAGGTACAGTATGAGTTCTGACCTTCTGTTTTCCATTCAGAAGCCACTTGTAATGTTCTGGGAAGAAACTAAAATATAGAGGGAAGGCAGGTTATTTAATCATTTCCTTCCAAAATACCAATTGCCTTTGAAGATGAATGCACTTGGATAGAAGTTTGTATTTAGTTCCTTAGTACCTTTTTGCCACAGAAGTTAGAAGGTGAAGATCTAGATTCCTGTGGTATTCCATTTGCTAAAAGCAAATTCATCCGTTACCTTGTAGACCATCAATGCCTGTGACAGCTTTACTCAAGCTGGGAGCACCTGCCAGTCTGCAGGCATAATGAATCGTGCAGTTGGTGTGCTAGTGCTGAGAGAGTTAGTGACAGGAACGAGAGCAGAGTGCACCTCCTGAGCACAGCTGGAAGTAAGCTGTGTATGTGACTGGTATGGGAGAGGAACAGGCTGAGTATCTCTGGAGCCAGAGTAACTTGGGAAATGTTCACTGTTCATTCAAATGGGTTTGGAGAATCACGTTAGCTGAGGACAGAACTGGGTCGTTCTGGATTGGCACAGTAGTGATATTTTTCTTTGGTGTTGACCACTGATAGGATGTATTTGTTTCCCACAGCAATTATACCAGACATTAACAGATTATGATATTCGATTCTACATGTATGAGATTTTGAAGGTAAGTTCGGGTTTTCCTGTTTTGTTGATTTGTTTCTCAGCTCTGTATTCAACTGATCCTTTAGAAATGGTTATCTTGTCTAATGGGGGAAGGGAAGACCTATGAAAGAATTGGTTTTGAAAATAGACATCAAATCAGTACTGTACCAGTTGTTTAGCCACGTTTCCATATGAAATTTTAGTCCCTTGTTAAGGATAGCAAAGCCTTCATCTGGATACACTGAGAACTCCAGAAATCCATTTTTTTTTTTTGGAGTAAACACAAAAGGTGAAACCAGACACTTCTTTTGCTGGGACTTCACTTTGAGAGGGAACTCTAGAGGTCTTTGCTGTGGTCTGTGAGTCTAGTTCTGAATGTATCACTGAACAGTGAAGTCATGCTGCCTAGGTAACCTTGGTATATGGAGAAATACTTCTGAGTGTGACTGAACTTGAAAGGTTCTTGTAACTCCAGCATCTGCTTCTTTGTCACTTACAGGCTCTAGATTACTGCCATAGCATGGGAATCATGCACAGAGATGTCAAACCTCACAACGTCATGATTGATCATGAGCACAGAAAGGTACTGCAGGGCAGGGAAGGGTCCTACTTTTCTCTTGGCAAAACAGGGATTCATTTTTGGTATTCCCGTGTAGAGGTACTAGCAGACATCTTTGGAGGGGATGTAGGGGGACTGTGCTTCCATCACATGGAGAAACTTGAGATCTTGTGAACCACTTAAGATTTTTATGGGTTATGTGTTTTGGTTGGGTTGGTAAGGAGAGATTTGACTTAGAGTGGTTGATGGTCTTGGTGTGCGGAGAATATCTAAACAGATACTCTGATCAATTTCAAATTAACTGAAAAGAGAGAGCTTGTAAATGAAGCTTTCAGGTAAACTCGTAGTATGATTCAGTAGGTGGAGAGCTGGCACATCCTTGATGTTTTTCGTTTTCTACCATTTCTAGCTTAGACTAATAGATTGGGGTTTGGCTGAGTTCTATCACCCTGGCCAGGAATACAATGTCAGAGTGGCTTCCAGATATTTCAAAGGACCTGAACTCCTTGTAGATTATCAGGTAAGAATTACCAGGATTTACCACTGATGTGTATGCAGAAAACCTTGACGTTTCCAGATAGCAAACCAGAAATTCAGGTATTTAGCAACCTGACACTGAAGGTGTTCTGTTCTAAAATACATGCAGAAAGCAATGGATGTAAAGCCACTGAGTTAAACCAGTGAGTCACCTGAGGACTTGAAGAGCTGAACTTTCATCATGGATGTTGGAATACAAATGTTGAATTTTTTTTTAATCAAGCCTGGTTGTGCAGTAAGGAACAGAAATGAAGCAAAGTCTTTGTGAGAGTAGTTAATGCTGTGTGAACTGTTCACACTGAGTTGAACAGTGGTCTGATAATGAAGATGCATTAATATATTTGTTCCTGGTGTAATATGGCCATGTTTGCATTTCTGGAGGGAGGGGGAACCTGTTCGTTTTGGGAGTCCTTTCTGCTGAATTCATTAGAAATTCATTTGTCCTTCTGGTTTTGTACAGATGTATGATTACAGTCTGGATATGTGGAGCTTGGGTTGCATGTTGGCTAGTATGATATTCCGAAAGGAGCCATTTTTCCATGGCCATGACAACTATGATCAGGTGAGAGCTGGTCATGTATAATCTCTGTTCTCTTCTCACAGTGAAGACTTTCTGCTTACACTTCTATTAAGGAATCTGAAGAAGAATTTAAACATTAATGGCTTCTATGCTCAGTTTGAAGCCATGTTCCTTTCCTTTTTTTTTTTTTAACCATGCAAGGTTATCTAAAACAGCAAATAGAAATAGTTTTGTAATACTTTGTATTTTTGAGCTCCTTGGTATGTATCTGGTAAAAGTTATAACCTTGCTTTTATTAAGGCTGGTGTGTTCTGGGATATAGAAGCACTATTCCTGAGGTTACAGGAAAGCCCCTGTCCTATCCATCTTCTAAGTGTTAGCTACGTTAGGGCATGCAGCTTCCTCCAGGTTGCTTTGAGTTACAAAGCCCTTACTGAGTGGGGACACACTTCTGGTGCCTGCAGTTATACATGAGGCAGTTGAAGCTGTGAGATGACCCCATGCCTGCTGTCTCAGACTATGTCAAGCTCTCAAGGGAATATGTTGCATTATCTTTGTGCTGGCTCTGACGTTATTCCCTCGCAGCAGTGACTTATTTTTCTGTTTGTTCTTAGCTGGTGAGGATAGCCAAGGTGCTGGGAACAGAAGATCTGTATGACTACATTGACAAATACAACATTGAACTGGATCCACGTTTCAATGACATCTTGGGCAGGTGAGCCAAGCTGTGAAGTACTTCGGAAGATCATGAGCTCTTGGTGGAGTTGGAGCTTGAAGTAAACAAAGAATTTTGCTTTAGAGAGAACTGTTACTTTGTGCTTTTGACCCGCTTTGCCAATGCTTCCCATGCACCTTTATCTGCAGATGCATTTGAGGAAAGAGTTTTAAATGTCATTTAGGTTAATAATTGAACTGCCAGAGCATAAAGTATGAAGGGCCAACGCTCCTTCCGGTATTGCAGAAAAATGAGCAGGCATGGTTCTCAAGACTGTCATATAGGAAATGAATTTCTGCTGATGGCACTCATGTATTATTTTCCTCGTAGTTATTTCATGTGTGATGTGCCAAAACTAGAAGGAAACAATGTTGAGAGTTTAACAGGAGAGCAGAACCTGAGGCTTCAGGCCTGTCCCTTCATTCTAGCCTCATGCTGTCACGAAGCATGGCAGCTGTGCCGCCTCGTGGTGGCACGGTGTACTGCTCTGCTGTGCTCCAGTTCGGTTCAGCCCCCTTGCTGCTGCAGCAAGCAGTGTCCTGTATTTGAGATGGGCATCTGTTGTAGTCCTATCTTTAAAAAAAAAATAGGAAGTCTGGCACCTGTGTGCTCTGCCTCGCCTCACTTGGGTGCCTTGTTTTCTGCAGACACTCCCGTAAACGATGGGAGCGCTTTGTTCATAGCGAGAACCAACATCTGGTGAGCCCTGAAGCTCTGGATTTCTTAGACAAGCTGTTGCGATACGATCACCAGTCACGACTCACAGCAAGAGAAGCCATGGAACACCCCTACTTCTGTAAGTAGCAGGTCTTACAACCGCCTGCTGTTCACACAGTTCTTCCTCTGCGTTTTTCCTCTAGAAAATCTCCATCCGAGTAGGTTGTACAGACAGCTAAGAATTGCAACATAAGAAGCCAGTTCTTTGCAAATAGTTGTGCTGGAGCTGAGGCTGCTTGTCTCTGAGGTGGATAAGTAGGCCACTGCCATCTGCAGCAGCTAAGGAAGCAGCAATGTGTGCCTCTGTCAGGGCAGTGAATCAGCAGCACTGCATTAAAGAATCTGTGCTGTTTAACCTGTGCTAATTTCAGCAGGTGTCTGGATATATGGATTCTTGCGTTTGATGAAACCAGGTAACTCTGCTTTGTTGAGAAACAGGCCCTTTGAAGTCATCTTGTTGCTAAATGTGTGCCTTAGTCAGCGGTGTATTGAAGTCTTGTTTTTTCATGCAAAACTGAAACTTTCACTAGTAAATGTGAAAAATTAATGTTTAGATGCTTGCAGTTTTCCCAGAAACCTACATATTAAGATTTGTGAGAACAGCTGTGTAACAACACAAATATGAATATTTGCTCAGGTGCTTTATTTTTCTTGGTGCTGAGCTGACTTCTGTAACTAACTAAAAACAGTATTATGCTTTTGGCAAACGTTCAGCTGAAATGTTTTGCAAATATAAGCGTTAGCAAAACTGAAAGCCATGAAAGAGAGAATTGGGAAACAGCAAAATTAATTTGTCTAGATGCAGATAAAGGTTGTACCCAAGGCATCATGGGGAAAGGCAAACTTGAAATTACTTCACCTGCTGCAGTAGGCTGGGGAGGCAGGAAGGGGATGTCACATTCTGATGGTAGTGCTTTTTACCAGCAGCTGAAAATGGTGAGCAAATTGGATACATCTTATGGAAGGCAACAGTTATCACTTGGACCTCGTTAGAGTTCACAGCTGTAGGATGTGGTTGGAGACATGATTTGTTATCATCTGTGATGTTTCTGCTCACTGCATTCACTTTCTGGGTTTAGTTTTATGAAATATCTGACAGAGAAAGGAGATAACTCTGCCATGATTTCAGCTTTTAGTACTGAGCAGTCCAGCTGATCTCCAGACCACATAATTCAGGCAACTTGTCCTTAACTTCTGGATTTTTTAGTTGTTACCTTTGTACCCTGTTGGGTGCTCTCCAGCGGAGTTGGTGCAAACTTCTGTGCTCCAGTAGGTGATGGTTGATATTATTTCTGACGCAGACAGCTAGCCAGCACTGGCTGTGCACTGAGGCCAGGCAGGCAGTGTGCCTCAGCTGCTGTCTGGCAACACGGTGCCTAAAGGCAGTGTGCTCTTCCTAGATCCCATTGTGAAAGACCAGGCTCGGATGGGCTCGTCCAACATGCCGGGTGGCAGCACTCCTGTCAGCAGTGCGAGTATGATGTCAGGTCAGTTCTGCCATTGACTCTTCTTGGTGCATGATGTTTTAAAGTGTTTCTGTGAGTGTCTGGGAGGGTAAGTTCTGCAGGTGGGAACTGATGATGAAGGCAGTGAGGGCTAAAAAGACATGGGTGGGAGAGAGAGAAGAGAGGCCTCGC
>JAOWBP010004557.1:0-23859 GCA_028571105.1 Tragopan temminckii
AAAGTCAAAGGGGAAGGCAAGGATTGCCATGCTCATGGCCAGTAGGCACTGCTGTGGGAAGAAAGGATTTTATGAGGCTTGAGGAAAAAAATCTGTCTGCCTGGTGTGCACCTGGGAAAAATGGGTCCATACTCATCTGAGCACAGTTAAGCGTGATTGTCCTGAAGTGGTGTGTACCTACAGTAGTGTTGGAAATATCCAAATAATTTATCAGGACAATATCTCTGATAAAGCAGATTTTATTCGCAATTACAATGGTGGGTGTCCCACAAGCAGAAGCGCATGCAGAAAACAGCATTACATCTTTTATGTCGTATTACTTGATGCTTATCTCTTTCTCCTTTGGCTCCTCATTGGCTGAGTACTTCAGGTCCACAATCTTCCCAATGCTCAACTAAACATGTGGATACTGGATAAATATAAATTTTTGCTAGCTGAGCATATATTGCTAATTATTTAACTTCCATCATTTGCTCACTCAACACTCAGTTGTTGTTTCTGGATGTCTGCTCATCCTTGCATAGAGATAAGCTTGGAAGGAGGATAGGGGGCAGTATCTTGCCTGCCTGTTGCATCCCAACCTATCCACAGAGTGAGGCAACCCAACCTGGCTTCTTTGATGTTTGTTAAGTCTGTTTTTCTTTGCTGAGGACCTCCTATCCAAAAAGAATAGCCTTACAATATGCTTTCAAGTCCATAATACTATACCCATACTATGTGGAACATTTAAAAACTACTGCAGTTTTGAAAGCAAGAATTAATCACATAATTCAGCAGCTATATTTCTAAAACATGCTATTAAGATATATGGCATTTCTACTTTTTCATATTGGCTATTTCTAAGGACAAGTTACAAAATACGAATACATTGTGCTCTACTTCTTCAGATCAATTCCCCTTTTTCAATATCTAATGCAGAAACAACAATTCTATTCCTACAATAGAGATGAGAAGAGCCAGACGCAGGGGGTCAGGATGAAAGACTGAAGTGGACATTTAGTATAAGTGTCTGTGTGTGAGCTCATAGTCTTGGGAAAATGCTCTGTTTAAGGTATGTGATTAAGTAACTTTCTTCCAGAGCTAATTGGCAAACACCTACTGATTAAAATTGTTTGGTTAAATTAATTTAAATTAAGATTTTGTCTGTGGAAATTTATTTCTCTAAGAAATTGATAAAGTTACTGTTACTTGCCTTCAGTCAGAGACAAAACGGAATAGTGGAAGAAAAACTGTGGATGAGTAGGGAAGGTAAGAATACAGAAACTTTAACTGGACACAAATTTTGCTGAGCAAAATAATCTCAATCCTTTTCGGAAAAATCACTTTCATTGTGAATTGTGAAAATTATTTCTGTTTGTTTTAGAGGCCTAAGATTAGTATGTATAGATATGTTTAATGTTCTTCAGAGATAAGTCTTTTGATCCAGTGGACAATTTGTCTATAAGGTCAGACATCTACATAACTGTTGCAGTATCATGTGAAGGAAGTTGTGGTTCTTCTTTGGAAGTGTCAGTAATTCGAGGCTCTCTCAGAAGGACTGCATATGGCCTTGTAAGTACGCACTATTGCTGTGCATGTCTTTAATGAAAGACAAGGAATATGTTTGCAATCAAATTGTAAGATTTTTTTTTTTCCACTGATCATTTTTGGTGCTTGACATCTTTTTGTTTAGGCAAATACAAACCTCATGTGCCACTTTACTTGCATTTCACTGTGACTCGTTTTCCAGGATGTAAGAGGCTCCCTCAGATGTTGCTGAGGAACCTAACTACACAGAAATGTGGTTTGTTTTCTTTGGTGGAGCGACTCTTACTACAGAAGGTTGTAATAAAAACATGTGAGGTCTGGCATTTTGCATTTTTAGATTTTTTGCAGCTGTAAGAGATGATTATTTTTGTACCTTTGTCTCAAAGCTTGCTGAGGAAGACAGATGGACAAGTCCAGGCAAGTCCTGGTCAAAGTTGGCAATTCTTCATCTGACCGGGGGGGCAGAATTTTGTGTGGGCTTATCTGCAGGGAGATAGCCATCTTGGGAGTGCTGCACATCACTCTTACTTAAGCGCCCAGGAATGCCACATTGGCAGAAGAAAGTTAAAAATAGGATCTACAATGAAGAGGGTTGTGTCTGACATCAGATGCCTCATGACGTGATGCCTGCCTGCTGACGGATTCTCCTGGGCCTGCTCTGTCTGTACCTGCTTGCTGCCTAAGGCCACTGCAGCTCTCCCCCCTGCACTTCTGCCTCAGAGCATTGGAATGGCATGCAATGGGACACTGCTGAATCTTGGTGGTGACTATGCCTGCTTTATGCAATTTTTTCTTCTTTCCTATCTTTCCTATCACCTGTTTTTGGAGGCCCCATCACCCTAACTTGTAATAGTTGCCAGCCTTCCCTTCCCCATCTCCCTGATTATTAGGATTTTTAATAAACTGGTCATACAAACATTTGAACCGTTATTTCTTAATCTCACGTCGGGCATACATATGTCAAAGAACCTCCTCTTCCTCCTATAAATCGGAGCGAGACAGCAGCAAATGTCATTTGAATATTCTAACCCTTTACCAAGCTGCAGCCTCCCACAACTTCCTCGTATTTACTGACAGTTTTTTAATAAGTATCTTCTGCTGTGCTTTTCAGGGGGATGGTCTTAGTCTGTGATGACAGTTAATTTCTAAGATGAGAGTTTAAATGTTGTTCTCCATCTGGCTCTCTGAAGTCATGGACCTCCCTTGTCAGGGAATTGCCACTACACAGTGTTCTGCTTCCAGCATCTTGCTGGCAATGACTGTGACTGCTGCAAAGTATCCCTGCAGCAGGGATACTCCTCACCTATCGACTTGTACCAGGCCAGCTCACTTCAAGGTGTATTTCCAGCTCTTTTTCCTTCTCCTCTCTTTGCTGAAGGACACATACTGAAAGAAGGCGGGGATGAACTATGGGTTGACTTTGACCATGTATGGCTGAGGAATAGTTCAAATATGTAAATTTCCTTAATGTCTGTCCTGCAAAAGCAGTTCTTACTCAAGGTTGGTGGCTTGGCCCTACTGTCCTTGGCCAGCCAGGAGGGATTGCATTTCCCTCTGAGAAGAGCAGGCCCTTGAGCTTTGGTCTAGGCCTCAGAGAGAGTTCCCAGGCTAAAATGTATGTTAGATTGCACTGACATACCTCTATTTTTGTTTTGTTAAGCATATTCTGACTTAGATGAAATTTAAAAGATGCTTTCTTAAATCATTTATTTCTGTATTCTGCTCAGAGATGTGCAGGCTAAAGAACAGGCACTGGGAGCTGCCAGGCCCAAAGAGTGTTGGTGCACAAAATTCAGTTGCTCAGCCTAAAGCCAGCACTTCTTTGGGGGGATGTGAGGGATAAGAGGAAAGCCAGCTTTAAAACTGTCCCAGGAAGGCAAGCATTTCTGTGTAAAGCACCAAAGAATGAGCTGGGATTGTAAAGCCCCTTCTCCAAGTGGTGTAGTATTCTTGGGGCTGGCATTATTGCTCCTTGTCATGTTTTTGTAATTTTGCTATTGGAATTCCACATCATAACATCTTGTGGAGCACAGGTAAGAAGAACTACATGTCCCAGGGGACCTCATGGTCAGAGAGGAAGATCCGTCATGGAAGTCACAGTATTTCACTCTCAGACAGGAGCCTCCATAGTTCTCGCATTCGCTGCCTGGCAGAGGGTGTGGGTGTGCTTCCAAGCTGTGTGTCTTCAGTTCAAAGTAGGTTTCCTCGGTTTCAGAAAACTCTCTCTCTCTCTCTCCTATTTTATTTATTAGCCTCAATTTCAATTAGATTATATTATATTGTGTTATCTTGTATTTCGATATCATAGTAAGTAAAATAATTCCTCCTTATATCGTTTTTGGTTTTTTTTTTTTTTTTTTTTTTTTTTTGCCCAGTTCCCATCTCTCTATCCTTCCCTTTTTCCATTTTCATTTCTGAGGCCAGGGGGCCCACGGACCTACTGCCCCGCTGTCGCAGGCGTAGGCTGATCTAGATAACTCCATGACAGTTTTTGGTGGAGAATGCGGGCAAACTGAAGCTTTTAACATTAGCAGAATAAGAAAGGGATTTCTTTAAGCCAGAGACTGCAAAACCATTGCTACTTTGACCTTTATAAATTAGATTGTAGTCTGGGCAGTCTGCCAAATTCTGGACACTGTACCAAGTGGGTATTTTTGTTGTTGTTGTTTTGTCTTTTTTCCTTTTTAGCAGCTACCAGCTATGGATCCACTCTTTATTTTAGGAGCACTGTATAAGGAATTAAAAGCTATTATGTTCTTGGGAACTTATTGGCCTATTATTAACGTCATGATTTTTTGTTGTGGAATTGCGTTTCTGTATAACCAAGTAAGGGCAATTATATGCTTTAGCAGGTTTCAGCCTAGTCTTTGGGCATAGGTGGAAATAATTGTCATTACTTGGGCAGGAATTCCCAAATAGTGTCACTATGTTAGAGCCAGGAGAGGGCACCAAACAACAGTGACAGCAGCTGATCTCAGCATTGCAATTCTTTGTCGTTGCAGACACAGTTACCCCTTCCAGTCACAGATAAATAAACATGCCTATTACAGCAACTCTTTGAAGATGATGACTTGCATGTAATCATGAAAAATCCTATGCATTATGGTAAAGTTTACAGTCCCTCGAGACTGAATATCCTGATTTACGTAGATTTAGGGATCAGGTATTTTTTGATGTGATAATACAAGTGCAGGAGAACTGAGTTCTGAGACTTTGAAGGAAGTCTAGAGAAATGAATTGGGCTGTGCAGACAGTAGTTGTGTCACACAAGCCCCTCGGGGTATCTCAGGCTGAAACACATTGTGGCTGTTTCGGTGATTTTACACGTGAATTCTCTATCCATGTAGAAAGCCAACACAAGGACTGAAAGTGAGAAAATTGCCAGGTGACAGTTAAAGTTAGAGGGGCGCAGGACTCATCCCTGAGGGCCCAGCCTGGGAAGCCATTCCTGACAGAAGCATCTCCTACCTCTCATTCTCTTTTCTGTCCCGAGCCTGCTCTTCAGATCTCTTACTTCAACTTATAAAGATGTATGTGAGTTTGGTGAACTATTCCTATAACCCAGACAATGATTTTTTGGATGAAATAGAGTACATCCTTAGACTTCTCTGGGTAATTAAATCATAATTCCGAGTAATGCTTTATTAAAGGAAAATAAATACCTACAGAGGAATGTCACAAGAGACATGATCTAGAGAATGTTGTTTAAAACTGTGTGATACTTTTTCTGCCCACCTATTTAGAAATGTACTATCACCACTTAGGCTTAAATAGTTTGAGTGCAAGTAGTCTCCCCTTTAATTCTTTGGAATGAAATATTAATTCATAAGAATTAATTTGTATTTGCTGTCCTTCCACTCCTTGGTATTAACCAGTTGAACGTATCAAGATTTTTGTAACATAGCAATCATCCGTTTTCTAATATACTCTGATCCTGTGCCTTTATGGATGTTTTGAATCTTCTTGACTTCACTAGAAATTGAGGATAGTGAGCTCTTCAAACGGTTGTCCCCACAGTTGATTTGCATACTGAAATCGGCATTTATATTAAGTTCCTGAACCCCCCTTCGCAGGCTTCTGACCCCCCTTCGCAGACTCCTTCCCTAACTCCTCACCTTCCTCCCCAAGCTGACCTAACAGCAGTTCCTGAGCCACCTGCCAACACTATGCTTCCATTCCTGCCTCCTTCAGAGCCCACTCCAAGCTCCCTAGAGTGGTGGCGTTGTCCACGGCACCCTTTGATCCTGCTTTCACTTCCTCCCACAACTCCTCTGCTGCCTTTTTAAAATTTCCACGGTACAAACACTCCGTGGGAGTACTCCCACTACCATGACGCTGCATCCATGGGAACATCATCAGAGATTTTTACAATAATGATATCCCTGTCTGCTTCCCCAGCATCTTTAACATACTCACCATCTGCTGCATAGTAGCCATACTGTGAGCTGCTCTCCCTTAAACCATGCGCGCACACCTATCACGTTGGGGTCACCAACTGTCACTAACCTCCATGCAACCCAGCCCAGTTAACAACAACGCATCAGCGCCCTTACTGTCTGCACCAATCCCCCGGCACAGGGACACGAGAGATGCACACATAGGGTGTAGCTCAAGTGCCAATTTATTGCTGCACAACAGCTGCTTATATACCATGACACACGACTGCCCTGTGACCCATTAAGCACTCAGAACCACCCCCTGTAACTACCACCCACACTTTGCCTTGAGCATTCTTCTCAAACTAAAGTAAGAGGATTGTGCACTTGTCAGTCATCCTGATATAGCAGAACTCACTCCACTCTGTCCTTAAGATGGGAGAAGCCATTCTGCAAGCCTCCCTCTCTTGTCTTGTCCTCTCTCCAACCTCCTCTCTGTGATCTGGAATTTGAGCAAGAGTTTCAGCTGAAGTTGGGCAGTAGCACCAGTCATGAGTCCCTTGGTGTAGAACTAATAAAATATTCCTGGTGACAGGCAGCATAAAATACTATAGAGCACCTATGGAAAGAAATCAAATTAACTCCTCCTGATTTGTCGTTCTTCTGTTAATCTTTACACTGTGCGCATGCATTAATAGCACATAGTTCATACATAGTGACAGAAATTATAAGAAATGTGAAGGAAGTTAGAACTAGAGTTGGAGACTGAATTTTTATAAAAAAAGAGTAAAGCTAGACATGAATATTTACCTACTGCTTCTGTATCCTGCTGGGCCCAAACCTTGACTGGCTCTATGAGAACTGGAGTCCCCTTGCCAAATGCAAACCTTGGCTGAAGAGCTTGAGGAAGACACAACTTGGAAGTATCTCATTTCCCTATTATCTGTGTCTTAATCTTCTGAAACAGCTCTTGCTTTCTTCTATAGTACCTTGTTGGCCTTTATTAGCCACTTGATCCTAGAGGAAACAAATGCTAGTGGTAGTTCTGGATTCAGCTAGGACAGTGTGCTTCCCTCTGCTCCCAACCTCCTCCTTCAGCCTGGCTGTAATGCTCAAGGCCTTGTTTAGGACTGATAAAACAGTATTGCTAAATACTTTGACTATGAGCTAATCATCTTACTCCACAAATAGTGAGGAGCCCAAGAACCCCTTTAGCTTTAATCCTCATAACAAGACTGCATGTGATTTCCTCAATTACTTCTAAACATTGTTAATCTTGAATAAATATGATTTCAGGGTGGATTATGTTGAATAATAATTGAAGGTGACTTATTGAGATATCCACCTCTTAAGAGAAAACATTGAGAAACAGCATTGAGGAAACATCCAGGGTGGAATGTGATGAATTTGCAAGGAGTTCTAGGCAACACAACCTGCATCCTTAGATTGTCAGTAACACCAGGGAAGCTTGGTATTCTGACTCTGTGAGGCACAGCATGGAGGGTGAATTGGAGCGTAAGCACTGCAGTCAGGCTCTGTGATAATACCACAGGGATGTGAACTTGATGGTGCAGTGGAACTGATAAATGTGTAGTTGCCACCCTAAGTCAGCATCTTTTCATTTTTCTGGCGCACTAGGCACAATAGAGATGTGTATGACTAGAACTACTCTAGCTCCACCTAAAAGTAATAAAACAGTATAAAAATGGCTTAAGAGAGAAGGAATTTGGGAAAAATACAGAATCACAAGATGATAGGGGTGAGAAGGAACCTCCGGATCTCCTCCCATCCAACCCCTCTGCTAAAGCACATTGTCTAGAGCAGGTTGTACAGGAAAGCATCCAAGCAGAATTTGAATATCTCCAGAGAAGGAGACTCCACCACCTCTTTGGGCAGCTTATTCCAGGGCTCTGTCACTTTTAAAGAAAAGAAGTTTTTTCTCATGTTCAGATGGAACTTCCACTTTGTGCCTGCTATTTCTTGTTCTGTCACTGGGCACTACTGAAAAGTGCCTGGCCCCATCCACTTGACTCCCACCCTTTAGATATGTATAAACGTTGATAAGATCCTGTCTCAGTCTCCACTTCTCCAAGCTGAACTGACCCAGGTCTCTCAGCCTTTTCTCATACGGGAGATGCTCCAAGCCCCAGTCATCTTTGTGGCCCTTCTCTGGACTGTCTCCCGCAGTTCCTGGTCTTTCTTGAACCAAGAAGCCCAGAATTGGAAATAGTACTCCAGATGCAGCCTCACCAGGGCAGAGTAGAGGGGAAGGATATCCTCCCTGAGAGGTACTGGCCATGCTCTTTTTAATGCACCCCAGGATACCATTGGCCTCCTTGGCCAGCACAGTGCTGGCTCATGGCCAACTTGTCATCTACCAGGACATTCAGGTTCTTCTCTGCAGAGCTCCTTTCCAGCAGGTCAGCTCCTGACCTGTACTGATGTGTGTGGTTTTTCATCCCCAGCTGTAGTACTCTACACTTGCCTTTGTTTGATCTCACAAGGTTCCTTTTCAACTAATTCTCCAGTCTGTCCAGGTCTAGTTGAACGGTAGCACAGCATTCCGATGTGTCAGCTACTCCTCCCATCTTTGTATCATCATGAAACTTGGTGAGAATGTATTCTATCTCATCATTAAACAAGACCAGTCCCAGTACCAACTCCTGCGCAAATTCAGTAGTTGTACCCACAAACATATCAAAATAGATGCAATCTGGACAACGAAGCCTCAGGGTCTAGTCTTAAAGCAGCTAACTGCAGCATTAGTACAAATTGTTTTGCCTTCAGCATGTTAGTTTTTGAAGAACATACATGAATTATTGGCATTTAGTTATTCCTTTAAACAACTTTTGTCCTGTCAGGCTTATGGCAGATTTCATTCCTCACTGATCTCATGAAAACTTCACTCTCAAACTGATCATATGTTTTCTCTTTATCCTGACTATCTTTGTATTATACCATGTACGTACCCAATATGGTTGCTTATGTTCACTCTTCTAGGCTAACAAAGCCATCCTTAATGCCCCTATTCACCTTTTTCATCCGCAAATATCACTGTTTCTATCCTTACACTTTTTCACATGAGACACTCTATTACGTCATTCCCTTGCCACCAAAACCTGATTGGTTCAAAAGCAAACTCCTCATCTGGTGCAGGGAAGACTGTAAGTCTGCTCAGTCAGCAGTTCTGTAGTACACATGCAGGGTATCTGCAAGCACAGTGTAAGAGTATGTTAAGTATGTTGCCCTTGGTTTTAGTTTCATGGATAATTTTAGAAAGCATATGTCTGAGTGTCTAATTTCCACATTGCTACTGTTGTTCCATATGTCATATAGTGTCGTCTCTTTCCTAAAAAACTTTCTCATCATCACCACTGACATCTGAAACTTTTTCTCCAATGTTACTGCTTTTACTTCATGGGACAGTCACAGAGCTTTCAATCCTGATTCTCTGCACATGAGAAGGGACGTGGCAGTTAAAACAGTCTAGTATGCTTCTCATTTTTTTGCCTATACCGGTCACAGGGAAGCCACATCCACACTTTGGAACAGGATAGCAGACAATTCTGGACACCTGAAAAGCTTTGAATCCAAAAGTAAGTTTGCAAACAAAGTTTTAGTCTCATAATATACAGAAGCAATCCGTGAGATAACAATTAACTTGAATTTAGTTGCTCACAATCTATTTGCAGATATTAATTTGAGCTTGTGTATCTCTCCAGGAATCACGAATCAAGCAGATTACTTCAGCTGGTGGCTTCTCCCTTTCAGCACCTATTTCATTGTAGTGAAATGGCCCATTTCATTACTATTGTTACCATAACAGTGAGGGAAGGTCTGCATGCCCAGCCCTATCTGGTACCCAGGGCCCAAAAGGCAGATGGAACAGAGTTCCAGCAATGCCAGTTGGGGCTTTCCCCAGACTGGTCTGGTCTGTTCTGAAAGCATCCATTTTCACTCTTTGTCATAATTCAGTGATTTAAGGAAGTTTCTCAAAACCAATTATCTGAATAGTTACAGGCAAAGCTGAAACAACAGTCAAAGTAGTCTGTTGCAACTTTCTTCCAAACTTTCAGACCTCAAGTACTATGGACTAATGCTTTCCACACTGGATATCTGTATCAGCTTCTTGGGAAGCTTCAGTTAAAGTGACTCATCTGGCTAAACATTCCAATACAGAGTGTCTTCCTTTAATGGAAAGGTGTGTGCTCCAGTGGGGAAAGCTGTCGAGATTTGTTCTCCAGTCTCACAGATTCTGAGATTGTTTAATTTGGTCACTGTTTCCCAGTTAATTCTGGGTATGCCAAGGCTTGACTTCTGGAGTTAACAGGCATTTATTCAAAGCTTCTGAAAGTCCTCAGCTGGAAAAGCAAATTAATAAAGTGAGAGCAGAGATCTGCTGTGTGCTTTCCTTCACCTAACTCTTGTGGTCATATACCACCCAGTAACTGGAGGATGAATGTGTCTGGCTGACCTGAAGAAAGGTTAAAATGAGAGACAGAAAAAGAAAACTAGGATTGAAGAGGCTCAATGTTTGCACATGGAAGAATAGCCTTGTTTGAATCTGGTAGAGACTGCTGGTGCTGCTGCCTGGGCAATCTCCAGCTCAGTTTGTTCAAAGGCTGTTGTTGCTCAGGGCCCCAGCAAAATCGTGACCTTCTGGGTCAGCTGATAGAGAGAGTTTACAATTAGACTGCAATCCTGAATATGCATTTTCCACAAAACCCCAACACCTAAGAAAGCATGTGCTTTCTTTCTGCTAGTTGGTGGAGATACAGCCCTTATTTTATCAACCACACCCATGGGAATCTGACAACATCTATCTTGCCATTTTATTTCTAAACCTGGAACTCCTGTATAGGTTTCTTGAACTTTCCTTTATGGCAAAACCAGCTGACAGAAGGATTTGGATTATTTTCTTCCTTTTCTCAAAAAATTCCTCTGCTGTGTTGCCCCACACAGTAATGTCATTGCAGGTGTTCAGGAGCTTCCCCCTGTTCTAGTGCAGTCTGGATCAGCCCATGACAAATGGTAGGGCTGTGTTTCCACCCCTGGAGCAGCCAATTCCAGGTGTACTGTATGCTCCTTAAAGTAAAAGCAAACTGTGGCCTGCACTCTGCTATCAGAGGGATGGAGAAAAATGCATTGGCTATGTCAGCTGTGGCATACCACCTGTCTGTTCAGTGGTTGTGTGACTTCATTCAAGCCACAATAGTCCACTGTTAACCTTCCGTCTCCACTGGACTTTTGCACTGGCTGTATGGAACTATTGAAGGGTGAGCAAGTCTTGCTAATTACTCCTTGGTTCTCCAGTTGGAGAATCAGATGATGAATGGGAATTAATGAGTCTTGGTTGGTGCGATAGTGCCACTGATCAGCCGTTGTAGTAGTGATCGTCACCTGTTTTTCTACTCTTAGCAGCTCCACGACAGAAGGGTCCTCTGAGAAACCAGGCAAGGTAGACAGCTGCTTAATGTTCTCCTTCTCCAAGACAGCTATACTGAAAGCCCACCACTACACTTCTGGGTCCTTGAAGTACCCTCTCCTGAGGTAATCTCTACTAAGGATGCATGGAGCCTCTGTGCCAGTAGTAATGGGATGCTTTTGCCCCTCATTTCTGGTTAGGCTTACTTCGCCTACAATACTGTTAACTCTTGGGATCCCCTTGTCACTCCAGTTATACAGATGGGTTCTGCCCCTTGATGGCATAGAGTATGTTGTGCAACAGTGTCCACCAGAGCTGTATACTCCCATGGACATTGAATCCACACAGTCCAATAAAGCCGACTGTCCCTTTCCTTTATCTGGCTGGAGGCAGGGTCCCTCTAGTTCTGGTTATTGTATTTATTATTCACCTGTCGTGTATGAGAACCAGAAGGCTCACTGTCAACCTCAAAGACAAGACTGTCTGGAAGACTGCTCACTGAAAACTGGAGCCACCATTTTCCTAGAAAGGCCCTCTCTTGTGATTGTTTTTCCTTGTGACTCATGTACTTGTGCCTGTAGGGCCGAGGTGGATTTTCCATCCCACTTCTTCATATCCTCTCCATGGTCGCACAGGTAAAACCACAGGATAATATGTGTTGCATACCCACTATATCCTCTCTCTCGAGCAGAGGAACACTTTTTTTCTAATAGCTGCGCTATTGGTTTGTACAAGTGGAGAGTAGAACATATTTTCTTTGAATTTCTGGAACTCCTGAAACATTTTCTCCAAAGAGATCCATGGGGAAGAAGAGAGAATCTTTTCATACTGTTAAAGTAGGCTAGACAGTTCATCTACTGTTGAATTTTCTTCAACTTTCCAGTTCATTCCTGCCAGTGTGTTGCCATATGATGATGGCGCACTCCATACAGATTTCTCCACATGAGTCACAGGACCTGATATCATCTGAATCTTGGTTAAAGGATCATAATCGAGGTTAATATTACACATCACCTCCAGCACAGCTAATTTCTTCAGGTACTGGATACATTTCTCCTCTTGCCTGGGTAACATAACAGGACTTCCTTGAAGAGTTTTTTCACAACTGACAAGAGTTGCCTCCATAAGGTGAAGGCCTATGTCCCTTTTCCAATTGTTTTGTCAATGCCCCCTTCCCTAGAAAGGGATCCCAACTGTCTGAATTCACTGCCCTCTAAATCCAGGCTACTTGCCTCATTATCCCAATATTGGAGCAACCAGGTGACAATTTGCTCACCAGGATGATGACTGATGTCTTTTCATGTACCTTGCAGTTCACATATAGTTAGGGGTTGGACAGTTATTGTCTCCTTTATGAGTTCTGACTCTTCCTCCTCCTCTCCCGATGATGACCCTGATTCATCTTCATCTTTTTCCCTCCTCATTTTAGTAGAATTTTTCTTCCTTACTAAACTAGCTGAATTTGTAGCTATTTTTTTCAGTCTCATATATGGAGATGACTGACTCTGGCACAAGTTGATTCCTTGATTGAACTGCAATGTCTCTTGCAGGTGTTAGAGCAACCGAAGAACTTGTTCCATTGTCATCAGATCCAGAGACCCCTTTCCTTTTAGAGTACTGAATATTGTTGAACAGAGATTGGTCAGCATGGACCCTAGCACCTTGCAGTGATTTGTGTCTCTGTAGAATTGCCTGGGTAACAGCACATTTCTCCAAATATCTCACAATTTTCTCAAGATTCTACAATTTTTCAGAGGTAAAGTTCCAAGACACTGGGGGTGCTCACTGCCCTAGGTACCTGCCCATACCATCCTACACTCCCTGCCATTCTTAGCTATCTAGCCTCAGGGCAGATCCCTTAATCTTAAACAAATCTTAATCTTAAAACAAAACCCAATCTTAAACAAAGCCCAAAATACAATAGTAACATGCTGGTTTAAAGATTTCCACTTATTTCCCCCATACCCTGCCTCCCCAAGGAGACAAGGTAAAGGACGAAATTATTAAGTTTCCAAGAGATGGTTCCTGAAGTAAAAAAATGACTACAATATCAAATACAAATACAGGATTAGTTTCCCAACAAGTGCTGCACCATACAAAAAAATTATAAGATTTATTCAGCCCCCAGAAATGGTAAGCAGTGCAGAAGGTAACATATATAGCAAGTAAGATATTAAATAATGTGTTTCCATGAAAAAAACTCTGAAAGATCCCCAAAAATAGAAAAAATAACATCATGACCAGCAACTATTGAACTACTATAGCACTTATAAAACTTTGTTATAATACTCTCTTCATCTCAACCCTTCAAGCCCCATGCAAGGATTGTTGTGTTAACCTGGCAGCAGCTCAGCACCACAGCCATTCACTTACTCTCCCTCTCAGTGGGATGAAGGAGAGAAATGGAAACAAAATACAACTTGTGGGTTGAGATAAAAACTAATTACTAAAACACACAAATGAAACACAAATGTGACAATACAGTTATTATGTATATATAATATAGAGATGTATATTCACAATGCAATTACTCACCTCCCAGCACCCAGCTAACAGTACAACTGTTCATTGACTGACACCCCACTGACAATACAACATTTCATCCCCACTGATCAACACTCAGCAACCCTCAAGCAGCAGCTGCCCCCTGGCCAACTCCCCATAGCTTCATGGCCTTCTGCATGGTGTCACATGCTATGAAACAACCCCTTGCCTAATGCAAGCCAGCTACTCTGGCTCTGTCCTACCCAGTGTCACCACGCCATAAAGGCAGTTGTTCTTCCACCAAGCAGCCTGGCTCAGCCCCAGGCATGCTCCCATCACTCAGTAACAACCAAAACATTGGTGTGCTATTAACGCTGTCTTGACTGAAACCAGGACATATCCAAATGCAGCACCTCCCCAGAGAGACTGATCTGGAAGAAAGAATTCGGAATGTTTTCTACAAAGCCTAGCAGGAATGTGGTACAACAGAGTAGAGCTGGAGTTTACTGTCCATTTACTGGCCAAAACAATCATGACTGTTTGAGGGTCACTGAAAACATCTTTTTTTCCTCTGTGCTTGTTTTATTTTCTTGTAATATTTGAATTTCTGTAATTCAAATCTAAATGGTTACTTGGTATGAAATTGTCTGGCTGTAACCTGGAGAAGGATGAATTTAACAACTGCCTGTACTGCAGTAATTAAGGTCAGTATGTGGTCAGTGAAAGTGGTCAGTGGTCTGTAATAAATATTTGTCAGATGGAAGCTGACTTGTTTCCTTGGATGTGTACAACTGGGAATCTCAGTTCTGAATAGCTTTGACTGCTATTTTATGCTGCCTCCTCTGACTTCATCCCTCACTTTCTTTTATTCTTCTTTCCTTTGTTAGTGTCACACATGGAAATATATGTGCAGAAATGATAACAACAGCCTCAGTTTTTCTGGGGAAAAATCATAGATCCTGTTGGAGAGAAAGACCCATATGATGGACTGGCTTGAAGGTAGAACCTGGATTCAGCCCTAAGCTTTTTAAACAGTCTGAAGACAAACGATTTCATCTGCCTGCTCCCAATTTTTAAGCTCAGGATAATAATTCTTCCTCTAGACATACGGCTTCAGGAGTCAGGAGTCCTTGATTTTGGCTTGGAAAGTACCTCACAAACTTCTGCAGGAAAAGCAGCAGGACAACATTAACAGATAGAACACGGTGTTCTTTTGGACAGTTGGGCATTCTGGAGGCAGGTGGAAGTACAAGTACAAATGCACTCATGTAATCTCCCCTTTTATCTCTACCCATCTGGAACATCAACTGTATCTACTTAACCTCTGCAGCTGAGGAGTCCTGCTGGAGCTAAGACAAGTCCTGTTGTTTTATCACGGAGCAGTTCTTTAAAGTTCCTCTGGTGTCTGTGTGTCAAGGTGATTACTTCAGCTGAAATGCAGCCAGCTGCTTCATGGGCTTCATGGACCAGAGCTGTGTGTGTGACTGGACACTTAACTGTGTGTAGATGGCTTTGGCTACTACATGCTTCAGCAATGCTCATTCTGTGCTACAGTATTTCAATCAGCTCAAGTTAGCCTGGATCAAGACTGGAAGTCAGGAGATACATGTCCAAGTACATATTTTCAAGGTTGACTTCAGGCTGTTACCTGTGGCACTGCATTGTTGTATAGCAGAATGAAAGAATTCCTGCCCCAGGACTCCTACGTGTTGTACCAGATGCACACCCTATAGGTTAGATGCAGCAAGTGGTTATGCATTTCTATTTTGTTCTGTATGAATGCACAGAAAGTCATAATATCTGCGTAAAGTATTTTTGGTCTAAAAAAGACATTTCAAGAAGGGAATACAATAGATAAAAAACAATAGAAATTAGATGGTGGAAAAAAAATATGGAAACTCTTATCTACTTCAGTAACTGCAATTTATTTGGAAATGGTACAGATTTTCAACCTACCTCCTCTTCAGAAACAATCTGCCTCCTCTAACAGAACAGTAACAGGTGTTAGATCTAACCTTGTGCTACTGTGCGTTAGGCATGTTTACGTAGTAAAGACTACTCAGTTAAATTAAGCAGGTTTTAAATTTGCTATCAGCAAACAGGTGAAGTCTCTCCACAGGGTGTGGATAGCTCTCGGGTTTTGGTGAGATGTGGTGCTTCTGCCCCTCCAAAACTTTACACTGTAGTGTGAGATGTAGCACAGACAGAACAGTCACTGCTGTTTTATTCTTTCCTAGTGCAAGCAGAGGGTAGACTTAAGGAGCAATAGTGCCTGTACATCAATTATAAAGTATCTGTCCCTTCACAGATGGATACTGAAAACTTGGGGAGAGGGGAACACCTAAAGAAGAGAGGCTTTTGGGAATTTTGGGGGTGGAAGGCAATTTAACAGGAAGGAAGCATGTAGAAGTTTGTGGCAGAGCTCAGGAAGAGCACTGAGGAACTGAGAATGGAGAGTAGTGTCTTGGGGAGAATGCATTTTGTAGAGATGAACTTGATTTCTTGATGCTGTATATTGGACAGTCATTGTCAGTATTGGAAAATGGGCACAAGAGACATGCCTTTTCTAAGGGGAAACCAATTCCTCATAGTGCTTCCTTGCAGTGGAAAACACATGAGAGAACAGGCACTACTACTAAACTGAGTTTTTCAGGATTGTGCTCGCAGCATGGTGGAATTTAATAGCAATAATTCTCGTAGTTAAGATAAAAGTGAATGTCTGATAGAATAACTTCAATCTTCATGTCCTTTAGGTTCTCAGATTGTCTTCTGTCAATTGCTAGTAGCAACTGACATTCATTATGTCAGAAGTGTCAAATACGCCACAGCATATTTTCTTAAGTTTGATGTAATGGGGAAAGAATTCAAATAGCATCAATACTTCATTGTTTTGCACTTACCATTAGTGCGAACCAACAAAATCAGATCCAACCTCTCAGAATTAAGTGTGTGAACAATCCAAGAGACCAAAACTGCTGACTTCAGTACTGTCAGATTTTTATTACTAAGTCCATGTTTCCAGGACAAAAGGTGAGCCCAGTGAAGTGTTATGAACAGCACTTTGTCCTAAAGGGACATTGCCACAGTGCAAGATCTGATGGTAGCACAGAGCTGGGATACTGCTATGGGAAAAATCATGGTGTGGAGGGCCCTGCCCTGGTAAGACAATTTAAGACAAAATGCAAAATGACTTTTCTTTCTTTCTTTCTTTCTTTCTTTTTTTTTCCCTGATTCACGTTATTTTACTTTTTCTCCAAAATATTTTCAATGGAGTTGTGTACCAGGAATTTATAAAGATCTGATCTTTACCACAGGGAAGCCAGTACATTCACTGGGTGATAGTTCACCTTAGAAGCTGGGCACTACACTCTCCACATATGGATAGAGAAAAAGGGCAGTCCTGGCTGCAAGCAGTGGGGCCAGGCTCTGCAGGGACTCTGCTGTTTCCTGGGAATTGGATCTGTGGTGGCCTCCTGTTAAAAGATCTCCTCTTGTCATCTGCTAGCTGTATTCTATAAACATATTTGCTCTATGATGAAAAGTGGTAAGGGAAACTGTTATCATCTTACAAGAAGTTCTTTAGCTCAAAAGAATTAAGAAAGTAGAAACAAAGCACTTGTATCAAACTAGTGTAATATTAAGAGGAGTCACGAGGTGGGGTTATTTTTAGCTAAATCTCCCCAGTTCTGTGCTATTCTGAAGGGGCAGTGAGAAAATTCTCTGTGCAGATCAAGATGAACTTTCTGCGAAGGTGAGCACACCAACAGCACAGGCCTGTCTTCAGTCCTCCTCCATTTGTGCACATAAAATACTGTAGAGAATGGAGGTTTAGGTGAGAGGATTCTCTGTGCAGATCAAGATGAACTTTCTGCGAAGGTGAGCACACCAACAGCACAGGCCTGTCTTCAGTCCTCCTCCATTTGTGCACATAAAATACTGTAGAGAATGGAGGTTTAGGTGAGAGGAAAATAATTTCGTTCTCACTGGGAAACTGGCATGAGGCTGCAGAGGGACTTAGAGTTTGTCAGGGACCAGCCTCTATCATAAGGATAAATACTGAACTATACAGAGATGGGGATGTATCTTCAGATTTTTCTGAATACATGAGATGAGCTCACAGAATAAGTTAGAGCAATCTGGGGAGATCATCTGGTCCCAGCTTGTGAGCAGAACAAGTTAGTTCAGTCTTTCTGGGCTGTGAGATGATCACATCTTTTGTTCAGTTTATTTCTACTAACCTTTTTGATTAATATCATAGTACTTAATTTTTGTATCAAGTCAATTTTCAAGGTTCAAAAATTTCTTTGGGAAACATTGAATGGGATTTCTGATAAGTTCTCAGTTGAAGATTAAAGCATCTAGGAAATAATAGTGAGAATCCCATACCTGAGCTGGAAATATCTGCTTTGGTTCTCTCTCTGTCAACCAAAGTAATTTGCCAAGATTATCAATATGTTTTCACCAAGCCAAGCTAGAATTCTTCAACAGAAATGTAATAATTATTGTGAAAGACAAAAACAAACAAACAAACAAACAACAACAAAAAAAACCTCACTGTAATCCTTTCCACTGTACATAGTCATGAGAATTTTGTTAAACAAAATAGTAGTAAATCTGAGCTGCTTTTATCCTAGATGATAAAACCAAAACACAATCTTAAAACTCCAGTGCAATGATCTCTTACCAATCCACCTTTCAACAGCTTTCTATTCTAGAAGATATGTTCAGAAAAAAATATTGGGGACAATGTGCTGTACTTTCTCCAATGTGAATTCTCATTTATTTCTCTTTGAAGTAATGCGTTTGATTTTTATTCTTAAGCATGATCACATTCCTGTCACTTGAACTTCAGAAACTTTCACAAAACATCTACACTTGATGACAAAGAAGCTGCTGTCTGGACTCCAGAAATATGACTCTGGGATATGTGGGTTTAATGGAGTTTGTCTGATATCCTACAGCTTTTTCACAGAATACCTCTGGCATTATGTATTAGGAACTTCCAGCAGTAATAGTGACAAAAAGCAGTGTTATCCCATTTTGTAGAGATGAACAGGACTGAATTTTCCTGGCATGCTCTAATTCTCTCAAGTACAATACAGTAATCCTCATACATGTCATTTGTCTGCACTGTTGTATTTCCTTGGGGAGACTGTGTCTGCATTATGCAGAGGTAATGAATAGGTGGTTTTTCAGCTGGCAACCAGTGTAAGTAGGAGGCATAACAACCTGCAGTTCAATACAAGAATGGTGGGAAAGTAAAGAGTGACATTTCCAGGCCACCTTCAGGGTAGCTGTAGTGGAAATGCTAAGTCAAGGCCTGAGACAGTGATTGAGCACCTGGTGGGAAAGCAGGGCCAACCCAGGGCAGCTGAAGTGCATGCAATGTACCTGAGTGACCAGAAGGGGTGGAGCCAGGATGCACCCCTTCCCAAACCTCATTTAAGGGCTGGCAGTGGAGGTGAGGGTGTTTGTTTTTACTGAGATCTGTGCCTACTTGAGGCCTTCCAAAGGTAAGCAGCTCTTTTCCTTTATTTCTGTATCTATGGCTGCTGCATTTGGGCTCTTTATTATTTGCTGTGGCTGAAGACTTTGTGACCCTGCTGTTATCATGGTTCTTTCCATTGCATTATAGTAGCAATTCTGTGATGTAGAAAAAAAATAAATAAATTGATCTGAAGAGATGTATTCTGATTAAAGTCTTTCTCAAGGGATAAGATTTCTGGTTATGTTGGATTACAGATGCTGTCATTAGTCTGTGAGAACAGGTACAAATATCATGCTTAGTGCTACTCTGAGTTTTTTGCTTTATTTTGCTTAGATTAGTAATAGAATGTAACAGCATTTAGCTTACCTCAGTGATTTTCTTGCATGTTCTCTGAAACTGGAAAATGTATGTGCTCAATTGCTGAGTACTGACTGCACCTCTGCTGCCTGGAACATTCTGATCCTTTAGAATAATGCACAGTCCCAGTTTGGTTTGCCAAGCTGGCAGAGTCACTGGGGCTGGTCTGTTCACTCTGTCCTTATTTCTTGAATGTTGAGCTGCTGCAAGCAGTACATTGCGGAATCGTTTAGATGATCAAGTCACCGCATCAGGATCCTCCTCCTGCTGAAGACCAGCTTAGTCTGGCCTCTGAGATGTGGATGCATGTGCATGCCATAGAGGCAGTGTCCTGGAGTGATGTGAGCTGACAGGTGTAGGCAGGATGAGTGATCTGGGGCAGTGTTGTAGCTCCATGCACATCAAGGGGCACGCAGGCCAAGGGAAGAGTCAAGAGTTCTTTAGGGGTTATATAGACTTGACAAAAAAAAAAAAAAAAAAAAAGGATAATAAAGTGTGTGGGTGACTGAAGTTCATCTCCTCCCTTGAACCATGGAAGCAAATCTTGATCAAGACTTAAGTGTGGCAGATTCCTGAAATTGGCTACCTGGTCCTTGGTGACTTCACAGCTTCTGCTAAGGAACTGTTGCACTTTAGAAAGGGATCACCTGGGGCAAGGACATACAGGAGGTCAGCATCTGCCTACTTAGCACCTCTGAGCTGTAGCCTCTTGGAGGCCAGATGAAGTTGTGCTCTGAGAAAAGGCTCTTTAGCTTCCAGCAGCACTGCGGCAGGTTCAGAGCTGCAGCATATGGGAGCTGCATGAGGTAGTTTTGTTAGCATGGGAGTGGTGGTGGTCACCTGGGTGAAGGCCAGATGGTGCCAAGTGGCATTCAGATGTATCCATGGACCCTGCACACAATCTTCTGTGCTCTGTAGGGGAGAGGACAACAGGTATCCCAGTGTATCTTAACTCCAGTCTAGCTTATAGCAGCTTTCTTTGTTGTTTAAAAAGATGTTGCTTGGGTATATGTGTCAATTTTTAGGTTAAAACTTATTTTTACTGTGAAGTTATCAGCCTCGAAAGTAAAGATTTCTAATAAAAACACTGGTACAATCTTGAAGTGCACTGGTGCTAGTAGGTTTTGTTGGTGTGGTTTGGAGAAGGAATAGTTTGCCAGGCATAACAGGTTTAAGAGTAATTAACACAAACTCCGAGAAGCTCAGCTCAGGGAAATGGTGTTTAGTCTGAAATTTACTTTTTAAAAAAATCCAAACAAAGAAAAGATTAGGCACCATAATGATTTCATGGTTTAAAATTTCCATGCTAGGAAAAAAACTAATTAAATTCCTGACATCATCAGTTTTGTTAATAAATAGTAACCATGGATGCAGAAGAGTCTTGCATCTCATTACAGTCAGTGTAGGATTTCAATACAAGAGCCATTAGCTGTGGTTTGAAAGTGTAAAAACAAAGGGAAAGTATGGGAGACAGACTTTTTTTCTTCCCATTATCCAGAACAGTCCTGGAAGAATATCTGTAGTTAATTTGCAGAGCTTTAATGTAGGGCAGTAGGCCGTAACCTTTTTTTCTGGTGAATTTAGTAAGTGGCAGCATACTGCACAATGATAGAGGAGGCAGAATATATAAACAGCATAAACTTCAGGAAATAAGTACTTGTGCAGTGTTGCACAAGGAACAAGCACATATTTTACACTTACTCGTGAAGCTATTTATATGTATTTATATCTATCTCAGGAAGTATGGAATCCAGGTACATAAATCATTTACTACACCTGTCTTAATCCAGCCTTTTAAAACCACATTTATTTGGATGTATGGTGACAACATTACATGTGTAAGTGAGAGTGAATTAGCATGCAGACAGCAAACATAGGCAGAAGGGAAACAAACTCATAAAGGAACTGATTGGAATTACTTGATGTCACTCTTTATTTAACAGGAGATGTACTATTTAGCACTTCATTTCAGTACAAACAACAAACAAATGATGTTCATTTACCAAGGCTTGACATAAAACAAGTGTCTTAAAGGAATTGGGGTTGATTCAATTTAGTGAGAACAAATTTTTGCTTTGGGCTTCTGAATAAATTGGCCTAATGTGTCTAAAAGGCACAACAGTGTGTTTGTCCAATCCTGCAGGCTCCTGTTGTGCAGCAGAGAGGGTTTATGCTTAGCCTTGTGAGTAGTAGTGTTGGCTGCAGAGATGGTAGTGGGGTGCTGAGGTTGGGCCTGTATGTAGGGTTTGTCAGTTGTCATTGAAGCTTTGCTGAAATCCATTGTAATTCACCTTTAATGATAATGTGAGCTTATTTAATGACATAAAAATGAAAATCTGTCAATCACAGGGAAGAAAAACAATACTGAAACCATAAACATAACCAGATAAAAATAACTTAATGTGCACCATTGATTGCTTTAAAATGAATGGCACAGTGCTGTTCATTTGTTACTTGTCACTATTTATAATGGTTCTGTGGGAAGAGGATTTTTTTCTTAAAAACTCCAGTAAAGTTCAACCAGAGTCAAAGGATGATGCCCTTCCCTGCACGTAGCAGGGCAGTTGAAACTGGATGATCATTGTGGTCCTTTTCAACCCAGCCCATTCTGTGATTCTTCCTTAGGAATAGACAAACGTTACACAGTGTGACTTCCTGTTGGGATGCAAACCCTAAATGCCATTCTTTTAAGTAAAATAGGATCATCTGATAACTGCAGAGCTTGGTAAAGAAATTCCTATGGCTTTTAATGGACTTTGGATCAGAAGCTGCTCTTTGGTTCTGTGCACACAGGTCAAACAGCCTTTAGGTTTGTGTGTTCTCTACGATTTTATTAGTTGTGCACAGAAACAGAGCACACTTCGAGCAAGCTCTTGCAATAGAAATCTATGAAATGATATCCTTTTTAAGGTGAAGAATGGTTTTTAGAAATGGAAGAAAGACAAACCGAGTTGGAGGGAATAATGTGCAGATCTGCTAGTGAAATATGTTAGGAGATAAAGGGGTCTGTACTGGAGGTTACTATCAATCAGAGTATACCTAGCATTTAATACTACTCTGTTGAGACCTCAGATACAGAACATCGTGCTATAAATCCATTCCTGTAACATGTTTATTCCTTGGTAACACTTGAGCAGAGACTTCATTGCTTATTCTGTATGGTGATGCATAAAATCCACATTTATATTCCTGCTGTATGCATATTCCACGTTTGATTAACAATATATCAATTTGTTGTATGGGTTTTTCTCTTTGCAACCAGCCTCTTTTAACGAGAGATTTCAGTGTCCCTGGAGAAACTACAAAAACAAGTATACAGTCATCTCTTTTTTTTGCTGATTTACTTGTATAGCATGTGTTTTAAGTCATCTTGCTGCCCATGGAAGGGCTCATTGGATCTAGTGGGTGTGAATCACATAACCAGACTTAATATAAAGCATTGTTGAACAAAATTTTGCTGAAATTAATGGTCACTACTTTCTTGAGTACTGTCCTATTTCTCTTCTGAATGTTTTTCATCAACTAGTTGGAATAACTCTTCTGATTGGAGGAGGCTTTTCTTATCTATCATATTCAGCACATTAGCTAGAATTTTGTCCTCATTTAGAGAGAAGCTCTTGCTGTTACAAGGAAAGCTCTATGTATTGTAGTGATGGGAAAACAAGAGGTAGTAAGAAATAGAAATCAATGGTGTTATCTAAACATGAGTTGCTTAAGAATTCATGATTCACATCCAACTAAGATATTTACATTTAGTTGCTTTTTTAATGAAAATAAAAATCCTACTATTTTCTTAAACTGCTAAATGACAGTAAAATACCTATTTTCTAAGCATGAGAACTGTAGCAGAGACCTTTGACTCTAGTCCAGTTCTGCCTCTGTTGATACAAGCTCTGTTATTCAGCTGACTGCTGAGCCCGGAACAGTTGCTGCATGGAGAAACCACTCATTTAAACAGAGAAATCACATTTAAATGATGAGGCTGGTCAAGAAGTTTTAAGGGCTAAATGCATACTTATGCAGTTGTTACCATAACTGAAGGGGTGAGGGGTCTGGAGCACAGGCCTGATGAGGAGCAGCTGAAGGAGCTGGGATTGTTCAGTCTGGAGAAGAGGAGGCTCAGGGAAGACCTTATTGCCCTCTATCACTACCTTAAAGGAGGTTGTAGTGAGCTAGGGGTCGGCCTCTTCTCTCGTGTAACT
>JAOWBP010004557.1:23959-36162 GCA_028571105.1 Tragopan temminckii
TTTGGATTTTGTGTTGAGGGATATGGTTTAGTGAGTACTATTGGTGATAGGTGGATGGTTGGACTGGATGATCTTGTAGGTCTTTTCTGACCTTGGTGACTCTGTGAAGGATGATGATCCTTAGTAATCCAAGTTATTTACAGTTTGATTTTTCTCTTTATAGTACTACTTTATAGTAGCTTTGTCTTTCAACACCGAGCTTTATATTGCCACTTGAACTTTTATCTCCCCTTGGAGCTTTGCCCAGCTTGCCAAATCTTGCATTTCTTGTGGAATTCCTACCACTTTTCATGAAGAATTCTGACCCTTGTCTGGATTGCTGACAGTGACTTTTCCTGCAGGATGCTTCCTAACTGTTTGTTAGGCTCTCTAAAGAGCGCAGTTACCTGAAAACCACAAGCAGCCCTCTGTCCCCACTTCCATGTGCACATGGAGTTTCATAGCTACTCAGTAGTTTCTTTTTTCTTTTCCCAAAACAGTGTAGCAGGGGTGAGAGCTGGTTCTCCTGGGTATGGCAGTTTGATTAATTGCCACTACCTGTATGCCAGGTGAGACAGAAATGCAGATTTGTGATGGCATAGCAAGGGATACAGGAGAGTCATTTGTATGATTTCCTTGCTTCAATGAGCTTCTGTGGAAATATTGATTGCAAAGAGCCAAAAATAGTTGTTTA
The DNA here is from genome assembly GCA_028571105.1 of Tragopan temminckii. Classification (NCBI taxonomy): domain Eukaryota; kingdom Metazoa; phylum Chordata; class Aves; order Galliformes; family Phasianidae; genus Tragopan; species Tragopan temminckii. Next base: position 24,633 of record JAOWBP010004557.1, read on the forward strand.
CTTTCATCTTTCAACTGTTATGAAAGATTGGAGAGGAAAAAAAGTCTTTCCAGGAAGGAAATAAAGCAAGGAAAAAAGGATTCTGTAGATAGTTTGACAAAGAATACTCTTGTTCCAGAAAAAGTGCTGCTTTTGTGGTTTTCTCATGAGAGAACTGAAGTAGAAAGAGTTGATTTCTTTTCTAGTAGAATTTGGAAGTATGATGAGAGCACACCGGAGTTTTAGCCTGGGCATTAAAAAAAATACATTTAGATATTTCTAGATGTAGGAAGAAGCTTGGGAGTCTGAACTGATCAGATATCAAGAGCCTTAAATGTGAGCGCATCTGTGAGCAAGGTGGAGCATGCCCTTCTCCTCTTTGCACCAAAATGTTTCCCATAAGCATGTTTTCTGGGTGCTCTGATTCCACACCTCTATTTTCTGTCTTTGTCTTTCTTGAGGCACTAAGAAGCACCAGGTGACCTGCCTAGTATTCCACCAACATGGAATGGAAAGGAGAACCAATTTTAGCCACATATTTGAATTTCAGTGGAAGAGAGTAGTAAAAGTAGAAAAAAAGAAATCTGTCTTATCTCCTGTAGCCAGTTGGATGTCTTCCATGGAAGGCTGTTGGGTTAGGAAGTGAGTCCCTTTCATTCAAATTGCAATTCCTGAAGTCTAATTCCTAAGAGTTGCCATACGCTCTTAGGCACTATCAAGTTGGGCAGGCTTTACTCCTTCATCTCCTCTCTGCTCCCAGCTCTTTGTCCATTCATTCAGAAGTCTATAGGAGAATTCCTGGTAGCGGAATGCATTTTAATTTGAAATAACGTAGCACTTTGGTCATAATGGGTCAAGCAAAAAAGAAATAACTGAAGTTCCTATCTTCTGTTGGTCAGAGCTCATTCCTGTAATGTAAACTGGATTTTTTATTTCTGTGCTGAGCTGCAAGAGATCAAGATTTGCCATAAGAGGTGTTTCATTCTAACAGTTCACCCATAGGTTCCTGTGTGTGTAGCGATACTGGTTCAACTCTGCTAATAAATTAACACTGTGATAAGACAGCCCACACCTGTTAGACAGCCATCTCAAGCTTTTGAGGAATCGCATCAGCTTTTGGCATATGTGTTTTGTGCAGACAAAGCTTGGAACAGACTCAGAGATAAATCTCAACTTGCTTAGGGCTTTAAGTGTCAAAGGTAGGTTATTCAAAATATTGGCCCTGAGACAAAAAAATACAGCGGTTCTCTTTACACAGCAGGGAATGAAATGTAACAGCTTTGCACAAGTCATGCTTTTTTAGTACATCAACTTTATTGCCAAAAAAAAAAAGTACTAACTACATTGAATTTTGCCTGTCACAAGTAAAAGCTCTGAAAATGAAAGAGCCAGTGTGACAGATCATAGATGCCATTGTTTTCTCCAAACTCCTTACAATTTTTACTCGGTTCTTCCTACTGTCTGTTTTTTATGTTTCTTTCCCTTTATTTAGAAGTCTAAGAAAGGGCCTCTGAACAGCAGGAAATAGGGCTGAGCATCTATTTTCAACATGTCAAAATGAACAAACTGTCCACTCTCAGTAGCTCAGATCTGGCTTCTTTTCACCCACCTTTAAAAGTGCGTTCCCACTCTTTGCTTATCCCAGTTTGAACGTTGGTCTTTTCAAAACATTAGGCTATTTCAAAGTTATCAAGCATTTTTTACATCTGCTGTTAGCAAAATATTTTCTATGCAGCTTCTGCATTGTTTGTGAGCCCAGTCAATCTGTCATTCCAGAGTTACATGAAGCTGAAATCTCACTTTCCGATTTAAAAAAAATTCCACAAAATTTTGCAAGAACAAGTGATTGTATTGAATCATTGTAAGTAACTCCAATATTAGTGGCTCTGTACATACAAAAAAAGGTGTGCATCATCCAAGAAAGAAAAAAAATAATGTATCAGAAGATGAACTACCGTGGTCACTGTATCATTGGAAATATCTCTGAAGGTCCCGTTTTGTCTTCCAAAGCAGATTTGAATTAGGGTATCACCATGTAGGAGTCAAGTTAGTGTGGGCATCAGTGTAAACTAGCTGTCCACAAGTGTTCCTTAACATGATGTACTTTGCTAGTTGACTAAATAGTTTTTTCTCTATGCATCATACTTATCTAAAACTAATACAAAAAGAATAAGTTTAAGATTGAAGGATTTTATCTTTGACATAAATAGTGCATAAAGCATGTGCATGATTAATAGGGGCTCTATACAGCCTTGTATTCTTTGTGTCTAGTGCATGTATCTAAAAAAAATTGGCAGAGAGGGATGTCAGATGAACTTGTAATGCTCCCTGAAGGGTCTTTGACTCCATAAATCAGTTAGCAGATTGGACAGCCGCATAAAGCATTTCCATTTATTATGCTCATAATGAAATAATAGTTTTCATTTAATAATCAGCCCGAGTATAATTCAATATAAAGCCATAATATACTCCATTTCAGCGAATGAAGCATGCCACAGCATAAATGGTGTATCAGAGCTAAATTTTTGTCCTATGCTCTTTCTCCTTCACTAGGATGCTTGCTGCATATCAGGTCTCATGACCAGAATGTCCACATAAGTATAGACTTGGTCTTAGCAGGCTTTAGCTCCTAGTGAATGCACTTAGGGCTTATTGATGTTTGTATTAGCTACTTTTTAAGACTTTGTTTTATTCTGATTTAAGGGACTAAATTCTTACTGACTGACTTCACAAACAGTGCAACTGAGAGCTGTGTCTAACACCTTGATTGGTGAAAGTACATAAAACTCATTAAAACACCACCATTAACTCCAGGCTTCAGAAAAAATTCCTTTGGGATCTGGAACTGCTGCCTGAATACCAGTTTCTCCTCAAGGGCTGATATCTGCAAACAAATCAGAAGAACAGTAGAACAGTATCATCTTTCGGGGTTACAGCATGGTGCAAGTGCCTGTCTTGGTACAGTCAGAAATGAGACAGGTATAGCAGACTTGTCTCAGACTTTACTGGGGTCTCAGGAGTTTTGTGAATTCTGTGAGGAGTCTTGGATGAGGCACATGGTTGTCACTAGACTGGCAAATCCTGGTTCATTCAGCCCTTCAACCTTGTAAAGAACTTGTGGAGGAGAGATGCCAGGTCTTTGGGCCTATGCGTGTGACAGATTCACTGCATGGCACAGAAAAACACCTATTAGCTATTCAGAACATGTTTTTGAGGAAATAAAATGAGCTGTGCATAATAGGTGGTGTTATCACTACTAAGTAATCTGTACTTCAAAGTCAAACAAAGCTTTCCTGTTCCCTTGTTGAAATACTGATAGAATTTATCTTTCAATTTGTCACTATAAATTGCCTGTAAGAAATTCCAGCAGTCACTGAGAATAGATGGCTAAGAATCTTTACAGACCCGGGCTCCTCCAGGGACCATCACAAATCTCATGTTGCCTCCCAAGTGATTGATTAATACAGATGATGTTCTGATTTAGCAGGAAGATGCATATAAACTCATGTCGCCAGCAGGCTCTATTGGTGCTATAGATGGAGAGTCTCAGAGTACATTATTCCAGCAAATGTCAGCATTAATTTATACTTGCCCAGGGCTCATCTGCTTTTTTCCTGCAATCCTGGAGCACGGTGCATGCTGTGAAGATGTGGGAAGGGAAGGATGACAGCAGACCGACCTCCAAGCAAAGGTGTTTGCATCATTGCATGTTATTCTCTCTCTTCCTGGAAGCATTATGTAACTAGGGGCAGTAAGCAGCAGCAGATGTCCACTCAGATAAGTTGCAATTTAAACTGCTGGTCTGCAGGCAAGAACCACTGATGTAGATTTGCTGCAAAGGGGGGGGGAACCTTTCTTTACTGGTGGACTTTGATGAAAGTGGGTCCCACAGTATGGCTGTGGCTAAAGGGTCTCATTCATATGAAGAGCTGCAGCAGTTGCTGTTCTATTCATGAACAAAATCCTACAGAGAAAGCTTGACACAGATTTAACTGACACATCCCACTCAACTTTTCTGTTTGGAAGACAACTTTCAGCTCAGATGGAGTTGCCATCCTTGGCACCTCATACACCAACTTGGTCTCTATGCAAGTCTTAGATGAGTTGTGCTGAGTAGCTTTATAGAAGCCCTTGCTTAAAAGTGTAAGGCAAACTGATGGCTGCCCACAAAGCAAGTTGCCTCACTTGACCACCACCTGCACTGTAGAGCTGAGATTGAACAGGAGTTCTTTGCACTTTGAGTGAGTTTGGGCATGATTAGTTTTCACAGAGCAAGTTGTACCCTGCCACATCAAACAGGCATGTACGATGAAACTGCTTTTGTCATAGCAGTTTCAGGAAGGGTCATGATTTTTGTGAGATTCAACCTGTGATGATGCTGAGAACTTGGAGGCCTCTCCTCCCTTTCCTGTACTTCTTTCTCCTCCATCACCTGCTGCTGAGGTCCTCCTGCCTCTCCTAATGGATTACAGCTGTAGGAAGCTGTGATTGGGTATGATTGCTCTTATTCAACCCAGGGTACCCTCCCTGTGTAGGGAGGAGGTACTCCCACTTCATGTGATCCACAGTGTGGGGACTTGCATACTGGACATGAAGTTGAAAAGGCCTGCAAATATGCCAGCGTTGTGAGTGGAAGCAATGTGTCTGATTGTTGGTTCTCTTTACAGAGATCTATTTCAGTTCATGAATACATGATAAAGGCGGTGTATGCTGTTGTACCAGTTAAAAAGTACATGACTCCTGAGCTATAGTTTTGTTATGAAGCTAAACACATACAAGTATTCTGAGGGTGTGGCTAATGGGAGTAGTAATGTGAGGTGTCAAAGGTGTTCATTTATTTTGATAAACTAGTTTCTATTCTACGCTGCTTTTTCTCACATAGATTAAAATGTCAGTCTTGGCTATGAAGTTTACTATTTTTGACCTTTTACATAAGGTTGCAAGACCAAGATGAAAGATTAACAATTTGAACAATACGATTAAGGCAAACTCATAATTCAGTACATGAGACTTCAGTGTTAAGTAAATTATCCCATGGAAACTAAGCTATTTGAAAATGTAGTGGAGATTGGTGACTGAAGATTGTAGCAAACAGGGCATGGTGTGTCAGAAGGGCATGGCACGCAGTTTGCATGGGCAGTTCACGCAGTATGTTTGAGCATGGGGGTAAGCAGGGAGGGTAGACTATCCTTCTCCACTAAAGAGAGCAGCTCACCTATTGGCTGACTTCCAGACTACAAATCTAGCCATGGTGTCCACTAGGCAGAAAGTTCTTGCAAAAAAAAAAAAAAAAAAGGTGATACAGACTGAGTGCCTGTCCAGAAACATGGTTGTCCAGGTTTGTGGCTATAGGGGGTGCCTCTGAGCCTGTGGCTACTGGCAGAGGGTGGCAGGGATACCACGTGCATGAGGTGTGAGCAGGTAAAGATCTACTCAGCCCAGTGGCTAAGCTTGAGGAGGAAGTGAGATTAAGGAGTATCAGGGATTGTGAGCAGGAGGTAGACTGGTGGACCAATTCCCTGTCATACCTATGAGAAAGGCACTGGGGTGATACACACCAAATAGTGGTGGACCCCCTGCACTGTCAACACTGGGCAGAGGGAGGGGACCAAAGAGATGGAGAGGAATGGAAACATTGCAGACAAACCCCCTCCCTACCTACCTTGCCTTTGCAGCTCTGCTCCTGTGTAATAGGTTTGAGGCTCTGGAACTGGAAGAGCAGATGAGTGCACCCAGCAGGCTGTCTGGGAAAGGCAGTTCACTCCGTGCCTCAGGAATGACTTCACCAAGAAGGAAAAGAAGGGTAATTGTTGTAGGTAACTTCTTCTTAAGAGGAAGAACAGAGGGCCCCATATGTAGGTCAGACCCCACATGGAAGTATGCTGCCTCCCTGGGGCAGACCAGAAAACTTCTTTGTCTGGTTTGCCCCTCTGATTACTATCCTTTACTGATAGTTCACACTGCTAATGTTAAAGTCACTAAGAGAAGCCTGAGGGGCTACAGTGAATTAGGGTGGTTAGTGGATGGAGCAGGAGTACAGGTGGTGTTCTTCTCTAACCCTTCAGTGGCAGCAAGGGATACTGAGAGGGAAACACATCTAATAATTTCATGGCTGAGAGGCTGGTGCCACCACAGGAATGTTGCTTTTTTTGACCATGGGGTAGTTTACTGAGTGCCTGACCTGATGGCTTTAAGTGGGTCCCATCTGTCACAAAGGGGCAAAAGGATCCTAGCCTGGGAGCTGGCAGGGCTTCCTGAGAGGGCTTTAAACTAACTACGAAGGGGGAAGAGGATAAAACAACGCTCAGTGGAGATAGTTGCTACTGGGGTTGAGGGTGAGGAAAATGGCTGAAGTGTATCCACATCAATACAGCATGTTACAGTTGGGCAACAAACAGGAGGAGCTGGAAGCCACCAAGCAGCAGGTAAAGTATGACTTAGTTGCCATTCCTTACCATTCCCATGACTGGAGTGCTGCAATGAATGGCTATAAGCTCTTCAGAAGGGATAGGCAATGAAGGAGGGGCAGTGGTGAGGCTCTTCATGCTAGAGAGTGTTTTGATGTTGAGCTCAGGGCTGGCAGTGGTAAGATTTAGTTCCTGTTGGTAGGGAGCAGGGGGAAGGCCAACGGGGCTGACATCATGGTGAGGATCTGTTACAGACAACCTAACCAGGACGAAGAGATGGATGAGGTGTTCTGTGAGTGGCTGGCAGAAGTTGTGCAATCACCAGCCCTAGTTCTTCATGGGGGACTTCAACTTCCCTGATAGATGCTAGAAATATAATACAGCCCAGAGGAAAGAGGCTAGGAGGTTCATGGAGTCTGTGGAAGTTGGTATATGAGCCTACTAGGAGAAGTGACCCATTAGACCTGCTGTTCACAAATTAAGAAGGACTGGTGGGAGATGTGGAGGTCAGGAGCTGTCTTGGACAGCATGACAGCATAACCACAAAATGGTGGCGTTCTCAATCCTTGATAAAGTCAGGAGGTCAGTCAGCAAAACTGCTGCGTTAGATTTCCAGAGGGCTGACTTTGAACTCTTCAGGACACAAATAGGGAAAATCCCTTGGGATTCCTTCCTGAAGGGGTCCAGGAAGGCTGTATACTCCTCAAGAGGGAAGTCTTACAGGTGCAGGCTGTGTCACAGGATGAGCCAGGGGAAGAAGACTAGTGTGGATGAACAGGGAACTTTGAGACTCTGGGAGAAAGAGAGTCTACCTCCTGTGGAAGAAAGGATGGGCAACTCAGGAAGGATCCAGACTGGGTCCACCATAGGGTGCTGAGGGAGCTGGCAGAGGTCATAGCCAAGCCACTTTCCACCATCTATCAGAGTTCCTGGCCAACTGGAGAGGTCCCAGAGTTTTGGAGGCTTGCCCGTGTGACTCCTATCTACAAGAAGGGTCATAAGGATGATCAGGGGAACCAGGCCTATCAGTCTGGCCTTGGTGCCTGGGAAGGTTATGGAGCAGATTGTCTTGAGTGAGATCACCTGGCATATGCAGGACAACCAGGGGTCAGGCCCAGCCAGCATGGGTTCATGAAAGGCAGGTCCTGTTTGACCAAGCTGATCTCCTTCTATGATCAGGTGACCAGCTTAGAGGATAAGGGAAAGGCTTTTGACACAGCCTACCTAGACTTCAGCAAAGCCTTTGACTGTGTCTCCCAGGGTATTCTACTGGAGAAGCATTGTGCTGGTGTCAGATCTGTATTTGAGTAAGAGAAATCTTATGTGACTTTTCATCCTTTACATCTCCAGAGAAATTTTAAGACACCTATTTCTCTGGGCAAGCTTTTTATGATTAAGAAAAAATAACCAAAAAACCCAGCTTTCCGGGGTATTAGAATAGTGATCTCAGCTGGCATCATAGAAAATACATAGCACTCTCTGGTGGCCTTGGTGTGATTTGAAACCATCATCTAGAGCATATGCAGTGCAATCTCCTTAAAAGCATAGTAGCTCTGATCCCTGCCAGAGACAATTCAACAGTCAAAATGATTTTTGATCTGAACCAAAATAATCATCCTTACATTCTTAAAAGTAAGCAATAGAAAATGATGGAAATGTGGAAGCCTCTTCAGCACTGCCTGTAGGACTATGTGTTCGTGCCAAGCCAAACTCAGTTTGGAGCAAAACATTCAGCTTTATTCTAACTATTAGCTGTCCTGGCCTGCTGATATTTGCAAAGATTCTATTTCTTTCACAGATTGCATTTTAGCTTGTTTCAATACTTTTTTTTTTTTTAAGAAAAATGTTATAGTTAACAGATGCGCATTTCAGACAAGTACAGCAGGCATTTTTAAACTGTCTTTGAATAGGTCTGTCTGGTAAAGAAAAAAATACCCATGAAATAATAAGGCAGTGCAGGAATACTGCATTCTGACCATCAAAGGGGTCTGCACACACTTTTCCATGTGGTGTGCATATTGCACAGGAAACAACTCATGATATAGCAGCATACTTGCATTGTTCCCAGTACTTACAGTGAGTGAGAAGAAGAATGGAATCTCTAAATAAAAAACAGAATGGTAAGTTTGTGCTCATAATTTTTCTACTCTGTTCGTAGCTTCATAGGATGAGAAAATTTTCAAATTGACAAACTATTTTCTATCAGTGATTTTAGTCTTGGTATGATTGTGAATATTTCATGCATTTACATTTCTTTTGAGGCAGATTAAGTTTTTTTTTTTTTAAATGAAAATTGGTTTCTGGTTTGGGCTTACTTCAGTGAGTTTACCAGGTCCCTTACTTAGGCTTCCAGGAAGTCAGCTGAGCTCTTGGGCACTTCACTAAAACATGTGCCTTGGAAAACTGGGCTTCTGAAGATAAAATAAGGCTTTAAAGACTGGATTACTGGTTTTATTGTAATGGCTAAGAAATTCAGGGTTTTTGCCTGGGAGCTGAACTGGCAAGAGAAGACTGTGCCCATAAGGTCTCACTTGTGGCAAGTCCAGTGTTGGAGATGAGCTTATTTTAAACATAAGGGAATTAGTCCAGCTTCCATTTAAATCACTGGCAAAACTCCAGCTATTTTTAACAAGAGAAGGGCTGAGGCAACAGGCATACAAAGCCCTGATCCCAGACTTGATCCAAGCTTTTCTTATACATCCATGGCTCATGCTGAGTATTGTGGTCACTTTAGCAGGATTAAGAGTGAGCAGACTGTTTGGACAGATTTATATTGCTATTCATTGTAAGAAGTACCGATACTGTCCTTTATAAGTAATAAGTAGTCAGTTGGCAAGGTAAACTGTCACAGTTCCAAGACAATTGATGAAATATAATAATGTCGTGTACAATAATTGGTTAAGTACCTCTTCTGTTGTTTCTAGTCTAGTTATTTTACAAAAACCTATATCCTGTATTAAAAAAAAAAACAAACCACAAAACAAAAACAAAAGTGCAGGGATCTATATATTTTTTTCTAAAGGGAGGGAGGAAAGGTCAGACTCCAGCCTGAGAAATGCACCAGGCTATCTCTGATTCATGCCTTTCAATATAGTTACTACAAAACTACTAGGAACATATATGTTTCCTTAGGTACTGCAGTAGCCACTATTTTATATATATATATATATATGGACAATCAAGTTCCCTGACACTAAATTTGCTGTTGTCTTTGTTATATATATAATTCAGGCTTCATAGCAGTATTTTGAGGAGAGAAGGGGGATAGGAGGTAACATGTTAGCAGTGTGAGACCCAATTGAGAAAATATACACAAGCAAAAAGACTTAGAGTAGCCCAAAAACAGATAGGTGAGGAGAAGAGCATCCATCGTATAAAGATGAGGTTACGAAATAACAATCACCTAGGAAAAGGATTAGCCATTTGTGATATGAACTTGCCACTCACTGAAAACAGTAGCAAAACTTCCACTGAATTAAATGCCTCAGTCCCTTGCACAGGACTGGTTAGATGTTATTCAGAGAACAATGTATATATGCCAAATAATGCTATTTTCATCAGATAAATTACTTGCCAAATCCATCATCCTGCTGTTTCTTTTCTGTCAGAACTCCTGCTGAAGTCAATGGGAGTATTGTCTGCATAACATCTTTAGGATGGGGCACAAGATTAAACAAAACGCATGTGTGGCTGCCCAGGACCCATCTAGCCTGGCCTTGCACACCTCCATGGATGGGGCACCCACGGATCTCTGGGCAGCCTGTGGTTTACCAGTTCAAATGTTCTGAATCGAACTGGATTTTGTTTTACAAAAAAAGAATTAAAGAGATTAAAAGAATTAATCTCTTGCTGTCTTGATGCGAACAAAGATAGAAGCAGCAAAGTGCTTAAAAGATTCACATTTCTAGCTATTAAAATACAACTCAGGCAACTATTGACAACAGTGAGCTCAGCCTCTCAGTATTTCTTATGGGAAAGTGTAATGGTTAAATTAGCTGAGGCGGACTATCCTGTTGCTCTAGGCACACATTAGAAGCATCCTGAGGGTCACAAGGAACCTTAAAGAAATCAGATAACAATAATAGTAGCTCATACCATGCTCCACATGCCTGAAAGATTCTCTTTGTGAGAAATGCCTTGGGATTTGTGTCTCTGGAAATGGTGTTTCTGTGAGGTGGAAAATAGCTACTGAGAACACTGCATGTTGAAGGGCACTGAAGAACGCTCAGTGGTTAAGTATGCCAGGGCAGACAGCGGGATGCAGAAGTGCTCTGACAGCACCCCAGTTCTCGTGGGGGTCTCAACCCAGGGAGGAAGCAGAGGGCAATGAGGAGAACCCCGGCCCGAGGTGGGGGACTGCGGGTCTCTCGAGCCGCTGCAGGCGGATGGCCCTCCCCCGGGGTCAGTGCTCCTGCGGGATGTGCTGTGCTGCGGGTACAGCAGCAATCCGAGGGAGTCCCAGCGGCAGCTCAGCACTCAGACCACGTCCTGAAAGAGCCGTACTTTTTTTTTCCTTTCTCTGTACAGTTATAAAACAGGAAAATATAAAACAGGACTCAGAGCTTAGTTGTTAAGTTTTATACATGAAATGTATGGATAGGTGTGTGCCTCTAGGATATTTCTTGATTGCTATTGATGGGTTTTTTGGACTGATTAGGGTTCAGTGCCACTTGGAATAGCCGGTGCGTTCCGTGTGCCCCCAAAGTAGGATCTAGCAGCTGCGCATTTTTTTTATACAAGCCAACAGTATGTGTGTGCAGTCGGTACACGGGGACATACGTTTGCTAGTGCAAAGTTTTCTCCGTGTCCTGCGGTGACGGCTGGCTGGAGCTGCCGCTCGCCTCGTGAGGCTTCTCTCGTGCCCTCCGCGTCATCCAGCGGGGATTCCGGGAGCGACGCCGCACGCCCTTCCCCGCGCTGTGCCCCGCTCACCTCCTCCCCCGGACTGCCGCCTGCATCCCCCAAGGGAGCGTTTCCCGTGCGACGGCCCGCTGCAGCCGCGCGGCTCTGCCGGCACCCGCTGCCAGACCTCGGCGGCCGCACAGCGCTCTGCGAAAACTTCCGCGCCGGAGCTGCTGGGACCGGCCGCGCTCGCGGAGCGGCAGGGCGGGCGCTGGGGCGGGGCGGCGGCGCTGGTCGGGGCC